>JAVGWX010000019.1:60534092-60636592 GCA_036924085.1 Ariolimax columbianus
TATGGGATCTTCGTGCATCTTTGCTTTGGCTATTTCTGCAAAGTTTCTCCGCTTTAGTTTCCCAGTTCCCAAATTGTTTAGCCTGTGGTACATTGGATGGTCCGTCAGTCTTCGGAGTTTCTCTGACTGCAGCTGGGCTCTGCAGTCTCTTCTGTCGGTCATGGATTGCAGTTTTGTAATCTTTTCAAGTTCTACAATTGGCGTTGACTTCATGCCACCTGTTATGATTCTCATGGCTTGGTTTTGAAGTTTGTTAACTTTATCGAAGTTCGCCTTCGCTGCTGTTGTCCATGCCGCGATGCCATACTCGAGAACTGGTCTCACTCTTCCAGTGTACAGTTTCTTTAGTATGCCTTCGTCTGCTCCCCAGCTTGTGCCAGCAAGTTTCCTCATGATCGCCATTCTTTCTCTGGCTTTCATTCGGTTTCTCTCAATCTGACTTTTCCATGTCATGCGCCGATCAAATGTGACTCCCAGATAGGTTGGGTTGTCGTTTGGCTGCAGGATTTTGCCATTTAGGCTTAATTTGGTACTTTGGGGTTTTAATGAGAGCGAGAATATTGTGCACGTGGTTTTCTCCTCGTTTATTTTGACCAGCCATGAGTTCGCCCACTCTTCCAGCGATGTTAGGGCCGTTTGCATCCGATTTCTTGCTATGGTGAGATTCTTTTCAGAGGTCCACATAGCCAGATCGTCTGCAAACATTGAGCTATGGACTCTTCTTGGTATATTCTCTGTAATATCGTTTATATATACCAGGAAGAGTGTGGGTGACAGTACTCCCCCTTGGGGTACTCCCTGCTCGAGTGTCACCTTTTTGCTCATCTGCCCTTGTACTTGGACTCTGGCCGTTCTTTGTTTGAGGTAGTGGTTGATCCACTTGTACATCTTCCCACAAACATCACTTCTTCTTAGCTTGACTCTAAGTCCATCCTTCCAGACTTTGTCAAATGCCTTTTCCAGATCCACCCAAACAGCTACTGTGTGTTTCTGTGCCTGGTAGGCATCTTCTATCTCCTGGGCTATGAGGATGACCTGGTCCTCAGTGGATCTGTGCTGTCTAAAGCCGGCTTGCTGTGGAATTAGTATTCGTTTTTCTTCCAGATGCCACATCAGTCTGGTGTTTATCATCCGTTCCATCAGCTTGCCGACACAGCTCAGTAGGCTTATGGGCCTGTATCCATTCGGATCTGTTTTGTCCTTTCCTGTTTTTGGTACTGGTACCAGTATTGCATCTTTCCATGCCTGGGGTACAATACCCCTTTTCCAGCTTTGGTTCAGGACTGATAGTAGTTTTTTCTTCGCTGTTTGGCCCAGCCCCATCAGCATTTCGTTTGTTATCCCGTCTTTTCCGGGAGATTTCCTTCTCTTTAGTGTTCTCATAGCCTCTTCCATTTCGCGCATTGTTAGTTTGGCCATCATGTGCTCTTCAGGAGCCGTATTTATGTTTTCGTGCCCCTTTAGCTCTTCGCTAATGTCTGTATGCTTATCTGCAGGGACCTCGATGTGGTTTGCTCTGGCATAGTGATCGACAAAGGCGTTTGCGGCTTTCTTACCTGTGATCAAGTTCTCGCCTTGCTTGATAGTAATTTGTTTATTTGACGGGGTTTCGTCGTTCATGGCTCTGACTAGCTTCCATAGCTTGTTCCCTTCTTTGTCCAGGTTTAAACTTTCCGTTTTATTTTTCCAACTTTCTCTTGCTGTTTGCTTGAGAGTGTGTTTGTACTTCGCCGCGGCGGCTTTGAGGGCGATGTTTGCCTCCACGGATTTTTCTCGTTCTGCCATGTTCCTAGCATTTGTTACTGCATCTTCCACTTTCTGTAACTCATCATTCCAGTAGGGCTTATAGTTTTTCCTAGCTCCTCTTGGGATGGTTTCAGTGGCGGCTTGCATTATTGCCTTGCTTAGGCTCTCTACCATGGGCTTCATTTTGGTGTTTCGTGTGTTGATGGTTTCACACAGCCCATCTGTCAGGATTGCAAATCTGTCCCAGTCGGCTCGTTTGTAATTCCAACGTGGGAGCGGTTTTGTTTCCTGTGGGCCTACTTCCATGTCAATGGTTAGCCTGATCGGCCTGTGGTCGCTACCTGCCAGTTGGTTTAGCACCTGGCGGTCTATTTTATAGTGTATGTCCTGTGTGGAGAAGGCCAAATCTGGAGTCGAGGTGGTATGCCATGTTCTTGAATAGAAGCTAGGGCTATCCTCCGGCCTATTGATTAGGGAGAGATTTGCATCTATCTCCCAATCTTCCACTTCGTCACCTCTGCTGTCTGTGTCAGAGTATCCCCATCTCTCCGAGTGGCTGTTGAAATCTCCAACCACTATGCAGTTGGAGTCTCTGACCTCCATACTCGAGAGCGATAGGTCTCTGTTTGGTGGGGGTCTTGTCTGAGGCCTGACCTTTCTTCTCTTAGAGTAGTACATTACAAGGTAGGGTCTTGTCTGAGGCCTGGACTTTCTTCTCTTAGAGTAGTACATTACAAGGTAGGGTCTTGTCTGAGGCCTGACCTTTCTTCTCTTAGAGTAGTACATTACAAGGTAGGGTCTTGTCTGAGACCTGACCTTTCTTCTCTTAGAGTAGTACACTACAAGGTAGGGTCTTGTCTGAGGCCTGACCTTTCTTCTCTTAGAGTAGTACATTACAAGGTAGGGTCTTGTCTGAGACCTGACCTTTCTTCTCTTAGAGTAGTACACTACAAGGTAGGGTCTTGTCTGAGACCTGACCTTTCTTCTCTTAGAGTAGTACATTACAAGGTAGGGTCTTGTCTGAGGCCTGGACTTTCTTCTCTTAGAGTAGTACACTACAAGGTAGGGTCTTGTCTGAGGCCTGACCTTTCTTCTCTTAGAGTAGTACATTACAAGGTAGGGTCTTGTCTGAGGCCTGGACTTTCTTCTCTTAGAGTAGTACATTACAAGGTAGGGTCTTGTCTGAGGCCTGGACTTTCTTCTCTTAGAGTAGTACATTACAAGGTAGGGTCTTGTCTGAGGCCTGGACTTTCTTCTCTTAGAGTAGTACATTACAAGGTAGGGTCTTGTCTGAGGCCTGGACTTTCTTCTCTTAGAGTAGTACATTACAAGGTAGGGTCTTGTCTGAGGCCTGGACTTTCTTCTCTTAGAGTAGTACATTACAAGGTAGGGTCTTGTCTGAGGCCTGGACTTTCTTCTCTTAGAGTAGTACATTACAAGGTAGGGTCTTGTCTGAGGCCTGGACTTTCTTCTCTTAGAGTAGTACATTACAAGGTAGGGTCTTGTCTGAGACCTGACCTTTCTTCTCTTAGAGTAGTACATTACAAGGTAGGGTCTTGTCTGAGGCCTGACCTTTCTTCTCTTAGAGTAGTACATTACCAAAAGCAGTCTTCTTCTTTTTCTTCTTCCTTTTCTGTTTCGACTTCTTCTTCTTATTATTATTATTCGTCTTCTTCTTCTCTTTCTACTATTACTTCTTCTTCTGTTCTTCTCCTTTTTCTTCTTCTTCTTCTTCTTCTTCTTCTTCTTCTTCTTCTTCTTCGTCGACGTTCGCTATGGAAAGGACGTTGTGACGTAATTTATAACGATTTCTGCACCCTTCTGCCCGACAAAGCCGTTACAGCGCACCATTTTTGGGACGAAGTTTGATTTCCCTCCGCGAACCCAATTGTTCTAGCCAGATTTCACTGATTCAACATTTCCTGGACTACAGCTTGGTGGCTTCTGGTTCTCTGACAGTTTAGTGGCTTCTGGTTCTCTGACACAGCTTGGTGGCTTCTTGTTCTCTGACGCAGCTTGGTGGCTTCTTGTTCTCTGTCCCAGCTTGGTGGCTTCTTGTTCTCTGTCCCAGCTTGGTGGCTTCTTGTTCTCTGTCCCAGCTTGGTGGCTTCTTGTTCTCTGTCCCAGCTTGGTGGCTTCTGGTTCTCTGACACAATTTGGTGGGCTCTGGTTCGCTGACCCTGATACAATCAGCCAGCCATGAGTCGCTGGGTGCTGTCAGCTCATTCACTGTGCTGTAGCTATGTACTTGCACACTGGTACTACGCACTGCTGTCGGGGATAATGTGTGACTTGAAATAAGTTTTTGTCACAGAGTGTTATAGAATTGACTGTACTTGACATCAGTTTTTGTCACAGAGTGTTAGAGACTTGACTGTATTTGGAATCAATTTTTATTATAGCGTGCTAGAGACTTGACTATACTTGGAATCAATTTCGGTCACAGAGTGTTAGAGACTTGACTGTACTTGGAATCATTTTTTGTTATAGCGTGTTAGAGACGAATACACTAGATCTCAGTCCAAGCAGCCTTGCCTTCCATACACTACTATCAGGTCCTTGGCTCTCTACTACGAATGACAGAATCGGTCACTGCTGGCCAGTGTGCAACGAAAAAGGTGACCGAAGAGAGTTGTGCATGGTGCGTACAGTTTGATCTTGTGAAGAAAAGTATTACACAAACAACTACTGCAAAAATATGCAAACAGCTTCGACGCAGGTCCTCTACATGTAACGATAGTAGTAGAGGCCTTATACTCTGGCCGGAGTGAATATACAACAAGATTGAATGTAAAGCTCTGTTTGGAGAAGAATGTTAAGATCCAGGATCGAACTTAGTCCATATGCCACGAGATACAAGCCCTGTATCAGCGTTAATCTAACATCAATGCCACCAGGTCACTGTCTCTACAATGGGGGAGACACGTCAGCAAGTAGACTCCACTGTGGACAAAGGCACCAACGACTTCATCCAGTGTGGGCTGGAACCCCACGCCCAGCATGCAGTTACCGTGAGAGTGGCCCAGTACACGGGCCAGCTAGGTCAACCAATGGGCTCGCAGATGTGGACTGAAGGCCTGGTGCCACCAAAACCACGACGACCCATTGTGAGGAAGGTGAGTCTGCCCTGGTTGTAGTTGTCGCCATGTTGGGGAACTGGTTTTCCTGGAAGTTATGTTTCTGTGTAATTATGTTTTGAGCCATTTTGTTTGTATTGTAGCGGCTCTGTTTGTGTTCCTGGGCGATTATCTGAATGGATCTGGTGTTGACGGCGAGGACAGCAGGCCTACTGCCACGCTGACATCATATTTACTAGCTAACTCTCTGGGTTAAAAGATTCTTTGTGTGAGACAGAGATGAGGACATGCCAACAGCCACGCTGACATCATATTTACTGGCTAACTCTCTGGGTTAGGAGATTCTTTGTGTGAGACAGAGATGAGGACATACCAACAGCCACGCTGACATCATGTCGTAAGTGGTGACTAAAAGTGCAGTCTACCCCGACTGGGGTAGAAGACTCTACTACTGGTGGTCTTGCACACCGCTCTCCGTCTTCTCTATCATTATTACATCTATATTCCATCTCCTTGCCATGTTCTGTCTATCCGACTCTCTGTAACTATTTCTTCTGAAAATAATTTATGTTTCTAATGTTCTTGTTGGTTTTGTATGGCTATCGCATCCATCAAACTCTGCTCTACGTCAGAACTAGCCTCATCAATTCAATAAATCTATCTAACCAATTTCATACATGCCAAGTATCTATTATCTATCTAACCAATTTCATACATGCCAAGTATTTACTTTCTATCTAACCAATTTCATACCTGCTAAGTATCTACTTTCTATCTAAATAGTCTCATTTATTCTATTCGTCTAAAGTATCTTGTCTTAAACTATTCAATATGTTCAATTGCCCTAAGTCATTGAGTATATTTGGTCATTGTGATATATATGTATATGTAATTATGAAATTTATAGATTATATTTAATATAAATTTAAAATATAATTTAGACAACATTTCTAATCTACATAATAAAATGTTTATCATCTATCGAATCTATCTCGCTAAAAAATAGATTTCTCTATTAAAAGCAGTCCAATCTTTCTAATATTGTCTCTAAAAGACATCAATTCTATCTTTCTTTTTATATCTAATTTGATCGATATATGATTTTCATAACCTACTATATCTATCTATTTATTTAATCTACCTAAACTATCAAATTAACCTATCAAATCTATCTATTTAATATACCTATAATCATCTATAGAACATATGAAAGCTATCTATTTATTTTATTTAATATCGTGTAGGCTGGTATATAACCACGACCATCTGTAACTCAAGGCCTCCATGCTGGCCGCCATTTTGCCTGCTGACGTCACAATTTCCGTCCTAAATGATCTAACACTGTCTAACAGTACGAGCGTCTAAAATGGCATAATATCAGAAGTATAAACTGATTTTACTGTAGACATATTGCATCTATTAATAAGAAAAATATAGACTCTAATTAATGAATATTAAAATCAAACAAACTGGCCTTTTCTAATGCTGTCGATGCATTGTTTACAACATCGTAGTGTACCGTCAGAAATGACGGACACAAACATTTCCCAACGAGCACTGAATTTAGATTATCTGATTATAGTTCTGTAACGGATTCCGTTGTCCATAATTCTCAGGTCATAACATAAGCCACTAAGTAGTCACACCACATATATTTCTTTAGAATAAACAAAGTAATATTTTCCATAAAAACTTTATTTTTCTGCAAAACTTTAAAGCTATTAACATTTTTCTAATTTTCTTTTCTTTGACGTGTCAGCTTGTTGGAATTTTTCTATTTAATTTTTTTGGTTTTTCTGTAGTTGTTAAAAATATGTTTGCCAGCGTTGGGATGTCCTCACCAAAACATCTGCTGTTGAGCAACCACAGGCTGTACAAACAGTTTTTATCTTCCTTAAAGTAATTAAGAAAGCTGGCAGTCACAGTGTCTATTTCAATTTCTGTGTGTTTGGAAGCAGTAAGAAACTTCTGTTCATAATCTGGCGAGATCAATGTTTGTACTGCCAGATAGGCTTTCAGACTCACAATTGTTAATGACTGTGATGGAGACTTCAAACCGCCTCGGTCGAGCAGACGAGTGTAGTCAAGCCATGAAACGGTCGAGCAGACGAGTGTAGTCAAGCCATGAAACGGTCGAGCAGACGAGTGTAGTCAAGCCATGAAACGGTCGAGCAGACGAGTGTAGTCAAGCCATGAAACGGTCGAGCAGACGAGTGTAGTCAAGCCATGAAACGGTCGAGCAGACGAGTGTAGTCAAGCCACGAAACGGTCGAGCAGACGAGTGTAGTCAAGCCATGAAACGGTCGAGCAGACGAGTGTAGTCAAACCATAAAACGGTCGAGCAGACGAGTGTAGTCAAGCCATGAAACAATGGGGAGGTCAGGTTCAATATCTACAGTTAAACAGTTGTCCTGTTACAACAACTTACGCCAGGTAGAACACTTCAGCTTCCCAGACACTCTAAAAGCAACAAATCTACAAATGTATATCAGTACTTCAACTGGGATTAACCCTACTAACTCGGTATATTTGCTGAACATTGATGATATCATAAATGTCTGCACAGTAGTTGCCCTTTCTTTTACATTGGAAGCTGTCCCAACCAGCTTTCCTCCTGTGTAGCTCAAGACACATTTCACATAGATTTCATCAATCTGAATCTACTCTTTCTCTTGAAGACAAGTGGCAGCTTTTGGCCTGTAAATATTTGTCTACATGAAACTCAGATGATCTTGACATGGTGGGGATCAGGTTTTTAAAGCGTTGATGAATGTGGAGGACACGACAACTTTGATTTTCGTAAAAACCTTTAGCAGGTGGGAAACTTGATATAAGCCATCAATGCGAAACACTGGGTTCTGCAGCTATATAGTTTTCTGTTATCGTGAGATCTCATCAACATCAGCTGCTCGTCCAGAAACTGCAGATTCCGGTCTGTAACATCACTCTCTGTGTTATTTAAAATAAACAATAAATTGATAGCCTGTACTAGATTCTCGTGGGCTTTTGTGAGGTAGTCATCAACATTTTCTTCCACATCTTTGCATAAACAATAACGTAACAAATGTTCTACCTAGGACCATCTCTCAATTTTTCCATTACAAGAAAGCCAATGTAATAACTTTGTATCAACTGAGCCAGTCTTAATGTAAACATTAAAAGGCATATCTTGGACAATTTTGATACTGAGTGCTATGGCAGGTACTGTGTTGGGATCTGTATATATTGTATAAAGCAGAACACATTTATTGCTCAAGCATGTGTCATGCCAGAGTCCTTTAAACTGTTGCTCTAATTTGGTTTCACAACTAGTTTGCAGCTCTTAAAATCCCTTATCAAATCTGATTCCAGCCTTTCTAAAACAGAGCTGCCATGCCAGGGTCCTTTAAACTGTTGCTCTAATTTGGTTTCACATCTGGTTTGCAGCTCTTAAAATCCCTTATCAAATCTGATTCCAGTCACACTAAAATAGAGCTGTCATGCCAGGGTCCTTTAAACTTTTGCTCTAATTTGGTTTTACATCTAGTTTGCAGCTCTTAAAATCCCTTATCAAATCTGATTCCATTCACTCTAAAATAGAGCTGTCATATCTTTTTGTGAACTTCATCAACTCGTTTTTAGGATCATTGCGCTGCACAACAGGCTCTGTTGATAAATACGAAGGCATGCATGCAAACATAGTAGGATCATCAGGTTTTAAAACATTGTATAATTTTTATTTAATCCATCATCATCTTTGAATTTGTCAAATCTAATTACGTCTTTCTTGGGGAAGTGTTTTTACACACTACACTACGTTTCGTTGGAACCCACTCTATACGAGAGATGTGTTGGAACCATCTTTCTAAGCTGCGTGTTTCCGATGGGAATTGAAAGACAGTAGCATATTCTTCGCATTTGTCATGCGATCTACATCCAGGCACACACCACCGGTCAGGCATATATATTAATCCGTCGAATCAAAATGCACATAAATCCTAGAAAACTGCAAAAATATATCACAAATAATAAAGACTTTGAAAATTAACGTTTCAAAGATGGCTACTTTCCGTGTCGGAAGTTACAGCTCGGACGGGAATAGTGACGTCACTGACCTAAGCAGCACGGCCTTTCTAGAGCAGTCATTGATATAACCTATAGAATATATATATATATATATATATATATATATATATATATATATATATATATATATATATATTTATAAACTGTCTATTATATCTAATATCATCTATAAAACCTATATAATCTATTTACAGACAACAGATACAACTGTCACATTAGAAATATACCCAGTGGTATTCGACTACGGACCAATAACATCTTATGAGATTCGATTGCTGGAAATTGAGCATAACAAGAGCCCTATGACAACACACGATACCGGTGCCTCCAAGGACACAGAGGCAAGTATCGGCTAGAAAATAACTCATTGACAGATAGAATAGTGCAAACACGAATGGAGAGAATAATTATTGACAGATAGAATAGTGCAAACACGAATGGAGAGAATAACTCATTGACAGATAGAATAGTGCAAACACGAATGGAGAGAATAACTCATTGACAGATAGAATAGTGCAAACGTGAATGGAGAGAATAACTCATTGACAGATAGAATAGTGCAAATACGAATGGAGAGAATAACTCATTGACAGATAGAATAGTGCAAACACGAATGGAGTGAATAACTCATTGACAGATAGAATAGTGCAAACACGAATGGAGAGAATAACTCATTGACACATAGAATAGTGCAAACACGAATGGAGAGAATAACTCATTGACAGATAGAATAGTGCAAACACGAATGGAGAGAATAACTCATTGACAGATAGAATAGTGCAAACACGAATGGAGAGAATAACTCATTGACAGATAGAATAGTGCAAACACGAATGGAGAGAATAACTCATTGACAGATAGAATAGTGCAAACACGAATGGAGAGACGGTAGTAGGAGGAGAAACAGACGAACGTCAGGAAAAAAAGAGAATAAAGAGAGACACGGTAAGAAACGTTCATGCATCCACACAAATAGGCAGACAGACTGAGACATTTAGAAATCACGAAACGGATTGGAAGAAGCATTGTTGAGAAATCATGACAGGTTTATAACAAGGAATAGAAGAGGTAGACAGACATAAACATGCAGTCAAATGTTTAGGTAAAATATTTGTGTGCATTCATGTCCAGTCCCATGTTAGGCACTGCCATTTGGGATGAAGTGTTAGAGGCTTCGTTAGGATTAGGTCTTCGGTTTGTTTTTATTGGTTTGGGGTGACCAATTTTCCTCCGTGTCGCCACGTCTTCGCTTACTGTAAGTCTGACACCTACTTCCAGCTAGCTAAACTAATACCAAACTAAAATTGTTTAATTCTATGGTAAGTCAGAACTCCTGTGCTGTGCAGAAACTCGGAGAACGGCAAAGGAAATGCAGAGGAAACTCCAATCACTCGTCAATGAAAGTCTGTGGAGGATAACGGGTGTAGAGGTTGGCAGGACATCACGAGCAACGGAGACCTATGGGAAAGAAGCATACGGGGAAGCAACAGTAGGAAATGAAGTTGGATAGGATACACACTACGGAAAGTAATATCAAGCTTGGCCAGATAAGCTATGACATGGAATCAACAGGGGAAGAGGAAGAAAGGTTCACCAAGAAATAATTGGAGACGAGACGACATTGAAAATGATCGTCCCTTGACCTCAATGGAGGGAGGCAGAAAGGTTGCTGGAGGACGTTTGGTAATGACCTTTGCCCCAGTAGGAGAGACGGGCATGGATTGGTTGATACTGGGGAGTTAATAAGTAACCGCTTTGTGCCTCATACGTCTTGGATCGCTTGACAAAGACGTGTTTCAACTTATGTCCTTTTTTGTACACTATATTTGAACAGCAGTAATGATTTTGATTTTGATTTTGTCTAGGATGACGTGTTAGATACTTATTTCTACCAGGTCGCTGATATCCACCAGGTGGGGTGGCATAATAATTCATGCCGAACTTGAAACATCCCTTCCTTGTTTAGCTGGCTTACGTCGGTCAAACGAGTTCTCGTAAACATGCATCTGCTGCTACAAGTTTCCTGATAATGTCTATCTCATTCCGTTTCAGAACGAAGCAAAAACGGCAGACGAGCCTATTCTCAGACCGGTGACCAGTCACAAGAACGAAAACCCGGCTACAGACGGTATCCAAAATGGTGAACCGGATATCCGCCCAGTAGGAAAGGTCAGATACCCCTAGTAACACACTCATTCTGAAACTTCTTTTTAGGAGAGCTTGTCCACACTTTGCTGTCGTTTATAATGGGTGAATGCGGTTAAGCATCCGAGTTGTTCCCGGGGGAGATAGGAGAGAGCCACTGTAACCTTCATGTATGATATAAAATGCAATAAAAATGGTTTTCAATGGGGGTAGCTAGCTCTCAGCAGGTTCAACCAGTTGGTACAGGAACTGTGCCCAACATAGTGGAGCGGTACAGGAGCTGTCCCCAACATAGTGGAGCGGTACAGGAACTGTCCCCAACATAGTGGAGCGGTACAGGAACTGTCCCCAACATAGTGGAGCGGTACAGGAACTGTCTCCAAAATAGTGGAGCGGTACAGGAACTGTCCCCAACATAGTGGAGCGGTACAGGAACTGTCCCCAACATAGTGGAGCGGTACAGGAACTGTCCCCAATATAGTGGAGCGGTACAGGAACTGTCCCCAATATAGTGGAGCGGTACAGGAACTGTCCCCGACATAGTGGAGCGGTACAGGAACTGTCCCCAATATAGTGGAGCGGTACAGGAACTGTCCCCAACATAGTGGAGCGGTATAGGAACTGTCCCCAACATAGTGGAGCGGTACAGGAACTGTCCCCAATATAGTGGAGCGGTACAGGAACTGTCCCCAACATAGTGGAGCGGTACAGGAACTGTCCCCAATATAGTACAGGAACTGTCCCCAATATAGTGGAGCGGTACAAGAACTGTCCCCAATATAGTGGAGTGGCACAGGAACTGTCCCCATTATAGTGGAGCGGTACATGAACTATCCCCATTATAGTGGAGCGGTACATGAACTGTCCCCAATATAGTGGAGCGGTACAGGAACTGTCCCCAATATAGTGGAGCAATACAGGAACTGTCTCCAACATAGTGGAGCGGTACAGGAACTGTCCCCAATATAGTGGAGCGGTACAGGAACTGTCCCCAATATAGTGGAGCGGTACATGAACTGTCCCCAATATAGTGGAGCGGTACAGGAACTGTCCCCAACATAGTGGAGCGGTACAGGAACTGTCCCCAACATAGTGGAGTGGTAGCCCAGAAAAGTTTTTTGATTACGAATTTCTGTAAGAGTTCTTTCTGCAGCGTGGTCCTATGGTGAGGCTGTAGTGTGGTGCTGTGGTGAGGATGTAGCGTGGTGGTGTGGTGAGGCTGTAGCATGGTGCTATAATGAGGCTGTAGCGTGGTGTCGCGAGGAGACTGGACTATTCTCTGCAATAACTACCCACTTGGACATTGGTAGATGTATTTATCCTTGTATGTAGCTTATTCTGAAACTGATGCGAAAGTACATTGAATATATTCAATTCTCTTATGGAATTAACATTTATGTGTTATCAATGTGTTATCAGGTGTCTGTTATCAATTATTATTCACGTGTTATCAATGTGTTATCAGGTGTCTGTTATCAATTATTATTCACGTTTTATCAATGTGCTATATCGTGTATGTTATCAATTATTATTCACGTGTTATCAATGTTCCAGTTGTCGGAGATAGTGTTAAATTAATTTGTTGAAAAATAAGTTTAAATTTTGCATTTAGTTTCAAATTATCTAGTGGAATAGTTATTTGTTGAATGTCAAACATATGTGGAGTGAACATGCCGAGTTTAACAGTAGAGAGAGAGAGAGAGAGAGAGAGAGAGCGAGATAGAGAGAGATCTAGAGAGAGAGGGAGGGAGATAGAGAGAGAGAGATCTAGAGAGAGAGAGAGGGAGATAGAGAGAGAGAGAGAGAGAGAGAGAGAGAGAGAGAGACAACGGGAATTCTAAAATATAAATAAACAAAGCCATCCCGTAGACGGGTACGCTGTCATTACTGTAGACATGAATCTTTTCTGGTACGTTAAAATATGATAGGATTCATGGGTATCGTTAGTGCACGACTGGGACTAGTATGTTTAGTGCACGACTGGGACTGGTATGTTTAGTGCACGACTAGGACTGGTATGTTTAGTGCACGACTGGGACTAGTATGTTTAGTGCACGACTGGGACTAGTATGTTTAGTGCACGACTGGGACTAGTATGTTTAGTGCACGACTGGGACTAGTATGTTTAGTGCACGACTAGGACTGGTATGTTTAGTGCACGACTGGGACTGGTATGTTTAGTGCACGACTAGGACTGGTATGTTTAGTGCACGACTAGGACTGGTATGTTTAGTGCACGACTGGGACTGGTATGTTTAGTGCACGACTAGGACTAGTATGTTTAGTGCACGACTGGGACTGGTATGTTTAGTGCACGACTAGGACTAGTATGTTTAGTGCACGACTGGGACTGGTATGTTTAGTGCACGACTAGGACTGGTATGTTTAGTGCACGACTAGGACTGGTATGTTTAGTGCACGACTGGGACTGGTATGTTTAGTGCACGACTAGGACTGGTATGTTTAGTGCACGACTAGGACTGGTATGTTTTGTGCACGACTGGGACTAGTATGTTTAGTGCACGACTAGGACTGGTATGTTTAGTGCACCACTAGGACTGGTATGTTTTGTGCACGACTGGGACTAGTATGTTTAGTGCACGACTGGGACTAGTATGTTTTGACACGACTTGGGCTGCTATCTTTTATGCACGGCTGGGACTGTTATGTTTTGTGCACGGCTGGGACTGGTGTGTGTTGTGCACGGCTGGGACTGGTATGTGTTGTGCACGACTGGTATAAATACATTCTTTGTTCAACGGCAAGAGGCACTACATGTCTGATTGCCTATAAAATATGATATTCTTGTAAAATATACACTTAATTGTCTTAAAAAGGAGGGGGGGGGGTGAAATTGGGTGGTGTCCAAGTGAGATGTAGGTGTCAGGTGCTAGCAGTTGTGGGTTCAAATCCCGGTGAAGACCGTGATTATTTCACCTGAACTTTCTGGACTTTTCCAGGATTTCAGGGTAGTAGAGATCGGACGTCTGCATGCAGTGTTAAAAATCCCTCGGCTTTTGGGAATCGAAAAGAGACGGCTTAACGACCGCTGCCGGACATATTTCAAAATTGTGGAACAAATCTAGCCAGTCTATTATGGCATCCTCGCCGGCGCTACGGGGTTCGTTAGTTTGTTCTGACTCTCTTCACAAAATATGGAGTAGAACACAACAATTATGAATTAAACCGTGTGTACTAATGTTGATTCTTCGGCTAAATTAAACTAAAGTAAACTAAACTTAACTGAAGATTATTGAGGTATCTTTGTCAGTGTGGCGAGTTATAGGTTTTTGTTGCTGACTTGTAATTATTATGGCTCTCTTTATTGGATGGAGGATGATCAAAGTCATTTGCCATAGCTGACTGCTAGCGTCAGAGCCAGCGAACCAGAACTGACTGCTAGCGTCAGGGCCAGCGAACCAGAACTGACTGCTAGCGTCAAGGCCAGCGAACCAGAGCTGACTGCTAGAGTCAGGGCCAGCGAACCAGAGCTGACTGCTAGCGTCAGTGCCAACCAACCAGAGCTGACTGCTAGCGTCAGTGCCAACCAACCAGAGCTCACAAGACCCTTCTCCACCTCCACGCGGTCATCCTGGATAACAAACAACACGCCAGACTGGCTAACGAGAAGGGATCGAAGAAGGAAGGCTTACCCAGTACCCAAAACATGCCATGCTGAAGACGGATGTGTCGGACCGAAAAGTGCAAATATCGCAGTCAAGCTGTAAATTACGACCCAGCGCATTCTGTTCTCCGAACTACATCCTGCAACTTTCAAAGCTCTTTTCAGGGCTTGGTAGTGGGAGATTGAGAACGTTCGGGACTTGGTAGCGGGAGATTGAGAACGTTCGGGGCTTGGTAGTGGGAGATTGAGAACGTTCAGGGCTTGGTAGCGGGAGATTGAGAACGAACGACGAAGAAGAAGAAGATTTAATGTAAATTGTCTTAATTAGCGACATTTTATTCACTCTGTTTGCTAACCGTTGCTAAATTATACGCTTTTGTATCTCATTCTCAAGCGTTCAGTACGCCATCTATATGGATACGGTGCAGGACCACAGAGCGAATCACACGTCGCTGACCGAACGATACCAACGCCCCAGTTTATCGTAACAGCTGCTCCAGGCTTCCTTGATCATCAGACAGACCTCCCTAGCTGGTGCCAGACGTGGAAGCAGCATTGGCTGGAGCAGGCAGACGTTTCTTCGGCGGCTTCCAGAGCTGAGCGAGGAGTTGAGGTCATTTATTATGACATATCCGTGAACGAAAGTGACGGCGTAAACGCTACAGGAAGTGGTTTAGGTCGCGGCCATATTGCTAACGAAATACTAAAAGTTAGAGCCGGAATTGGGCCAGAGATACTTGATGAATCACTAACAAATGCTAGTGACCATTATGCAGCACTGAGAACAAAACACGAAAAGAAACTTCAAATTCAAGATGATCTCGAAGACGGTAATTACTTGCTGACATCTCCTGACAGCTATCGGCTGGTATCACCCAAGACGGCTGGCAGGGTTAGAAGCAGTACCACACAAAACGATGACGTACATGGCAAAATCGATTTGATAAGACTGACCAAACGGGCTGCAGGAAACCTACCAGGAACTCTGTGGCTCGAGCTGTCCCCTTCTGACGTGTCAGACCCGACGTAAGTGAGTCATCTGACACTATGACGTAGTCAAAACGTGCGTTGATCGCCATCACCGCGTAGACCACGTTCTTAGATTGTCCCGTGCTGTGACACCTATAGGGTCGACTCACTTTATGCTTCTTCCTAATTTCTGCAATATTCTTGATCCAATGTCGTCCCCTGGTATTTGTCTACTCTTTAATTTCATTAATATTCTCACACATATTTTGAACAATGTCTTTTGCTCATCATCATCGTGTGAAATGGCATTTGTAGAACGTCTCTCTCACAACAGCCGATCTGTAAGACTCTCGATCTCTAGCCAGAACGTCTCTCTCAGAACAGCCGATCTCTAGCCAGAACGTCTCTCTCACAACAGCCGATCTCTGGCCAGAACGTCGCTTTCACAACAGCCGATCTCTATCCAGAACGTCGCTCTCACAACAGCAGATTTCTAGCCAGAACGTCTCTCTCACAACAGCCGATCTCTAGCCAGAACGTCGCTCTCACAACAGCCGATCTGTAAGACTCGATCTCTGGCCAGAACGTCGCTCTCACAACAGCCGATCTGTAAGTCTTTCGATCTCTAGCCAGAAAGTCGCTCTCACAACAGCCGATCTGTAAGACTCGATCTCTAGCCAGAGCGTCGCTCTCACAACAGCCGATCTGTAAGACTCGATCTCTAGCCAGAGCGTCGCTCTCACAACAGCCGATCTGTAAGACTCGATCTCTAGCCAGAGCGTCGCTCTCACAACAGCCGATCTGTAAGACTCGATCTCTAGCCAGAACTGCCTCCTTTGTCGCGGTCATCTTCAGGACCTCCACGATGTGTTCTGCTCATCTTCTCCTCAGTCTGTCTCTGCCCCGCTGTCCAGTAATGAGCGGTTGATGTGACCAAAATGTCTTTATTAAACAAATCAATTGTAACTTATTCATTATGAGTTAGACAATACGGACAGTTTCATCTCGTTTCGTGTATGTCATCTATCTTCTTGAGTCTCATGTCTGTTTCTCTGTATTCTTGAGTTTCATGTTTGTTTCTCTGTATTCTTGAGTTTCATGTCTGTTTCTCTGTATTCTTGAGTTTCATGTCTGTTTCTCTATCTTCTTGAATTTCATGTCTGTTTCTCTATCTTTTTGAATTTCATGTCTGTTTCTCTATCTTCTTGAATTTCATGTCTGTTTCTCTATCTTCTTGAATTTTATGTCTGTTTCTTTATCTTCTTGAATTTCATCTCTGTTTCTTAATCTTCTTCAACGTCACCATCACTGTTATTGTTCTCTTGCTGCCCTTATCACCCACTATCATGTGCCTGGAATATGGTTATGTCTACCGTGTAACAGTCATCCCATTGTCTTGCTTGGCCAGCGAAACATTGCCACTCTTGTTCACAATATCTTCTTTGTTATTGTCTATGGCTTGCTCATATACTCATCGGTTAACTCTTTCATCTATCTCTGCTTTAATCATCTATCCATCATTTTGTAATCTTTCTTCTTTGTCATCGTTTTCGTTGTTTAATTCTCAAATTGAGTGTCGAGACCGTAGAATAGATAAGGATAGGCAACAATACAACAATACAAAAACAAAAAATACAACAACCAACAATACAACAACCAACAATACAACAACCAACAATCCAACAACCAACAATACAACAACCAACAATACAAGAACCAACAATACAACAACCAACAATACAACAACCAACAATACAACAACCAACAATACAGCAACCAACAATACAACAACCAACAATACAACAACCAACAATACAACAACCAACAATACAACAATACAACAACCAACAATGTGTAGATAGCAAAGATCGACCTTGACATTCCCGTCTTGAAATGTTCTCGCTTACAGAGACATCATCATCGGAGACGGAAGAGCATATGCTGGCAGCCAGAACCAGCCCCTCAAACCGGAAACAGAATACATCATAGCTCAGGTGGTCAGGAGTACGGTTGTTGACGTCACTAAGCACTCATTCTCCTTCGCCACCACCACAGCCGTGACCAAACAGGCGGTAGGAAAACTGACTACTGAACTCTCTGGGAGGGATGGGGAGGTGTGAAGGGAAGAGGGAGAGAGAGAGAGAGAGAGAGAGAGAGAACAGACGGTAGGAAAACTGACTACTGAACTCTCTGGGAGGGATGGGGCGGTGTGAAGGGAAGAGGTAGAGAGAGAGAGAGAGAGAGAGAGAGAACAGGCAGAAAGAACACTGACTACTGAACTCTTTGGGAGGGATGGGGAGGTGTGATGGGAAGAGGGAGAGAGAGAGAGAGAGAACAGGCAGTAAGAACACTGACTACTGAACTCTTTGGGAGGGATGGGGAGGTGTGATGGGAAGAGAGAGAGAGAGAGAGAGAGAGAGAGAGAGAGAGAGAGAGAACAGGCAGTAAGAACACTGACTACTGAACTCTTTGGGAGGGATGGGGAGGTGTGATGGGAAGAGAGAGAGAGAGAGAGAGAGAGAGAGAGAGAGAGAGAACAGGCAGAAAGAAAACTGACTACTGAACTCTTTGGGAGGGATGGGGAGGTGTGAAGGGAAGAGGGAGTGAGAGAGAGAGAAAGAGAACAGGCAGTAAGAACACTGACTACTGAACTCTTTGGGAGGGATGGGGAGGTGTGAAGGGAAGAGGGAGTGAGAGAGAGAGAGAGAGAGAACAGGCAGTAAGAACACTGACTACTGAACTCTTTGGGAGGGATGGGGAGGTGTGACGGGAACATGGAGAGAGAGAGAGAAAGAGAGGGAGAGAGAGAGAGAAGTAGTAACAGCCAGAGAACAATTTTTAGCAACAATAGAGTTAACTGTTTCATAATTCGTGCATACCTTATTTCGTGTCTTAACCATCTCGTTCCCCGTGGAGTATAGGGGCACTATATGCTGGTCATATAGATCGGTACCCGGTTAGAACTGATAAGAAATGTAATAACCGTCTAAGATGTCTCGCCACAACCATCAATAGTTATTGTGCCTGACGGTTCCTGCATCACGCTGTAGGGGTTGTCAGGGGGCAAAACGTTGAGAGACAGGTTGGCAAGTAGGTAGTCTGGTTAGGCGATAAGGCCAGGTCGTGTCAACCATCCTTTAATACGATGAGTGGTCGAGTACCAGGCTGCGTGCAATAAGGATAATGTATTTCTCATTTGAACAAACAAGATAGTGCAGGGGAGCCACGGGGGCTGCGGCCCTGTTGGAGAGTGCCATTTCCTATTCCTGATGTATATGACCTGCATTAAGTGTGGGAGGATATCCTGGGTAAGGTGGGTCACGTGTCTGAATAAGATAAAACGGCGACGGTTTAGCATGGGTTGTGTTCTCGCAACACATGTCCGGCAAGTGACTGTTATTTGAAATTCAGGCATGTTGAATCACTGCGCAGGTTGAAGACTGCAATATGCTTCCGGTTGCCCTGTAGAATAGTCCAGGTTTGAGAACCGTACAGCGCAGGGCATGAATGACGGCACAGGTTAGTGTCAATTCGTAGCTTGTGTTTTAGTGCGGCTTTAGCTAATTTCAGACAGACCCGTTCAGCCATTACTTGTATGCCTGGCGTTTCTCCATTTAAGGTTACAATGTTACCTTGACCTTGAGCATGCAAAAGGTTGTTTGTTTGTGAATGCCCACAATCAATAGCTCCACTTTATTTGTGCGCCCTGACATTGACGTTAAGTGACAGGTTGCAGTAGCTTTCCTCACATCCCGAGCGTGCTGATGAAGGTGGACCGGGGTCCTCCAGGCGGTTGTGCTATGTTTGGCTTCATCACCGTGACGCTAACTAGTACAGGGATCATGTCAATCACCTCCCCGTTGGCCAGGCTGCCACGAAAACAGCCCGTTGCCAGAGAGAGCAGCAAGGAAGTCGAGGTGAGGGTCTTGGCCAGAATATTTTCCCTGACCTTCATAACATGTCTGATCAGCATGTTGTGCCTGACCAGACGTTATTCCTCCTCCCCATGGAGAAGATCAAATCGTGCCTGATAATTGCGTGTTGTCTGTCTGCAGGATACTGGAAGCGATGGGCTGATAGCCGTTATATTGTGGATCTTACTGGCTCTCCTTCTCCTGATTCTATTTCTGATGCTCGGGTTCTTTGTTTTAAGGTAGGGCATTATGTTTCGTGTCTGTAGTGTTGAGGTAGGACATTCTGTTTATGTTTCTTGTGTCGATGTAGGACATTCTGTTTTGTATCTGTTGTGTTGAGGTAGGACATTCTGTTTATGTTTCTTCTGTCGATGTAGGACATTCTGTTTATGTTTCTTGTGTCGATGTAGGACATTCTGTTTTGTGTCTGTTGTGTTGAGGTAGGACATTCTGTTTATGTTTCTTGTGATGATGTAGGACATTCTGTTTTGTATCTGTTGTGTTGAGGTAGGACATTCTGTTTATGTTTCTTCTGTCGATGTAGGACATTCTGTTTTGTGTCTGTTGTGTTGAGGTAGGACATTCTGTTTATGTTTCTTGTGATGATGTAGGACATTCTGTTTTGTATCTGTTGTGTTGAGGTAGGACATTCTGTTTATGTTTCTTCTGTCGATGTAGGACATTCTGTTTTGTGTCTGTTGTGTTGAGGTAGGACATTCTGTTTATGTTTCTTGTGATGATGTAGGACATTCTGTTTTGTATCTGTTGTGTTGAGGTAGGACATTATGTTTATGTTTCTTGTGTTGAGGTAGGACATTCTGTTTATGTTTCTTGTGTTAAGGTAGGACATTCTGTTTTGTGTTTCTTGTATTGATGTAGGAAATTCTGTTTGTTGTGTTGAGGTAGGACATTCTGTTTGTTGTGTTGAGGTAGGGCATTCTGTTTATGTTTCTTGTGTTGAGGTAGAGGATTCTGTTTGTGTTTCTTGTGTTGAGGTAGGACATTCTGTTTGTTGTGTTGAGGTAGGAAATTCTGTTTATGTTTCTTGTGTTGAGGTAGAGGATTCTGTTTATGTTTCTTGTGTTGAGGTAGGAAATTCTGTTTGTTGTGTTTGTTGTGTTGAGGTAGGACATTCTGTTTGTTGTTTTGAGGTAGGGCATTCTGTTTTGTGTCTGTTGTGTTGAGGTAGGACATTATGTTTATGTTTCTTGTGTTGAGGTAGAACATTCTAGTTTGTGTTTCTTGTGTTGAGGTAGAGCATTCTGTTTATGTTTATTGTGTTGAGGTAGGACATTCTGTTTTGTGTCTGTTGTTTTGAGGTAGGACATTCTGTTTATGTTTCTTGTGTTGAGATAGGACATGCTGTTTTGTGTCTGTTGTTTTGAGGTAGGACATTCTGTTTATGTTTCTTGTGTTGAGGTAGGACATTCTGTTTTTGTGTTTTTTTTCTGTAGAGGTAGGACATGCTGTTTTGTGTCTGTTGTGTTGAGGTAGGACATCCTGTTTATGTTTCTTGTGTTGAGGTAGGACATTCTGTTTTGTGTTTTTTGTGCTAAGGTAGGATATTCTGTTTGTTGTGCTAAGGTATGACATCCTTTTTGTTGTGTTGAGATAGGACATTCTGTTTGTTTTGTTTGGGTAGGACATTCTGTTTGTTGTGCTAAGGTAGGATATTATGTTTGTTGTGTTGGGGTAGGACATTCTGTTTGTTGTGTTGTGGTAGGACATTCTGTTTGTTGAGCTATGGTAGGACATTCTGTTTGTTGTGCTTTTAAGCGAAAATAAAGTTGCTCGTGACAGATGCCTGAAAATGATGTACCTTGTACTACTATGAGCTCTCTTGTGATAACCAGGTATTTGATCGGCACAAAGAAATATCACGACAGAGCTAACCCAGTGCACAACGAACACATGAACACTTCTGACCACGGGGAAGATGAGAGCAGCCTGAAAACTGATGAAAGCGATGATTATGAGGCGTATGAGAAACCCGTCAGGGTAAGATTGTTGAAGGTTTCTTTTTAGCATTCTGCAGTGTGGCCTTGAACTTGACCAAGTTTTGGCTGTTAGTCGATCGGAAATCACAAAGCGACAAGTGTCAGAAGTCTGTCAACTGTTATGCTTACATAAACCAACATGTACTGTGTGCTTACATCAACCAATGTGTTGTGTGCTTACATCAACCAACATGTACTTACATCAATCAATGTGCTGTGTGCTTACATCAACCAATGTGCTGTGTGCTTACATCAACCAATGTGCTGTGTGCTTACATCAACCAATGTGATGTGTGCTTACATCAACCAACATGTACTTACATCAACCAATGTGCTGTGTGCTTACATCAACCAATGTGATGTGTGCTTACATCAACCAACATGTACTTACATCAACAAATGTGATGTGTGCTTACATCAACTAATGTGCTGTGTACTTACATCAACCAATGTGCTGTGTGCTTACATCAACCAATGTGCTGTGTGCTTTCATCAACCAATGTGCTGTGTTCTTACATACCCCAATGTGCTGTGTACTTACATCAACTAATGTGTTGTGTGCTTACATCAACCAATGTGCTGTGTGCTTACATCAACCAATGTGCTGTGTGCTTACATAAACCAATGTGCTGTGTGCTTACATCAACCAATGTGCTCTGTGCTTACATCAACCAATGTGCTGTGTGCTTACGTCAACCAATGTGCTGTGTGCTTACATCAACCAATGTGCTTTGTGCTTACGTCAACCAATGTGCTGTGTGCTTACATCAACCAATGTGCTCTGTGCTTACATCAACCAATGTGATGTGTGCTTACGTCAACCAATGTGCTGTGTGCTTACATACCAATGTGATGTGTGCTTACATCAACCAATGTGCTGTGTGCTTACGTCAACCAATGTGATGTGTGCTTACATCAACCAATGTGCTGTGTGCTTACATCAACCAATGTGCTGTGTGCTTACATCAACCAATGTGCTGTGTGCTTACATCAACCAATGTGCTGTGTGCTTACATCAACCAATGACCTGTGTGCTTACGTCAACCAAAGTGCTGTGTGCTTACATCAACTAATGTGCTGTGTGCTTACATCAACCAATGTGATGTGTGCTTACATCAACCAATGTGCTGTGTGCTTACGTCAACCAATGTGCTCTGTGCTTACATCAACCAATGTGATGTGTGCTTACGTCAACCAATGTGCTGTGTACTTACATCAACCAATGTGCTGTGTGCTTATGTGAACCAATGTGCTGTGTGCTTACATCAACCAATGTGATGTGTGCTTACATCAACCAACATGTACTTACATCAACCAATGGGCTGTGTGCTTACATCAACCAATGTGCTGTGTGGTTACATCAACCAATGTGCTGTGTGCTTACATCAACATATGTGCTGTGTGCTTACATAAACCAACATGTGCTGTGTGCTTACATAAACAAATGTGCTGTGTGCTTACATCAACCAATGTGCTGTGTGCTTACGTCAACCAATGTGCTGTGTGCTTACATCAACCAATGTGCTTTGTGCTTACGTCAACCAATGTGCTGTGTGCTTACATCAACCAATGTGCTCTGTGCTTACATCAACCAATGTGATGTGTGCTTACGTCAACCAATGTGCTGTGTGCTTACATACCAATGTGATGTGTGCTTACATCAACCAATGTGCTGTGTGCTTACGTCAACCAATGTGATGTGTGCTTACATCAACCAATGTGCTGTGTGCTTACATCAACCAATGTGCTGTGTGCTTACATCAACCAATGTGCTGTGTGCTTACATCAACCAATGTGCTGTGTGCTTACATCAACCAATGACCTGTGTGCTTACGTCAACCAAAGTGCTGTGTGCTTACATCAACTAATGTGCTGTGTGCTTACATCAACCAATGTGATGTGTGCTTACATCAACCAATGTGCTGTGTGCTTACGTCAACCAATGTGCTCTGTGCTTACATCAACCAATGTGATGTGTGCTTACGTCAACCAATGTGCTGTGTACTTACATCAACCAATGTGCTGTGTGCTTATGTGAACCAATGTGCTGTGTGCTTACATCAACCAATGTGATGTGTGCTTACATCAACCAACATGTACTTACATCAACCAATGGGCTGTGTGCTTACATCAATCAATGTGCTGTGTGCTTACATCAACCAATGTGATGTGTGCTTACATCAACCAATGTGCTGTGTGCTTACATCAACCAATGTGCTGTGTGCTTACATAAACCAACATGTGCTGTGTACTTACATCAACCAATGTGGAGTGTGCTTACATAAACCAACATGTGCTGTGTACTTACATCAACCAATGTGCTGTGTGCTTACATCAACCAATGTGCTGTGTGCTTACATCAACCAATGTGATGTGTGCTTACATCAACTAATGTGCTGTGTGCTTACATCAACCAATGTGCTGTGTGTTTACATAAACCAACGTGTGATGTGTGCTTACATCAACAAATGTGCTGTGTGCTTACATCAACCAATGTGCTGTGTGCTTACATAAACCAACATGTGCTGTGTGCTTACATCAACAAATTTGCTGTGTGCTTACATCAACCAATGTGCTGTGTGCTTACGTCAACCAATGTGCTGTGTGCTTACATCAACCAATGTGCTGTGTGCTTACGTCAACCAATGTGCTGTGTGCTTAAATCAACCAATGTGCTGTGTGCTTACATCAACCAATGTGCTGTGTGCTTACGTCAACCAATGTGCTGTGTGCTTACATCAACCAATGTGATGTGTGCTTACATCAACCAATGTGCTGTGTGCTTACGTCAACCAATGTGCTGTGTGCTTACATCAACCAATGTGCTGTGTGCTTACGTCAACCAATGTGCTGTGTGCTTACATCAACCAATGTGATGTGTGCTTACATCAACCAATGTGCCGTGTGCTTACGTCAACCAATGTGCTGTGTGCTTACATCAACCAATGTGATGTGTGCTTACGTCAACCAATGTGCTGTGTACTTACATCAACCAATGTGCTGTGTGCTTATGTCAACCAATGTGCTGTGTGCTTACATCAACCAATGTGCTGTGTGCTTACATCAACCAATGTGCTGTGTGCTTACATCAACCAATGTGCTGTGTGCTTACATCAACCAATGTGCTGTGTGCTTACATAAACCAACATGTGATGTGTGCTTACATCAACAAATGTGATGTGTGCTTACATCAACCAATGTGCTGTGTGCTTACATCAACCAATGTGCTGTGTACTTACATCAACCAATGTGCTGTGTGCTTACATCAGTGTGTGGTAGTTTTGTGAGCCACAATTATTGACAAGTCCCCGTGCCCTCAGATAAAAGTACCACTATCTGAGCATTGCTGCTACTTGACCCTTGAACTAATCCATGTACAGTAAAACATCATTCCGCCCCATCTGCACCTTGGCCTCCACCTGTGCCAAACAGAGTGGAAGTAGTTCAGTAAGAGAAAGTGCCGTCAGTGATAAAGTGGTAGAGACGTGATTG
Source organism: Ariolimax columbianus (assembly GCA_036924085.1). Taxonomy (NCBI): domain Eukaryota; kingdom Metazoa; phylum Mollusca; class Gastropoda; order Stylommatophora; family Arionidae; genus Ariolimax; species Ariolimax columbianus. The sequence continues at coordinate 60,559,123 of JAVGWX010000019.1, forward strand.
TACTACCCCTGAGCTTATTCTCACTTCCCTCTCTCCCACTTGCAAGACTGTAAGTCGTGAGTCCATATTCAGCTGGGTAGACCGAATCATGTAGAGACAGATTCAATCCCAGGTCATGCTTACAACATCATCAGTATCTACGACCCGTGAAGCTGTCCCCGTTTTAAGGAAGCCTGTTTCCAGTCAGTTGCTTTGACTGATTGTAATGGAAATGTTGTATGGATGTTAGGGTTTCTAGCCCTAAACACAACCCTGTTTAGTCGCTATTTACTATCAGCATGGGAGGTAATAGTGGTACTTTTATCCCCTCTATACTGCTCGGACGGTGCTCCAAGATACCCACACAAGATACCACATGTACATCACATCAGCAACCATCTTCATCCACTACCACTTCAAGTCACGGCAACAACATCACAGCATTTGACTTTATGTAGGCAAGACAGGACGATAACTGGAACCCACAGCAATCAAGGAGTAGAGACCTGGAGAAGTTCTTTAACCCAATCCAGAATCTGGGCCAACCAAGGTGAGACGTCTTAATGGCATTGGCGTGGTCACGTTTGTGGGAATGGGGTGTTGGGCATTATTTGTGGGATCGGGGGAGGGGGGGGGGGTGGGTTAGGGCTGTCGGACATTTGTGGGGCGGGGGGGGGGGGGTTGTTGGGCTTTAGCTGGGGGGATTAGTTTACCGATGTGATTTCTTATCATTTACTGATGTGATCTCTTATCATTTACTGATGTGATCTCTTATCATTTACTGATGTGATCTCTTATCATTTACCGATTGGGGGACGGCGTGGGCTAGAAGTTAAGTGACACGGCTAACAACCAGAAGGTGCTGGGTTCGATCCCCATCACAGCACCGGCCGTTACCCCGGAGAAGCAAACCCTTAGAAAATGCAGGAGGAAGCAGACCCGTACATAAAATAGGTACTGAAGTCGGATGCATTGGGCCGACAGGCGCAAAATAAAAACCACAGTGCAACGCACACCGCCTTATGGATTAGAGAAATAAGGCGAACGCAAAAAAAAATAAAAAATTGACCAATGGGATGTTATAACATTTATGATCGTCACTTGTTACAATGGCACGTTTCATCATAAATTTTTTCAAACTTGAAATAATATTTCTGACTATCCGCAGGTACATCAATACCATGCGAGATAACATCAGGTACAACAACATCCAATCTCCACAAGACTCCAACAGAAACTGGACAGGAGACCACATCCACGCTCCCCAAGGTCATGGACACGACTCCATCCAATCTCCACTAGACTCCAACAGGAACTGGACAGGAGACCACATCCACTCTCCACCAGGCCATGTCAACAACGCCACTCACACCAGCTTCCAATCTCCACTAGATTCCAACAGGAACTGGACAGAAGACCACATCCACGCTCCCCAAGGTCATGGACACGACTCCATCCAATCTCCACTAGAGTACAACAGGAACTGGACAGGAGACCACATTCACTCTCCACCAGGCCATGTTAACAACGCCACTCACACCAGCTTCCAATCTCAACTAGACTCCAACAGGAACTGGACAGAAGACCACATCCCTGTTTCACTAGGCCATGCCAGCCACAACGACGGTAACAACAGCGCCATGAGAAGCCCCACCACTATCCCAACCAACTGCAGCCTCAGCAACAGCACTTCCTCCCAGGAAGAAAGTGGCAGAGGTGTAAACACCCGTGGCTACGCTACCTCCCAGCTAGTTGGCCATCTCGCTAAGACTAACACCCCTCACAAAGACAGGCCTCACCACTTCTGCTACCACTATCGTTATCATAATAACACCACTACCACAATTTCCGACGACAGCAGCACCAACAGCATGGTCGGCGACATCAGCAGCAGTGTAGTACTTGAACTGGTGCCAGGTCAGGTAATAGAAACACCCATGTTTACTCGCACGCCAAGACGTACCACGCTGGGAAATTTAACTACTTCAGCTAGCCATATCCATAATGGTGAGCCGGGCTTAAGTAGAAGCTCCTCCAAGCTGATGGCAGAACGTGGGCATCAGTTACTGTCTTCTAAGCAAGCGGGATGGACGCATGCGATATCAGATTCCTTTTCTCAGTGCTCCATCAACACCACAACGGCCTCCTGGACCGAGTTTCAGACAAAGTCTAAGACATCCTCAGGTACATCATGTAGGTCAGGGCCACATTCAATGAACATTCACAACTCGAGATGTAGGTCAGTACTAGGTTCGAAGGATAGTCTGCGACCAGAATCTAGGTCAAGGTCACTATCAAATGAAACTTTGCCCTTAGGGTCTAGATCAAGGCTACAACAAAATGGATGTCTCCTTTCAGATTCTAGATCAAGGCTACACCATAATGGAAGTCTCCTCTCAGATTCTAGGTCAAGGACGACGGCTTCCGAAAGTTGTTTCTCTTCTCTGACGTCATCGTCCAGCTGTTCTGATATGGAAGATAACCTTGACCCAAATATCTCTGAAATTATATCGTGGGACCTCCATAATAGGAATAACAGCAACATCGCTGGTGGAGTGGCAGGAGCTGGCGCCCGTGGTGGAGAATCACAAGACCTAATCGCTGGGGTAGTCGCAGGAGCTGGCGCCTGTGGTGGTGGATCACAAGACCTAATCTGTGGTAGAGTGGCAGGAGCTGACGCTCGTGGTGGAGGATCACAAGACTTAATCTCTGCTGGTGTTGGGAAGGCAGCCTCTTGTACAGACACTCAGATGGACCTGTGGGACAACACTGTCTCTCGTGGCAAGCTGGCTCGCTCTTTGGGCACACGGGATTTCCCTGGCCGTTGTTGTCTAACAGACGCAGATAAACAGTTCAGCTGGTCAAACGATAGGCGGTGTCAGTACGAGGATGGGTGGGGGCAGTTCGAGGATGGGCGGGTCCCGAGAGTCAGACAAGCAAAACGTCTCAAACTTGGCTTCATGGATAGCGCACGAGTATGTCCTGGGAACAGTAAACATATTTCCACACGTAGCAGTGGTCATTTATCCGCGAGCTGTAGTAAACATGTATCCGCGAGTGATAGTAAACATTTGTGCGCGAATACTAGAACGCATTTAACAAATAGTGGCAGTACACGCGTATCCACGAAGAGCAGTAAATATATATCCACGATTAGTGGTACACAGTTATCCATGGACAACAAAAAACAGTTAAACGCAAATAACAAAAATAACTTATCGACGTGTTTCAATAACCATTTATCACAAAATGGAAGTCCACATTTATCACAAAATAGAAGTCCACATTTATCACAAAATAGAAGTCCACATTTATCACAAAATGGAAGTCCACATTTATCACACTATAGAAGTCCACATTTATCACGAAGGAACATTTACAGTTGGACTGAGATGGCCCTGGTTAACCCCGTTCTGGAGACAAGAACACCAAATACCGTCACACATCAAGGCCCGTTTATTCAATGCCGCTCAACACCTATGAGTCTGTTGGAGGCTACAGTCTATCGGCACACCGACCGGAACAGGGACACGAGAACATGTTCTAACGCGAGCATCAACACCGTTACCAGGCAACCAGTCATGGCTGGCTGTGATCTAACCGGAAGCGACGTCAACATCAGCAGAATAAATATCTCGGGTCCACAGGCATACAATGTCCACAGTACAGGCATTGGTGATCATTGTGACAGACTACCTGTTCGTCATCCGTACACTCTTACCAATATGGCGGCTGGAGATAGAAGTGAGAGTATCCGCGATTGTGGGAGCAGCATAAAGGATATGAGAGCCAGAAGTTCTATCCGCAAGATTTCTGTCAATAGCTGCAGTGATACTGTGGCCAATAGAATTCGTTGCCACGGGAGTGTGGCCAATAGAATTGGTTGGGACTGTAATGTGGCCAATATAATTGGTTGTGACGGTAATGTGGCCAATATAATTGGTTGTGACGGTAATGTGGCCAATATAATTGGTTGTGACGGTAATGTGGCCAATATAATTGGTTGTGACGGTAATGTGGCCAATATAATTGGTTGTGACGGTAATGTGGCCAATATAATTGGTTGTGACGGTAATGTGGCCAATAAAACTGAGTGTTGCAATACTTTAAACAAAAGCTTAAAGTGTGGCGATAATGTCAGCTTTAAAAGTGGTGATAATGTCAGCTTTAAAAGTGGTGATAATGTCAGCTATAAAAGTGGCGATAATGTCAGCTTTAAAAGTGGTGATAATGTCAGCTTTAAAAGTGGTGATAATGTCAGCTATAAAAGTGGCGATAATGTCAGCTTTAAAAGTGGTGATAATGTCAGCTATAAAAGTGGCGATAATGTCAGCTATAAAAGGGGCGATAATGTCAGCTATGGAATTCGATGTTCTAAAAACAGCTTTAAGAATAAGAGCATTGATGAAGGTGAGAATATCACAGATGTTTTGGTTGCTCGTGGTACGGATATGGAGGAGGAACGTGTTATCACACGTGACACGGCACGTTCTGAACACGTGCAGTGTGATATCGATGTTAATGCTGATAACTGTTATCTCACAGATCATATCAAACAATTGAATGGAGCCAGCACCACAAGTGGGAATCTAGACAAGAGAATAAGTGGTAACACAGGCTGTGACCCCATACTCCGCGAGGAGCGGCTGGTAGATTGTCACATGTGTTCTCCTGAAATACGTTTAAGAGAATATCTAGATAACGCCCCATTAGCAGATTTGCCTCCCTTGAGTTGCCATGGCTGGTCTAGTGAAGGCATCGAAACTTTTAACCTAGACGAGAGTCCAGGCGAGCAGCTTAAATGCTGTTGTGGGGGGCTTCCAATGTCGTCTTGCAGCTATGCTGAAGGCTGTCGGGGTTTTCCAGGACCAGCTATCATGCAGCTCACATCACCGCCAGATCGAAGACGGGCCGCAGGAAAAACGTTACCATCTAACCCCTATTTACTTCAGTCCCGTTCTAGACCAACAGGAAGTGAGATTCCAAGGATTCCATGCCTTAGGTCCATATCTGCCTGCAAGGAAGCGGACCACTCATCTTTAGAGGACACTCGGTGTGTTCTGTCCGATCAGTATACGGATGTAAACATGGAGCTCTCGTCATTGTATCAGATTATCGGCCAGAACAACACGAATCAGATGGCCCTCCCTCGCCAACAAGCTCTACTTGGACACGACAACACGAATCAGGGGACTGACCCTTGTCACCAAGAACTCCCTGGACACTACAACACGAATCAGGGGACTGACCCTTGTCACAAAGAACTCCCAAGGCATGCTGTCAGATATGTAATGTCTGACCCAGGCCAACAAGCTCTTTCCAGACATTCTGTCCGATGTATAATGTCTGACCCAGGCCAACAAGCTCTCCCTGGGCATGCTGTCAGATGTGTAATGTCTGACCCAGGCCAACAAGCTCTCCCTGGGCATGCTGTCAGATGTGTAATGTCTGACCCAGGCCAACAGGCCTTCTCCAGGCATTCTGTCAGATGTGTAATGTCTGACCCAGGCCAACAAGCCCTCTCTGGGCATGCTGTCAGATGTGTAATGTCTGTCCCAGGCCAACAGGCCCTCCCTGGGCATGCTGTCAGATGTGTAATGTCTGACCCAGGCCAACAGGCCTTCTCCAGGCATTCTGTCAGATGTGTAATGTCTGTCCCAGGCCAACAGGCCCTCCCTGGGCATGCTGTCAGATGTGTAATGTCTGTCCCAGGCCAACAGGCCCTCCCTGGGCATGCTGTCAGATGTGTAATGTCTGACCCAGGCCAACAGGCCTTCTCCAGGCATTCTGTCAGATGTGTAATGTCTGTCCCAGGCCAACAAGCCCTCTCTGGGCATGCTGTCAGATGTGTAATGTCTGACCCAGGCCAACAGGCCCTCCCTGTGGAAGACAAAAACTGCAAGAAGCCTGACCCAGGCCAACAGGCCTTCTCCAGGCATTCTGTCAGATGTGTAATGTCTGACCAAGGCCAACAAGCCCTCTCTGGGCATGCTGTCAGATGTGTAATGTCTGACCCAGGCCAACAGGCCCTCCCTGGGCATGCTGTCAGATGTGTAATGTCTGACCCAGGCCAACAAGCCCTCTCTGGGCATGCTGTCAGATGTGTAATGTATGTCCCAGGCCAACAGGCCCTCCCTGGGCATGCTGTCAGATGTGTAATGTCTGACCCAGGCCAACAGGCCCTCCCTGGGCATGCTGTCAGATGTGTAATGTCTGACCCAGGCCAACAGGCCCTCCCTGTGGAAGACAAAAACTGCAAGAAGCCTGACCCAGGCCATCAGGCCTTCCCTGGACTTGCCGTCAGATGTGAATTAACTAACCACGGACAGCAAACTCTCCAAGCCTCCTCCAACACATGTGAGACGACTCAGCGGAACCAACAACCCCTCCGTGTGTTTGATGTCTGGACGAGCTTCGACAACGAGGACATGAATCTCCAAGAATTAATACTCAAAGATGATTGGTCCCCGGATGCGTCAGAATTACGTCATGATCCCGCCAGTGATAAATGGGGACTAGAGATTAATAATCGGTTGACTGAAGATTTGACTGATCCGTGCAGTCATACTCATGATGTGAGAGCCCAAGCGATGAACGGGTGGCTGCTTGCAGGTGGCGGGGTCACAGGCAGCTGGGGAGGTGTGAGCAGAAGAAACATTAACAACAGTAATAACAGAAACAGCGGAGAAAGGTTTCATGAAGAAAACAGCAACGAAACTTGTTACAGTTTAGATGTTAACGAGGAGGGAGAAGAAATTATGGTAGAAGAAGAAGAAGATGAAGATTGGGAAGAAGGTACAGATGTACTGACCGAAGAAGAAAGTGATGTACAAGACGAACAAGTTGTAGTAGCAACAGATGATGATGTGGAAGATGAAGAAGTTGTATTGGTGACAAAAGGCGATGATGATAATAATGAAGGAAAATACTGCACAAAGAAAAACGAAAATAAGAAAGAAGATAGCCAGGATGATATGAAAGATGGGGTACGTGTGAAAAGATATGTTGAGAAAGTTGTTTATATAAACTTGAGCTCTTCTGACGAGAACAGCGATAACGGCATCGACAATATCAGCAACCAGAACGATAACACCAATAATAACAGTCCTGACACAGAACGAGACCAGGCAGAGGACGACCAAAATACGACGAAACCTCAGTCCCCAGACAACGCTAGCAACACAGATGATACGACAGGCACGCCTCGTTTTTCAGTCACAATCCAACCAAAGACTTTGACAGATTCTCACAAGAAGATGGCTGATAGTCACAGACGCAATCGAGCGACACCAACGGGCGGACATGGAAGAAGTAATACGGAAACCAAAAAGCTAAGAACCGTCGATGAGCTATCAACTGGTAGTCGTGAGAAGATGAGACGTCAGGAAGACGCATCTCCCGTGTGTAGAATCGGTTTAATTACCTCGAGTCAGGATTCAGACGCCTTCCCTCCGGATTTCACCACGGCCTCTGACTTTTACAAGAACTGCGAGACATCTGGAAGGAAGTCTGTCACTTTTAGTCTGGATCATGAGGCTGATGTTCGATCATCGAACAGCTGGCCATTAAATGCGTCACTGTCTACCGATGACTTGTGTAAGGTGAGTACACCCAGGAGAGTTGCTTCCCACAGACAGCGAGGCAAGAGCAGAAGATGGGGAGAGTTCGGGGACACTGGAGGTAGCGAGTTGAGCGAGCGTCACGAGAGGTGCTATGATGTTCATGGCACGTTCTCGGGAGGTGAGTTTATAGAGGAGTCGTCGTCTAGTGTTAGTCTTATTCCTGGCGAGGACAGGAAACAGGTTCTGGATGCAGCAAACACGACAGCTGGAAGTGAAAAGTGTTCGAGCACTCTCTCCTCGATCAACTGGAAGCGCTGGTTTCACACATTTAGCTTGAAAAAATCACGGCCTAAGCGACAACCAGACGACAGGTCTGGGAATAAACAATTGTCAATGGCCGAAGCTGGCCTGTTAAATATAGACACTTATGTGAGTGAGGCAAAGACGATGGAGGTAACCCAGCCGGTTATCTATCAACCTACACGTAAATCTGACGTTTTAGAATTAAGTACAAGAACCAAGAGGGAGTCGCAGTCCAGAGGAAACAAGATCAGACGAGGTCTGTTGTCCATGTTTGGCGGCAACGCTGACCAAAATGAGAATAAGCCAACACATAGCAATAGTGGTTGGGGGTCAAGGGCAGAACGGACGGACAAGTCCAAGCGGGTCTCGCGAGGGGTGGATTCGGTGTCAGGGGCAGAACGGACGGACAAGTCCAAGCGAGTCTCGCGAGGGGTGGCAGGAAGGAGGCGTGTGTCTGACAAGAACATTTCTAGACCTGTTAGAGGGACAGGCAGGCGGAAAAACGCAGGTAAGAGAGGGAAAGAGTTTGTGTGTGAGAGTGAGAGAGAGAGCGTGGTGTGTGTGCGTGAGAGATAGTGTAAGAGAAAGAGATAGTATATCTGTGTGTGAGAGAGAGAGAGAGAGAGAGGTGTGTGTGTGCGTGAGAGAGAGAGAGAGAGAGAGTGGTGTGTGTGTGCGTGAGAGAGAGAGAGAGAGAGAGTGAGTGGTATGTGTGTGCGTGAGAGAGAGAGAGAGAGTGGTGTGTGTGTGCGTGAGAGAGAGATAAAGAGAGAGAGAGAGTGGTGTGTGTGTGCGTGAGAGAGAGATAGAGAGAGAGAGAGAGAGTGGTGTGTGTGTGCGTGAGAGAGAGATAGAGAGAGAGAGAGAGAGTGGTGTGTGTGTGCGTGAGAGAGAGAGACAGCGAGAGAGAGAGAGGTGTGTGTGTGCGTGAGAGATAGTGTAAGAGAAAGTGATAGTGTCTCTGTGAGAGAGAGATAATATGCGTGTATGTAAGATAAGAGACAGAGAGAAGAGACAGAGAGAAGAGACAGAGAGAAGAGACAGAGAAGAGACAGAGAGAAGAGACAGAGAAGAGACAGAGAGAAGAGACAGAGAGAAGAGACAGAGAGAAGAGACAGAGAGAAGAGACAGAGAAGAGACAGAGAGAAGAGACAGAGAAGAGACAGAGAGAAGAGACAGAGAGAAGAGACAGAGAGAAGAGACAGAGAAAAGAGACAGAGAAGAGACAGAGAAGAGACAGAGAAGAGACAGAGAGAAGAGACAGAGAAGAGACAGAGAGAAGAGACAGAGAGAAGAGACAGAGAGAAGAGACAGAGAGAAGAAACAGAGAGAAGAGACAGAGAGAAGAGACAGAGAAGAGACAGAGAAGAGACAGAGAGAAGAGACAGAGAAGAGACAGAGAGAAGAGACAGAGAGAAGAGCAGAGAGAAGAGACAGAGAGAAGAGACAGAGAAGAGACAGAGAGAAGAGACAGAGAGAAGAGAAAGAGAAGAGACAGAGAAGAGACAGAGAGAAGAGACAGAGAGAAGAGACAGAGAAGAGACACAGAGAAGAGACAGAGAAGAGACAGAGAGAAGAGACAGAGAAGAGACAGAGAGAAGAGACAGAGAAGAGACAGAGAGAAGAGACAGAGAGAAGAGACAGAGAGAAGAGACAGAGAGAAGAGACAGAGAGAAGAGACAGAGAAGAGACAGAGAGAAGAGACAGAGAAGAGACAGAGAGAAGAGACAGAGAAGAGACATAGAGAAGAGACAGAGAGAAGAGACAGAGAGAAGAGACAGAGAAGAGACACAGAGAAGAGACAGAGAAGAGACAGAGAGAAGAGACAGAGAAGAGACAGAGAGAAGAGACAGAGAGAAGAGACAGAGAGAAGAGACAGAGAGAAGAGACAGAGAGAAGAGACAGAGAGAAGAGACAGAGAAGAGACAGAGAGAAGAGACAGAGAAGAGACAGAGAGAAGAGACAGAGAGAAGAGACAGAGAGAAGAGACAGAGAAAAGAGACAGAGAAGAGACAGAGAAGAAACAGAGAAGAGACAGAGAGAAGAGACAGAGAAGAGACAGAGAGAAGAGACAGAGAGAAGAGACAGAGAGAAGAGACAGAGAGAAGAGACAGAGAGAAGAGACAGAGAAGAGACAGAGAAGAGACAGAGAGAAGAGACAGAGAGAAGAGACAGAGAGAAGAGACAGAGAGAAGAGACAGAGAGAAGAGACAGAGAAGAGACAGAGAGAAGAGACAGAGAGAAGAGAAAGAGAAGAGACAGAGAAGAGACAGAGAAGAGACAGAGAGAAGAGACAGAGAAGAGACAGAGAGAAGAGACAGAGAGAAGAGACAGAGAGAAGAGACAGAGAAGAGACAGAGAAGAGACAGAGAGAAGAGACAGAGAGAAGAGACAGAGAAGAGAAAGAGAGAAGAGACAGAGAGAAGAGACAGAGAGAAGAAACAGAGAAGAGACAGAGAGAAGAGACAGGCAGAAGAGACAGAGAGAAGAGACAGAGAGAAGAGACAGAGAAGAGACAGAGAAGAGACAGAGAAGAGACAGAGAAGAGACAGAGAGAAGAGACAGAGAGAAGAGACAGAGAAGAGACAGAGAGAAGAGACAGAGAGAAGAGACAGAGAAGAAACAGAGAAGAGACAGAGAGAAGAGACAGAGAGAAGAGACAGAGAGAAGAGACAGAGAGAAGAGACAGAGAGAAGAGACAGAGAGAAGAGACAGAGAGAAGAGACAGAGAGAAGAGAGAGAGAGAGAAGAGACAGAGAGAAGAGACAGGGAGAAGAGACAGAGAGAAGAGACAGAGAAGAGACAGAGAGAAGAGACAGAGAGAAGAAACAGAGAAGAGACAGAGAGAAGAGACAGAGAAGAGACAGAGAAGAGACAGAGAGAAGAGACAGAGAGAAGAGACAGAGAAGAGACAGAGAAGAGACAGAGAAGAGACAGAGAGAAGAGACAGAGAAGAGACAAAGAGAAGAGACAGAGAGAAGAGACAGAGAGAAGAGAGAGAGAGAAGAGACAGAGAGAAGAGACAGAGAGAAGAGACAGAGAGAAGAGACAGAGAGAAGAGACAGAGAGAAGAGACAGAGAGAAGAGACAGAGAGAAGAGACAGAGAAGAGACAGAGAGAAGAGACAGAGAGAAGAGACAGAGAGAAGAGACAGAGAGAAGAGACAGAGAGAAGAGACAGAGAGAAGAGACAGAGAAGAGACAGAGAGAAGAGACAGAGAAGAGACAGAGAGAAGAGACAGAGAGAAGAGACAGAGAGAAGAGACAGAGAGAAGAGACAGAGAAGAGACAAAGAAGAGACAGAGAGAAGAGACAGAGAGAAGAGACAGAGAAGAGACAGAGAAGAGACAGAGAAGAGACAGAGAGAAGAGACAGAGAAGAGACAGAGAGAAGAGACAGAGAGAAGAGACAGAGAGATGAGACAGAGAGAAGAGACAGAGAGAAGAGACAGAGAGAAGAGACAGAGAGAAGAGACAGAGAGAAGAGACAGAGAAGAGACAGAGAGAAGAGACAGAGAGAAGAGACAGAGAGAAGAGACAGAGAGAAGAGACAGAGAAGAGACAGAGAAGAGACAGAGAGAAGAGACAGAGAGAAGAGACAGAGAGAAGAGACAGAGAAGAGACAGAGAAGAGACAGAGAAGAGACAGAGAGAAGAGACAGAGAAGAGACAGAGAGAAGAGACAGAGAGAAGAGACAGAGAGAAGAGACAGAGAGAAGAGACAGAGAAGAGACAAAGAAGAGACACGGAGAAGAGACAGAGAGAAGAGACAGAGAAGAGACAGAGAAGAGACAGAGAAGAGACAGAGAGAAGAGACAGAGAGAAGAGACAGAGAGAAGAGACAGAGAGAAGAGACAGAGAGAAGAGACAGAGAGAAGAGACAGAGAAGAGACAGAGAGAAGAGACAGAGAAGAGACAGAGAGAAGAGACAGAGAGAAGAGACAGAGAGAAGAGACAGAGAAAAGAGACAGAGAAGAGACAGAGAAGAAACAGAGAAGAGACAGAGAGAAGAGACAGAGAAGAGACAGAGAGAAGAGACAGAGAGAAGAGACAGAGAGAAGAGACAGAGAGAAGAGACAGAGAGAAGAGACAGAGAAGAGACAGAGAAGAGACAGAGAGAAGAGACAGAGAGAAGAGACAGAGAGAAGAGACAGAGAGAAGAGACAGAGAGAAGAGACAGAGAGAAGAGACAGAGAGAAGAGACAGAGAAGAGACAGAGAGAAGAGACAGAGAGAAGAGACAGAGAGAAGAGACAGAGAGAAGAGACAGAGAAGAGACAGAGAAGAGACAGAGAGAAGAGACAGAGATAAGAGACAGAGAGAAGAGACAGAGAAGAGACAGAGAAGAGACAGAGAAGAGACAGAGAGAAGAGACAGAGAAGAGACAGAGAGAAGAGACAGAGAGAAGAGACAGAGAGAAGAGACAGAGAGAAGAGACAGAGAAGAGACAAAGAAGAGACAGAGAGAAGAGACAGAGAGAAGAGACAGAGAAGAGACAGAGAAGAGACAGAGAAGAGACAGAGAGAAGAGACAGAGAGAAGAGACAGAGAGAAGAGACAGAGAGATGAGACAGAGAGAAGAGACAGAGAGAAGAGACAGAGAGAAGAGACAGAGAGAAGAGACAGAGAGAAGAGACAGAGAAGAGACAGAGAGAAGAGACAGAGAGAAGAGACAGAGAGAAGAGACAGAGAGAAGAGACAGAGAAGAGACAGAGAAGAGACAGAGAGAAGAGACAGAGAGAAGAGACAGAGAAGAGACAGAGAAGAGACAGAGAAGAGACAGAGAGAAGAGACAGAGAAGAGACAGAGAGAAGAGACAGAGAGAAGAGACAGAGAGAAGAGACAGAGAGAAGAGACAGAGAAGAGACAGAGAGAAGAGACAGAGAGAAGAGACACAGAGAAGAGACAGAGAAAAGAGACAGAGAGAAGAGACAGAGAGAAGAGACAGAGAAACAAATACGCGAGAGCGAGAGAAAGGTAGAGAATAGACACATTTACAAATTCAATAGAGAGAGAGAGATAGAGTGAGAGGCGGAAGGAGAGATATGACAGACTAAATAACATATGAGAGATATAGAGAGGTGACCTACTGAACACCAAAAGAGAATGAGACAAAGAATACAGACGAGAGAGACTGACAGAATTATTTTCTCATGATTAAAAAGCATCCCCCCCCCCCTCCCACCCAACAAGCAATGATAGTTAGATAGAATCATTCAAGGCCAAAGCCAGACCACGAAAAAGGTGGCTTGCAGAAATATCTGAGGCCGTGTATGCCACTGAGCACGGGACACACATACATGATCCTTCTATAGATCTCTTCATAACCTGACTCTGAAACACACAACAGGATAAGCGGAAAGAAAGAAGAAGATTCCTAGTCGGTGTTAGCAAAACGTCTGGTAGCAAGCACGTTCTTTTTGGATCAACTCCACGAGGGCTTTAACCAATGTACTGGATCGCTTCTCTTTTTGGACCAACTCCATGAGGGCTTTAGCAAATGTACTGGATCGCTTCTCTTTTTGGACCAACTCCATGATAGCTTTAACCAATGCAATGGATCGCTTCTCTTTTTGGACCAACTCAACGAGCGCTTTAATCAATGTGCTGGATCGCTTCTCTTTTTGGACCAACTCCACGAGGGCTTTAACCAATGTATTGGATCGCTTCTCTTTTTGGACCAACTCCACGAGGGCTTTAACCAATCTACTGGATCGCTTCTCTTTTTGGACCAACTCCACGAGGGCTTAAACCAATGTACTGGATCGCTTCTCTTTTTGGACCAACTCCACGAGGGCTTAAACCAATGTACTGGATCGCTTCTCTTTTTGGACCAACTCCACGAGGGCTTTAACCAATGTACTGGATCGCTTCTCTTTTTGGACCAACTCCACGAGGGCTTCAACCAATGTATTGGATCGCTTCTCTTTTTGTACCAACTCCACGAGGGCTTTAACCAATCTACTGGATCACTTCTCTTATTAAATCTCAGCTATAGCGACCCACAATTCTCTGGATCACATAATGCTTCTATCATTTCTCAACATCTGATGTGAGCATGACACATTACCGAAAACACATCCCATTGTCGTGATGTGACAATCCACATATCGTGTTCACACACAGATCGTCCTGTGAGCTTCCAAGACGAGTTCACGGCATTGGAACGACACAAACAGCGTCTAATGGGTACTTTGAGATTCGATACCGCCCTCGCTCATCCTGACAGAAACCGGTACGTACTTAGGCTTATTACTCAAGGTTTGTAGCTCTACATGGTGGTGGGTTGACTGTCCAAGTCTCTGTCAATATAAGCCCCACATGGTGGTGGGTTGACTGTCCAAGTCTCGGTCAATATTAGCCCAACATCGTGGTGGGTTGACATGTCTGAGTCTCAGTCAATATTAGCCCAACATCGTGGTGGGTTGACATGTCAAAGTCTCGGTCAATATTAGCCCCACATCGTTGTGGGTTGACATGTCCAAGTCTCAGTCAATATTAGCCCCACTTGGTGGTGGGTTGACATGTCCAAGTCACGGTCAATATTAGCCCCACATGGTGGTGGGTTGACTGTCCAAGTCTCGGTCAATATTAGCCCCACATGGTGGTGGGTTGACTGTCCAAGTCTCGGTCAATATTAGCCCCACATGGTGGTGGGTTGACTGTCCAAGTCTCGGTCAATATTAGCCCCACATGGTGGTGGGTTGACTGTCCAATTCTCGGTCAATATTAGCCCCACTTGGTGGTGGGTTGACTGTCCAAGTCTCGGTATATATTAGCCCCACGTGGTGGTGGGTTAACTGTCCAAGTCTCGGTCAATATTAGCCCAACATGGTGGTGGGTTGACTGTCCAAGTCTCGGTCAATATTAGCCCAATAGGGTGGTGGGTTGACTGTCCAAGTCTCGGTATATATTAGCCCCACATGGTGGTGGGTTGACTGTCCAAGTCTCGGTCAATATTAGCCCCACATGGTGGTGGGTTGACTGTCCAAGTCTCGGTATATATTAGCCCCACATGGTGGTGGGTTGACTGTCCAAGTCTCGGTCAATATTAGCCCCACATGGTGGTGGGTTGACTGTTCAAGTCTCGGTATATATTAGCCCTACATGATGGTGGGTTGACTGTCCAAGTCTCGGTCAATATTAGCCCCACATGCTGGTGGGTTGACTGTCCAAGTCTCGGTATATATTAGCCCTACATGGTGGTGGGTTGACTGTCCAAGTCTCGGTCAATATTAGCCCCACATGGTGGTGGGTTGACTGTCCAAGTCTCGGTATATATTAGCCCCACATGGTGGTGGGTTGACTGTCCAAGTCTCGGTCAATATTAGCCCCACATGGTGGTGGGTTGACTGTTCAAGTCTCGGTATATATTAGCCCTACATGATGGTGGGTTGACTGTCCAAGTCTCGGTCAATATTAGCCCCACATGCTGGTGGGTTGACTGTCCAAGTCTCGGTCAATATTAGCCCTACATGGTGGTGGGTTGACTGTCCAAGTCTCGGTCAATATTAGCCCCACATGGTGGTGGGTTGACTGTCCAAGTCTCGGTCAATATTAGCCCCACATGGTGGTGGGTTGACTGTCCAAGTCTCGGTCAATATTAGCCCCACATGGTGGTGGGTTGACTGTCCAAGTCTCGGTCAATATTAGCCCCACATGCTGGTGGGTTGACTGTCCAAGTCTCGGTATATATTAGCCCCACATGGTGGTGGGTTGACTGTCCAAGTCTCGGTCAATATTAGCCCCACATGGTGGTGGGTTGACTGTCCAAGTCTCGATCAATGTCTCTCCCCTTCTTTTTTCTCTCCTATCAAATAGCTGCACATATTTCTCACCTTGCCTTTCAGTTTAAATCTGTGGACATCAGGTCTCTCACAACCACCACCAGTCCAGACATCTCTCACATCCACCACCAGTCCAGTCATCTCTCACAACCACCACCAGTCCAAACATCTCTCACAACCACCACCAGTCCAGACATCTCTCACAACCACCACCAGTCCAGTCATCTCTCACAACCACCGCCAGTCCAGACATCTCTCACAACCACCACCAGACCAGTCATCTCTACTACCACAACTTCCACCAGTCCCGTCATCTCTCACAACTTCCACCAGACCAGTCATCTCTCACAACTACCACCAGACCAGTCATCTCTACTACCACAAGTACCACCAGACCAGTCATCTCTACTACCACAACTTCCACCAGTCCAGTCATCTTTCACAACTACCACCAGACCAGTCATCTCTACTACCACAACTTCCACCAGTCCAGTCATCTCTCACAACTACCACCAGTCCAGTCATCTCTCACAACTTCCACCAGTCCAGTCATCTCTCACAACTTCCACCAGACCAGTCATCTCTACTGCCTCAACTACCACCAGCCCAGTCATCTCAACTACCACAACTACCACCAGTCCAGTCATCTCTCACAACTACCACCAGACCAGTCATCTCTCACAACTACCACCAGTCCAGTCATCTCTCACAACTTCCACCAGTCCAGTCATCTCTCACAACTACCACCAGTCCAGTCATCTCTCACAACTACCACCAGTCCAGTCATCTCTCACAACTACCACCAGACCAGTCATCTCTCACAACTACCACCAGTCCAGTCATCTCTCACAACTACCACCAGTCCAGTCATCTCTCACAACTACCACCAGTCCAGTCATCTCTCACAACTACCACCAGTCCAGTCATCTCTCACAACTACCACCAGTCCAGTCATCTCTCACAACTACCACCAGTCCAGTCATCTCTCACAACTACCACCAGTCCAGTCATCTCTCACAACTTCCACCACTCCAGTCATCTCTCACAACTACCACCAGTCCAGTCATCTCTCACAACTACTACCAGTCCAGTCATCTCTCACAACTACCACCAGTCCAGTCATCTCTCACAACTACCACCAGTCCAGTCATCTCTCACAACTACCACCAGTCCAGTCATCTCTCACAACTACCACCAGTCCAGTCATCTCTCACAACTACCACCAGTCCAGTCATCTCTCACAACTACCACCAGTCCAGTCATCTCTCACAACTACCACCAGTCCAGTCATCTCTCACAACTACCACCAGTCCAGTCATTTCTCACAACTTCCACAAGTCTTTACTTTGGTAATCCTATAGTAGGCTGCTGCCTGGGATGAAGTGTTAAGATATCCATTTACTAATTATCCGTTTTTTTTCTTATGTGAGTCTGAGGTGTGGTGTCCAGTTGGCAACCTTGGTACCGCTACGTTCACACTTCTCGGGTCCCGTCCGCACATATGTACGACATTACCACCACCTCACCATCATCATTGTCTACTACCACTATCTTACCATGATCAATTTCCATTACTACCTCCACTCCATCATTGTCCACTACCTCCCCTCCATCATTGTCCACTACCTCCCCTCCAACATTGTCCACTACCTCCCCTCCATCATTGTCCACTACCTCCCCTCCATCATTGTCCACTACCTCCCCTCCATCATTGTCCACTACCTCCCCTCCATCATTGTCCACTACCTCCCCTCCATCATTGTCCACTACCTCCCCTCCATCATTGTCCACTACCTCCCCTCCATCATTGTCCACTACCTCCCCTCCATCATTGTCCACTATCTCCCCTCCATCATTGTCCACTACCTCCCCTCCATCATTGTCCACTACCTCCCCTCCATCCTTTTCCACTACCTCCCCTCCATCATTGTCCACTACCTCCCCTCCATCATTGCCCACTACCTCCCCTCCATCATTGTCCACTACCTCCCCTCCATCATTGTCCACTATCTCCCCTCCATCATTGTCCACTACCTCCCCTCCATCATTGTCCACTACCTCCCCTCCATCCTTTTCCACTACCTCCCCTCCATCATTGTCCACTACCTCCCCTCCATCATTGCCCACTACCTCCCCTCCATCATTGTCCACTACCTCCCCTCCATCATTGTCCACTATCTCCACTCCATCATTGTCCACTATCTCCACTCCATCACTGCCCACAACTATCACAAATACAACTACTAAAATCACTTCTATCACCATTGCTTCAACTACCACCCGCTGCCCTACAATAACGCCCACTACAACCACTCGCCTCGCCATCCCCAGCTTCAACAACATCCTCCCCCCTGAACACACACGAGTTAACGTGGAGATCTCCAGCCCGGGCGACTCCGACTACTACAACGCCAGTCATCTTGACCTCAGCTCGGACATCCCATACATTGCCGCTCAGAGCCCCTTCACCGCCACCACGGTGGGCGACTTCTGGAGGATGGTCCTACAGAATAAGTAATTCTCAGAGATAAGATATGTTGTCTGGAATAGTCATATCTGTTTCTCGTCCTTCAATTGTGTGTCTGTCTGGCCTTATATGGCCTGTTGGTCTGTCTATGTATCCAGTGTTTGTCTGTCCTTGAAGACCGTGTTGGTCTGTCTATGTATCCAGTGTTTGTCTGTCCTTGAAGTCCGTGTTGGTCTGTCTATGTATCCAGTGTTTGTCTGTCCTTGAAGTCCGTGTTGGTCTGTCTATGTATCCAGTGTTTGTCTGTCATTGAAGTCCGTGTTGGTCTGTACATGTATCCAGTGTTTGTCCGTCATTGAAGTCCGTGTTGGTCTGTCTATGTATCCAGTGTTTGTCTGTCATTGAAGACCGTGTTGGTCTGTCTATGTATCCAGTGTTTGTCTGTCATTGAAGTCCGTGTTGGTCTGTCTATGTATCCAGTGTTTGTCTGTCCTTGAAGTCCGTGTTGGTCTGTCTATGTATCCAGTGTTTGTCTGTCATTGAAGACCGTGTTGGTCTGTCTATGTATCCAGTGTTTGTCTGTCATTGAAGTCCGTGTTGGTCTGTCTATGTATCCAGTGTTTGTCTGTCCTTGAAGTCCGTGTTGGTCTGTCTATGTATCCAGTGTTTGTCTGTCCTTGAAGTCCGTGTTGGTCTGTCTATGTATCCAGTGTTTGTCTGTTCTTGAAGTCCGTATTGGTCTGTCTATGTATCCAGTGTTTGTCTGTTCTTGAAGTCCGTATTGGTCTGTCTATGTATCCAGTGTTTTTCTGTTCTTGAAGTCCGTATTGGGCTGTCTATGCATCCAGTGTTTGTCTGTTCTTGAAGTCCGTGTTGGTATGTTCTTGTTTTCTCTGTTTGTCTGCCCTTGTAGTCCGTGTTTATCTGCCCTCTAAGCCCGTGTCCTGATGTGTTCACTGTGTGAAGTCATTTGGTCGTGGTATGTTCACTGCGTAGAGTGATTTAGTCATGATGTGTTCACTGCGTAGAGTGATTTAGTCCTGATGTGTTCATTTCATGCAGTGATTTAGTCCTGATGTGTTCACTACGTGCAGTGATTTAGTCCTCATGTGTTTACCATGTGAAGTGATTTAGTCCTCATGTGTTCACTATGTGAAGTGACTTGGCCGTGGTGTGTTCACTATGTGAAGTGATTTGATCGTGGTGTGTTCACGATGTGAAGTGATTTGGTCGGGGTGTGTTCATTCATTAAGTAATTCTGTACTATTGTTGTCACTCTATTAAACTGTATACTCGTCATGTGGACCCACGCTAAAGCAGGGTTTAGCCGTACAGTACTTGACAATACAGTAGTTAATAATAACTATACCGATAACAGAACACACACCATTATCATGTACTTGCTGTAGAGTGGAAACCATCGTGATGATGTCTAACTGTGTGGAAGGGGGCGTGGTGAAGTGTGTACAGTACTGGGCTGACAGTGGCGTATTCGCCGGGGGGCCGGTACTGGTGGAGACTGTCGACCAGCAACAGCATGCTGACTTCATCATCAGGTATGGTAGTTTGTCGTTGTTGGTGGTGGTTGATATATTGATGATGCTGGTGATGTTGTTGGGGTGGTGATGGTAGTGGTAGTAATGTTGGTAGTGCTGTTGATGTTTGTATGTGAGGGGAAAGTTCGTGAGGTTGTTGGTGGTGCTGGTGGAGTTGCTGGTGGCGATGTCTGTGTTGTTGGTGGGGAGGGTGTTGGTGGGGATGTTGTTGGTGGGGATGTTGTTGGTGGGGATGTTGTTGGTGGGGATGTTGTTGGTGGGGATGTTGTTGGTGGGGATGTTGTTGGTGGGGATGTTGTTGGTGGGGATGTTGTTGGTGGGGATGTTGTTGGTGGGGATGTTGTTGGTGGGGATGTTGTTGGTGGGGATATTAGTGTTGCTAGTGGCAATGTCTGTGTTGTTGGTGGGGATGTTGTTGGTGGGGATGTTGATGTTGGTTTTGGTGTTCCTCAGATTGGTTGGGAGGTTGGTGATTTAACTTGACTTGACTAAATTTAATTTGACTTGACTTGACTTCTCTTGAATTCAGTAAATTTCACTTGACTTCACTCAATTCTACTTGGCATGATTATGTTTAATTTAACATTTCCTCACTTGACTCGACTTCATTTCACTTGACTCGACTTCATTTCACTTGACTCGACTTCATTTCACTTGACTCGACTTTACTTCACTTGACTCGACTTTACTTCACTTCTCTTGAATTCAGTTGACTCCACTAAACTTAACTTTACTTGATTTTACTTGATTTGACTTGAGTTTACCCAACGTGACTTCACTTCAGTTGACTTAACTTAAATTGACTTCACTTTTATCATCGCTTCATATTCTGAATTACATGTTGTTTATGTTGTTGTTGTTGTTGTTGTTGTTTTATGCCCACAATGAGTACAGTCATTCCTGGGTGCCCTGAACAGGGGGTCAAGTGGCGGGTTGGAATACTGTTTCTTACATCCCGAGCATGCTGATGAAAGTAGACCGTGTCCTCCAGGCGGTCGTGGTATCCTTGGTTTCATCTGCATATCCGTGACTACTACAGGGATCACATCGATCTCCACCTCGTCAGCCATACAGCCATTAAACAGCCTGTTTCCAGAAAGAACAGAAGACATGAGGTGGCAGTCTTGGACAGAATATTTTACTTGACCCTGACTAACGTGTCTGACCAGACATTAGTTTCCTCTCCCCACATGACCAGACGTTAGTCCCCTCTCCCCACCTGACCAGACGTTAGTCTCTTGTCTCCACCTGACCAGACGTTAGTCTCTTGTCTCCACCTGACCAGACGTTAGTCTCTTCTCCCCACCTGACCAGACGTTAGTCTCTTGTCCCCACCTGACCAGACGTTAGTCTCTTCTCCCCACCTGACCAGACGTTAGTCTCTTGTCTCCACCTGACCAGACGTTAGTCTCTTGTCCCCACCTGACCAGACGTTAGTCTCCTCTCCCCACCTGACCAGACGTTAGTCTCTTGTCTCCACCTGACCAGACGTTAGTCTTTTCTTCTCACCTGACCAGACGTTAGTCTCTTGTCCCCACCTGACCAGACGTTAGTCTGCTCTCCCCACCTGACCAGACGTTAGTCTCCTCTTCTCACCTGACCAGACGTTAGTCTGCTCTCCCTACTGATATGTATGTCCAAGACAGCAGTCTGTTAAGCGTACCAACTTTCAGCAAATTGCAATCATTTTCAGTGTGACTTTTTAGCAATATTTTTTACACGGTGATGCTGCCAACACCATGCATAACCTTCTTTAGTCTATCTTACTACATGCATGAAAGGTTACTACTCTCTGTTCCCCTGAACCACTCGGAGAATAACGGCATTTAGTTGTCTTCCTACTCCGGGGAATTGAAAAAAAACAAGTTTGCACACTGCACGACGACTTCAGGACCAAGCGGCCTTTAATAATCACCCTACACGTCCATCTAGTAGGCTCAAACAAAGAGAATACACACAACTATACTATTATTGTTATTTCCCTTTCAGAATCTGGTATTTTTCCTAGAACAATATTCATATCCTTTGATCTACATTTGCATTCTCCTTTATTACTTAACCTCATCCAGAACTCTCAAGGTCAGCGCGTCGTTCTACCCAGATATTACGGTGACACACTTCCAGTTTCAAACCTGGCCCTCACCCGGCGTCCCTGACGACCCTGTGCCTCTTCTAGAGCTGAGATATCGCGTCAGACGTAGTCATGGAAACAAGGAGACGCCCATCGTGGTTCACTGCGATACAGGATCGGCACGAACCGCGGTCTTCATCGCTATGGATCTTCTCATCGAGCAGTACGGCCAGGATGGAAGCGTGAGTCTGCCTGTGTCACTCTTCCGATTCTTACAAAACATAAGGCCAGCACAGTAGTGTGACAGTACCAGCTAGGACATGGGCGTTTAGGGCAGGGGAGATTGGGCTGGCGGCTCTCAGAAACAAAGGTTGCATGAACGCGTTGGACGAACGCAGGTCACGCCAGGGTCAATCACCACCTCGACACTAGGTCGTCAAAGGAAACGAGGGGTTTAGGTGGATGGGGGTTGGTGACAGTCTGAGGCTGCCACGACCGGCTACGAGATTTAGAGTGGCAGTGACTCTTGGATAGTTAACCAATAACATTTAGTTGAGGGTGGTTCCAAATTGGAGTAATGGCTAGGTCAGACAGCCAACAGAAGACCATTGGACAGCTATGTTGTTCATTGAGACTATAAAATACTCTGCTGGGATTACACTCGTCAGGCTGGCTGGGGGACTGTCAGAAAGGCTGAGAGTGATTCTGGAAGTGAGAGAGTTTGCAGGGTGACTGAAACATCATACACAGTTGGCCAGTCAATAGGTGTTTATGATGGACACCTTGTGAACAGTATGAGATCTGAATATGTTTTGTGCGGGCAGGACACCTTGTGAACGATGCAGGTTCTGATTATGTGTGAAAGTACAGATTCGCGTAAATATGTGAGGTGAGCTAAGCATTTGTGAATGCACAGATCTCCTGAATACGTGATCTGATTATGTGTGGGCGTACATATTCATCTGAGTATGTAATGTGATTTGATAACGAGTTTGTGATATTTGTGTTGAGGGTGTAGAAGAAAGACAGCAAGCTAACTGGAGCCATTAATTTGTGGCTAGAATAATTCTTGAGGGTGGCAAGTTTTATTGTTGCAGGTTTAGACTGAGGGTGGGAAGTTTTATTGTTGGAGGTTTAGACTGAGAGTGAGAAGTTTTATTGTTGCAGGTTTAGACTGAGGGTAGCAAGTTTTATTGTTGCAGGTTTAGACTGAGAGTGGCAAGTTTTATTGTTGGAGATTTAGACTGAGGGTGGGAAGTTTTATTGTTGCAGGTTTAGAATGAGAGTGGCAAGTTTTATTGTTGCAGGTTTAGACTGAGGGTGGCAAGTTTTATTGTTGCAGGTTTAGACTGAGGGTGGCAAGTTTTATTGTTGCAGGTTTAGACTGAGAGTGGCAAGTTTTATTGTTGCAGGTTTAGACTGAGAGTGGCAAGTTTTATTGTTGGAGGTTTAGACTGAGAGTGGCAAGTTTTATTGTTGGAGGTTTAGACTGAGAGTGGCAAGTTTTATTGTTGGAGGTTTAGACTGAGAGTGGCAAGTTTTATTGTTGGAGGTTTAGACTGAGGGTGGCAAGTTTTATTGTTGCAGGTTTAGACACAGAATTTGGGTAGACACATAGTTTTAGAAACACCATCAAAATCATCTGCTTGAATTTCTGGGGTAGTCAAATATCTATAAGATGATTATTTAGTTTAGATGTTCTTGGCTTTTTACGGATACTGTGCAACGATTATTCTTGTAATAAAAGATATTGTTTTGTTTTATGGGTAGGAAAGTGTTTACTGTGTTTTTCTGTGTTGAAGTCGTATCAGGATGTAGATACATGTTGTAACTTTTTAGTTAAGTAAACTACACAACTAAATCTAGACTCTACAATATTAGGCACCTAGCGAACCCCTGCACCAAAGCACAGTGTGCACTTTTACAGCTGTTTTTCTGTAGCTGTTTGTTTGACATGAAGATTTTTCAAGCCACAAGCACACCATTTTTTATTAGCATTTACATTAGGATTGGCAGGTTACAAGAGCTTTAATTGATGTTCTCCATAATCTGTCTTACTGGAGTCTGACCGTTGTTGTTGTAGTTGAATGCCCATAATGAGTATACTGACCCTTTTGTGGGTCATGAAGAGGGCGTTTAATGGAAGATTGTAGTGGTTTTCCCCACATACCGAGCATGCTGATGAAGGGGAACCACGGTTCTTCAGGTAGTTGTGCTATGCTTAACTTCATCTGCGTGGTGCTAACTACTACGGGGATCATATCGATCCACATCTCGTCATCCAGGCTGCCTTGAAAATAGCCTGTATCCATGAAAGCTACATGGATAAGAAATTGTGGTCCCGGTCAGTATGTTGTGTCTGACTCTCACATGACGCCCTGGTCAGTATGTTGTGTATGACTCTCACGTGAGGCCCTGGTCAGTATGTTGTGTATGACTCTCACGTGACGCCCTGGTCAGTATGTTGTGTCTGACTCTCACGTGACGTCCTGGTCAGTATGTTGTGTATGACTCTCACGTGACGTCCTGGTCAGTATGTTGTGTCTGACTCTCACGTGACGTCCTGGTCAGTATGTTGTGTCTGACTCTCACGTGACGTCCTGGTCAGTATGTTGTGTATGACTCTCACGTGACGTCCTGGTCAGTATGTTGTGTCTGACTCTCACGTGACGTCCTGGTCAGTATGTTGTGTCTGATTCTCACGTGACGTCCTGGTCAGTATGTTGTGTCAGACTCTCACGTGACGTCCTGGTCAGCATGTTGTGTCTGACTCTCACGTGACGTCCTGGTCAGTATGTTGTGTCTGACTCTCACGTGACGTCCTGGTCAGTATGTTGTGTCAGACTCTCACGTGACGTCCTGGTCAGCATGTGGTGTGTGACTCTCACGTGACGCCCTGGTCAGTATGTTGTGTCTGACTGGACTAGCGTCTCAGTCCCTCCCCCCTTTCCCCCGCCCCCATCCGAGTCTGACCGCAAAAAAAAACAAGTCGGGATTAATGGAAGAGAATAAAAGAATCTCTGTAGGTGTTTCCTGTTCTGGAACAACTTGGAATGAGTAAATGTTACTCTTGATGTTTATTTAGTAGCCGTTTACAGAGAAATGAACATAATATCATGTCCAACGATTCAAACTAAACTTACATTGGAATCAATACAGCTACAGACTAAAGTGAGAAAGAATGTTTTTGTTCGTTAAGGGACATACATTTAAACACAATTATATCAGTATAACCTGACACATCTTTGGCTGGAACAGAGAGGATGTTTGTAACCGGCTAGAGGAGACATAGAGACTGAATCAGGACACTTCAATCAAAGCTGAGGATGGTCAGAACTTCTTAAAGATAGAAGCTAATGGGAAACAGGCAGAGAAAACAAGAATTGAGTTTGAAATGAAACTGTAAATAGATGAAGCCGTTTCTAAAAGATAACACGTGTTTGAATACGATGGAGAAGACAGGGGAGATCGATGGGATAGGTAGTAAGGACTATCATACACTAATTAAGATCAATGGGATACAACAAAGAATCAATTTCTTCGTTCACAGATGGCTGGCAAGGATAGCTGGCAGAGAGTGGCAGGACACATTGAGAAATGGTGATCTATGGGAAAGGTGCCAACAACTAATTAGGAGACGAAAATGGGGCTGGATAGGACATACGCTGTAGAAGGTACAGTCCGACATAGCCAGGCTGGCTTGTCACGTGAAATCTGAACAGGAAGGGAAAGAGACGGGAGACCTAAAAATGTAGGGACAAGAAAATGTGAGAAGGAACTGAGAGGAAATAGTTACACCTGGATAGAGACAGTAGCCCAGGGCCGTGTACGCTGGGGAGGTGGGGTCAATCGCCTGTGCTCCAAGATGAGGACCTCCATGCTGGGTAGATGGGGGGTGGGGGTCAATGGCGTGTGCTCTAAGATGAGGACCGTCCATGCTGGGTAGATTGGGGGGGGGGGGGGGGGGTCAGTGGCGTGTGCTCCAAGATGAGGACCGTCCTTGCTGGGTAGATGGGATGGGGTGGGGGGGGGGGGGGTCAATGGCCTATGCTCCAAGATGAGCAACAAGCTTTGATTGATTGATTGATTGATTGATTGATTGATTGATTGATAAAACAATGAATCAGTTATAGCAAGCATATGTTATGCAGAAAAGAAGACGATACAAACTATACAAGAATTAACTGAATAAGAAAATTAGAACAATTCACTGAAAGAGAGAATGTCAACGAGAGACGAAATCTTGCTATGGGGCGACAGGTTTGGGAGATGCAGAGAAACAAACACAATCGACTACCAGTTCTCACAGGGGTTATGCATCATTTAAAAAATGCAGTTGAAAATGGCGAAGAAGAACAAGTTGATGAAGAAGAAGAAAAAGACGAAGAAAACGAAAAAATTAAAAAGAAGGAAATGAAGAAGAAGGAAGAAAAAAGAACAAGAAAACACAATGAAGAAGAAGAATGAAGAAAGAGGAGGGGAAAAGGAGGAGGGATGATGAAAAGGGAAAAGGAAAAGAAGCAGTGGAAAGAAGGGATGAAAGGGTGGGAAGGAAGAAGGGAAAGAGGAAGAAGGAAGGAGAAAGGAAAGGGGAAAAGAAAGGAAGAAGGAAGGAAGAAAGAGGAAGGGAAAAGAGACGGAGGCAACTAAGGAAATAAGCTGAAGAAAAGGCAGAAGAAAGAAGGGGGAGGGGGGAAAAGGGAGAAGAGGGAAGAAGGGGGAGGGAAGGGAAGAATGGAATAACAGACGGGAAGGAAAAAAGGAAGAAGTAAATGGAGAAAGAACGGAAAGGAAGAAAGGGAAGTAAAGGGCAGAGAGAAGGGGAGGTAAGAATGTAGGGAAAGGAATAGAGGGAAATAACAAGAATGAGGAGGCAAGGGAGGGAAATGATGGAGGCAAGGGAGGGAAATGATGGAGGCAAGGGAGGGAAATGATGGAGGTAAAGGAGGGAAATGATGGAGGTAAGGGAGGGAAATGATGGAGGTAAGGGAGGGAAATGATGGAGGTAAGGGAGGGAAATGATGGAGGTAAGGGAGGGAAATGATGGAGGTAAGGGAGGGAAATGATGGAGGTAAGGGAGGGAAATGATGGAGGCAAGGGAGGGAAATGATGGAGGTAAGGGAGGGAAATGATGGAGGTAAGGGAGGGAAATGATGGAGGTAAGGGAGGGAAATGATGGAGGTAAGGGAGGGAAATGATGGAGGTAAGGGAGGGAAATGATGGAGGTAAGGGAGGGAAATGATGGAGGTAAGGGAGGGAAATGATGGAGGTAAGGGAGGGAAATGATGGAGGCAAGGGAGGGAAATGATGGAGGTAAGGGAGGGAAATGATGGAGGCAACGAAGGGAAATGATGGAGGTAAGGGAGGGAAATGATGGAGGCAAGGGAGAAATGTGAAGGAGGAAAGAGAAGAATAATGAGCTCTGTCTGCTTTACTCCTCTTCTCCGATCACCTTTCATTAGTATGATCTCCGTCTCATTTCCCTTGAACCTTCGAACAATCCTCTTCATAAAATAGGTTAATGTCTACGGGTTCGTGAAGAGGATGCGTAAGTCCCGTCCTTCCCTGGTGCACACCCTCGGAGAGTACAGGTTCATCTACGAGTGCCTGTTCGAGGAGTTCCAGGCCGGCGATACGGCCCTGAGGTCAGGCATTGAGGACAAGTTCAAGGCCTTGTGCGGCAGGAACTCACAGACAGGTGAGAAATTCTCATTCGCAGCGTCTACCTGCTGTCCAGTACTGGCTGGCTTTCGTTCTTCTGTTAGGTTAGCTCGTTCACACATCACCTCACTCATTAACACATCACCTCACTCGTTCACACATCACCTCACTCATTAACACATCACATCACCTCACTCATTAACACATCACCTCACTCATTCACACATCACTTCACTCATTAACACATCACCTCACTCGTTCACACATCACTTCACTCACTCACACATCTCCTCACTCATTAACACATCACCTCACTCACTCACGCATCACATCACCTCACTCATTAACACATCACCTCACTCATTCACACATTTCTTCACTCATTAACACATCACCTCACTCACTCACGCATCACATCACCTCACTCATTAACACATCACCTCACTCATTAACACATCATCTCACTCATTCACACATCACCTCACTCATTCACACATCACCTCACTCACTCAAGCATCACATCTCTTCACTCATTAACACATCATCCACACATCATCTCACTCACTCAAACATCACATCAATCACTCACACATCACCTCACTCCCCCACACATCACCTCACACACCCACACATCACCTCACTCACCCACACATCACATCACTCACCCACACATCACCTCACTCATCCACACATCACCTCACTCACCCACACATCACCTCACTCACTCAAACATCACCTCACTCACTCACACATCACCTCACTCACCCATACATCACCTCACTCACCCACACATCACGTCACTCACACACACACATCACCTCACTCACCCACACATCACCTCACTGACTGACACATCGCCTCACTCACTCACATATCACCTCACTCACCCACACATCACCTCACTGACCCACACATCACCTCACTCTCCCACACATCACCTCACTCACCCACACATCACCTCACTGACCCACACATCACCTCACTTTCCAACACATCACCTCACTCACCCACACATCACCTCACTGACCCACACATCACCTCACTCTCCCACACATCACCTCACTGACCCACACATCACCGCACTCACCCACACATCACCTCACTCACCCACACATCACCTCACTCACTCACACATCACCTCACTCATCCACACATCACCTCACTCACCCACACATCACCTCACTCACTCACACATCACCTCACTCATCCTCACATCACCTCACTCACTCACACATCACCTCACTCACGCACACATCACCTTACTCACCCACACATCACCTCACTCACCCACACATCACCTCACTGACTCACACATCACCTCACTCACTCACATATCACCTCACTCACCCACACATCACCTCACTGACCCACACATCACCTCACTCTCCCACACATCACCTCACTCACCCACACATCACCTCATTGACCCACACATCACCTCACTCACCCACACATCACCTCACTCCTTCCGTCGTCTGGACCTCCCCCCATTGAGATGGACAGATTGAATCAATAAAAACATGTAGTCATCCGTAGACTCCAGGACCGAATACGGGAATATATTCCAACAAGGTTTGGTGGCACAATCTTCATGGTCAAATCCAAAACTGCAGAAGACCTCCCCCCCCCCCCCTCTTCCTCTCAGGGAGCCTGTCTGGACCAACATGTCGGACTTTGTTCTCTCCAAACACAACCCTGGTTTGTTCTCAGCTAACACATCCCGCATTTCTTCCCGTCTTGCGCAGGTTTCTCGTATCTCATGGACGAGTTCAGAATGTTATCGGCCTTTACACCCAAGATACATCCTAGAGCATGCGCAGTAGGGCTGTTACCCGAGGTAAACACATAATCTTTGTGTCTGTCAACGGTAAATAAATAAATATATACAAGCATAGATAATTAGATACGCATTTAAACATATATTTTGACTCTCCGAAATATACACCCATCCATATATTCGTACACAAACACGTATTTATAATTTTAAATGTACACACATATAAATGTAAGCGTACACACGTGTACACACATATGCGAACACAGACATATACACACACACATACATATTCGTAAACACGTACACGAATATACATAGGCGCATAGTGATAGAGCACCTGCTTTTCACGACAAAGATACGGAGTTCAACTCTCGTTACCTTCACGCTCTTGTTGACCGAGCTGTAAACGTGTATCTGGTTTACTGTAAGAGAAGACATGGCAGCGATTGACAACCACGATGATTAAACCAGCTGTGGATCTGGGGGATTACGGCCGAACGCTTCTAAGCCGGAATCCCGCCCTAAATCTCGATGGGAGTCTACGATATGGTTGGGAACTGGGGCTCGCGTCTCAGCCCGACCCGGTCGAGTCGCAGAAAAAGGTCTCTGCCGTCCGCCTGGAAGCGGGTGGGAAGCTGCTCGATATTCACCCCAAACGGCGATGAGGTGTGAAACCACTAGTAGAAGACATAGATCTGGGTCGGGGTGTCGAAAGCAGTAGAGCAGCCACCTCACTGCGAACTGTTGAGACTCAGCCCTTGATCATGAGATATATCCACACACCAGGCGAACAACATCTCCGTGCCATGACCAGGCTTGTCCCCTGGTTAAATGCACTCCTACCTCGCTCTTTACCTCTGACTGCTATCAGTCATCCCAATGGACGCAGAAGAGATGCAGGCCAGCGGACATTGCACCTCTGCCCCATTGTGACAACCTCCCAGGTGGCGGGGAATGTTAGGCGTACCATCCCTGCAGATGAGCCGAGAAAATAAAGGAGCAAGGAGATACCCCACTCACATGCATATGCTACGTTTCTGGCAGGACGTGACGATCCTGAGATACAGACACACTGGACTGCCTCTCTTCCGAGATACTTGAAAAACGAGTACATACAGTCCATTATATCATATCATATCATTGCCACACCCTATAGACACGAGTGGGGAAGACTCGATAGTCCTGCAAGACAACTTCTAAGAGAGACAACTCTGACCAAAAACAACTGCTGCCTTACAGATAGGCTGGGGACAGCCAAAGGCTAAGGAGGGCATCCCTACAAAAACGCCTGTTGAAATCGGATGTACTGAGTCACAGGCTTAACAAAGTAACACAGTGCAACGTATATCGCTGTAACCAGCGTACGAAAAAGAAGAAGAAGAAGAAGAAGAAGAAGAAGAAAAAGACGAAGAAGAAAACAAGAACAAAAACAAAAACAAGAGGAAGAAGAAGAAGAAGAAGAAGAAGAAGAAGAAGAAGAAGAAGAAGAAGAAGAAGAAGAAGACGATGACGTGGAAGTTATCTCAAAGTGTATCCATGTTTCACTGGATGTTTAACCAAAAAGTTAAACCAATGGTTCTTGTGTTTAACCAGAATGCCACGAAAAATGTAGAAGACAGCATTATACCTCCAGACGTGTACAGACCATTCGTGGTCATTCAAGGTGAGATGGGGTGAGGGGTGGAAAGGGGAGAGCGAGAAAGAGGGGGAGGGAGAGGGAGAGGGGAGGGAGAGGTAAACGATTGAGAGGTGTACGTGTTGACGTCTTAAGGAAATGAATGTGGAGAGAGAGAGAGAGAGAGAGAGAGAGAGAGAGAGAAAGTCAATGAGATAGGGGATTATAGGACCAGAGAGAAGGTAAGAGGCATGAAAGAGAATACAGAGATTGATTATAGAGAGGGGAGTCATAAGGGCAGGATGAGAGAGGGAGACAGAGAGATGAAGCTGAAACTGTGCACAGAGGAAAAGGCACGATTAAGTTGAGATAAAAGGAAGCAGAATGAGAGAGAAAGTGAGGCGCAATAAAGAAAGGTGGGACAGTTCAGTCTAAGGAGAGATGAAGGTATGACTTCAGGAGGTACAGGAGAACACACGTCAGACGTGTAGGGTGAGGGCATGACTTCAGGAGGTACAGGAGAACACACGTCAGACGTGTAGGGTGAGGGCATGACTTCAGGAGGTACAGGAGAACACAGGTCAGACGTGTAGGGTGAGGGCATGACTTCAGGAGGTACAGGAGAACACAGGTCAGACGTGTAGGGTGAGGGCATGACTTCAGGAGGTACAGGAGAACACAGGTCAGACGTGTAGGGTGAGGACATGACTTCAGGAGGTACAGGAGAACACAGGTCAGACATGTAGGGTGAGGACATGACTTCAGGAGGTACAGGAGAACAGAGGTCAGACGTGTAGGGTGAGGGCATGACTTCAGGAGGTACAGGAGAACACAGGTCAGACGTGTAGGGTGAGGACATGACTTCCGGAGGTACAGGAGAACACAGATCAGACGTGTAGGGTGAGGGCATGACTTCAGGAGGTACAGGAGAACACAGGTCAGACGTGTAGGGTGAGGGCATGACTTCAGGAGGTACAGGAGAACACAGGTCAGACGTGTAGGGTGAGGACATGACTTCAGGAGGTACAGGAGAACACAGGTCAGATGTGCAAAGGGATAGAGAAACATAGACATAGTGAGAGAGAGACAAAGAGAGAGACAGAGAGAAACAGAGCGAAGAGAGAGACAGAGAGAGAGACACAGCGAGTGACAGAGAGAGACAAAGAGAGAGACAGAGAGAAACAGATCGACAGAGAGAGACAGAGAGAGAGACACAGCGAGTGACAGAGAGAGACAAAGAGAGAGACAGAGAGAGAGACAGAGAGAAACAGATCGACAGAGAGAGACAGAGAAAGAGCGTGCGTCAAACACAAACATACGTTACGGACAGACAGAGAGACGGACGGAGTGAGACAAATAACAACACAGAGTATCAGCAGACAGACGACATTCTTCTTCTTCTTCTTCTTCTTCTTCTTCTTCTTCGTAAGCTGTCAGGTGTCGTCTCGAATTTGAACGAAGAAAGCAGCTGTCATCCTGAGGCTGTCGACACTGCCATAGAGCTTGTCTAGCAGATGTTCAGCGGTCATTTTCCCTGTACCACTAGTGCATTCGTCAGTGCCACCTATCTTCCGTTTATTGAATAGGTGGTACCTCAGTCTGTTGTGGCCTGTGTGGAGTCTGAAGACCACGACCTGCTCTGTTCTGTTCAACTGGTAATATGCATCTTTTTTTGTGTAGCCAGTATGTTCTGTTTCCAATTTGGCCATGTATCTAGCTCTAATAAACCTTCTGAACTTTTCGTAGGTCACACTAGAATCTTTCCGTAGTAACCTTTTACCTTCGTTCGCCAGTCTGTCTGCCTCCTCCTTGTCTTGAATGGACAGTGAAATTGGACCCGCTGTATCACTACTCTTCTGGGCTGCTACTGCTGGCATAGTTGACAGAGTACTAACCTTAGGTCATTTAAGTACAGAGCCATTCATTAACATAGATTACATATAGAATGACAGATTTCTTCAATTGTTAAAAGCTTCACAATTTCTTAGTTTTTGTCAACACTTACCTCTTTTCATACCTGCGACCCCTCACTGTCGGACGACCAAGGCGACCCTCCTACCAACGGATACATCAATGCTGTATTTGTGGATGGTCTGAGACGTCAGCGGGAGTTTCTGGTCACACAAACACCGCTCAGCAACACGGTTCATGTCTTCTGGAGAATGGTTTACGACTACCAGGTAAACTCTTCCTCTCTTACACCTCAATAATCATTCCTTAGCTCTGGCAAAAGTTGTAGTTTTAGTTGACCTGCACTTCTACAGGGACGGATGTCCATCGGGATGTCCCAGCTCTTGCGTGAGTTGGATGTAGCCATCCGGGAGAAGGATTTCTTGCTTAGCGTACTAGACTCGAGCAGCTTATTACTCCGCCGCTCTGAGATAAGTGCCGTGGAGGGTGGCTAACCGATGTGCGAGTCCGTCTTAATAGACTCCACAACCCTAGAGCAATGTAGACTCGCAGCCTGTTGGGCGCCATCTGTACTGCTCTTTGCAAACCACCAAACCATGGTTTGGAAAGACTCGACGCTGAAAAGATGGATGACTAGGTATAACAAAATGAATAGGTAAAACTGAGCTAAACAGCCATTCATTTGAGCAGACCGGGGTAAGAAGATGACACTGGGCATAGGGTTGGTCATTAATTTGGACTCGAACGATCAACGGAGCGGCCATGTTATGGATGCCTGAGGGAAGGCACAAGGGAAGCTGGCTTTATGACATTTGATGAAGAGATACAGAATCCGAGGTGAAGATCGTGACCCAGTGCCGGAGTTTCATATAGGGAGGTCTGAGGTCTTCGTGAGATGGGGGTGGACTGAGGTCTTTGTGAGATGGGAGAGGTCTGAGGTCTCGGTGAGGTGGGAGAGGACTGAGGTCTTGGTGAGATGGGGGAGGACTAGGGTATGGTGAGATGGGGAAGGACTGAGGGTATGGTGAGATGGGGAAGGACTGAGGGTATGGTGAGATGAGAGAGGTCTGAGGTCTCGGTGAGATGGGAGAGGTCTGAGGTCTCGGTGAGATGGGAGAGAACTGAGGTCTTGGTGAGATGGGAGAGGTCTGAGGTCTCGGTGAGATGGGAGAGGACTGAGGTCTTGGTGAGATGGGGGAGGACTGGGGTCTTGGTGAGATGGGGAAGGACTGAGGGTATGGTGAGATGGGGAAGGACTGAGGGTATGGTGAGATGGGGAAGGACTGAGGGCCTGGTTAGATGGCTAAGGACTGAGGGCCTGGTGAGATGGGGAAGGACTGAGGGCCTGGTGAGATGGGGAAGGACTGAAGGCCTGGTGAAATGGGGAAGGACTGAGGGCCTTGTGAGATGGGAAGGACGGAGGGCCTGGTGAGATGGGGAAGGACTGAGGGCCTGGTGAAATGGGGAAGGACTGAGGTCCTGGTGAGATGTGAGAGGATTGAGGTCTTAGTGAGATGTATTTCAACTGAAGCGACCTGGCACAAATGCACAGATACTCCCTAGAGAGCAAGTTAGTTAGGGCTCATCACGGCCCGTCTGATTTATGATAAAACTGAACAAATATGGCAAGAAGCTGGACAGACACAAGAAGCTGGACAGACACAAGAAGCTGGACAGACACAAGAAGCTGGACAGACACAAGAAGTTGGATAGACACCAGAAGCTGGACAGACACAAGAAGCTGAACAGACACAAGAAGCTGAACAGACACAAGAAGCTGAACAGACACAAGAAGCTGGACAGACACAAGAAGCTGGACAGACACAAGAAGCTGGACAGACACAAGAAGCTGGACAGACATATTGCAAATCTAAAAATGATATTGCAAATAATTAAGCAAAATATATTTTATCGATCACAAATCGACAATTATTGATTTGTAATAAATGGAGGTAATCATTCTGGTCTAACCACGTGTATCTATTTGTTTCATGTCTTAGGGAGTGGAAATGTTTTTAAAAACATCCAAAAACAGAATGTCGTTTCACTTTCTACCGGGTTATAACCCAGTGTCGTCTCTACCAGGTTATAACCCAGTGTCGTCTCTACCAGGTTATAACCCAGTGTCGTCTCTACCAGGTTATAGCCCAGTGTCGTCTCACTTTCTACCAGGTTGTAGCCCAGTGTCGTCTCACTTTCTACCGTGTTGTAGCCCAGTGTCGTCTCACTTTCTACCGGGTTATAACCCAGTGTCGTCTCTACCAGGTTATAGCCTAGTGTCGTCTCACTTTCTACCGGGTTATAGCCCAGTTTCGTCTCACTTTCTACTGACTTATAGCCGAGTGTCGTCTCACTGTCTACCTGGTTATAGCCCAGTGTCGTCTCACTGTCTACCTGGTTATAGCCCAGTGTCGTCTCACTTTCTACCGGGTTATAGCCCAGTGTCGTCTCACTTTCTACCTGGTTATAGCCCAGTGTCGTCTCACTTTCTACCGGGTTATAGCCCAGTGTCGTCTCACTTTCTACCTGGTTATAGCCCAGTGTCGTCTCACTTTCTACCGGGTTATAGCCCAGTGTCGGCTCACTTTCTACCGGTTTATAGCCCCGTGCCCTTGGTATGTATTTGTCTGTTCCTCCTCTCGTGGCCCGAGTAACATTTTCCCCTACTTTACGGCAGGTTTCTTTTACGCTGTCTATCCACCTTTTCCTCGGTCTACCTCTAGCCTTTCTTCCAGATGTTCTCATGTAGAAGGTTGCATGAACAATCTGGTTGCATTCTCACAATGTGGCCAAACCAATTCATTCTCTGTTGCTCTATTTACTGTAGGCAGGGAATTGTTCTAACCTTCTCCCGAATACTCGCATTTGCGATTCTGTCTCTACTCGTGTTATTAGTGACGTTATGTAGGGACCGTATTTCGTTCCTGTGCCTTACACGATGTCCATGTCTGGAACTGTAAGCACAGGGTTGGGATGAAGATACTATTTATCATTTGCTTTTTTTGCTTGGAGGGAAAACGCGGGGTATCTTAGTAGTGGAGACAGCTGGTAGGTTTGCTCTCAGCACCCTCGTCTCTGTCGAGTCTGTCATACTCAGTTTAAACAGCTGTCACCTACATTCTTGTACCTGCTTTATTTTTGTTTGATCCAAGTGAACATCAAGTGTGGCGTGCATTCTACCAGTATTTATTGTCTCTGTTTTTGATGTGCTGATACTCATATCACACTTTTGATCAATCAGGATTGGTAAACAAAAATCCCAACAACACATACACTCACATACAACTACGATCAGTAAGCAAAAACCGTCACACAGACACTAACACAGACACAGACACTAACACAGACACAGACAATAACAAAGACACAGACACTAACACAGACACAGACACTAACACAGACACAGACACTACCACAGACACTAACACAGACACATACAGAGACACTAACACAGACACAGACAACGACGCTAACACACACACATACACTAACACAGACACAAACACAAACACAGACACGGACACGGACACAGAGACTAACACAGACACGGATACAGAGACAAACACGGACACGGACACAGACACAAACACAAACACAGACACGGACACAAAGACAAACACAAACACAGACACGGACACAGAGACAAACACAGACACGGACACCGAGACAAACACAAACACAGACACGAACACGGACACGGACACAGAGACAAACACAGACACGGACACAAACACAGACACGGACACAGAGACAAACACAGACACGGACACAAACACAGACACGGACACGGACACAGAGACTAACACAAACACAGACACAAACACAGACATGGACACAAACACAGACACTTACACAGATACAACACAAACAGAAACACAGACACGGACACAAACACAGAGACAAACACAGACACGGACACACACACTGACACGGACACAAACACAGAGACAAACACAGACACAGACACGGACACACACACTGACACGGACACAAACACAGAAACAAACACAGACACAGACACGGACACACACACTGACACGGACACAAACACAGAGACAAACACAGACACAGAGACAAACACAGACACAATCACAAACCCAAATACAAACACAAACACAGACACAGACACAAACACAGACACAGAGACAAATACAAATACAAGAGATTGCAGCTCTGACGAACATCAATTTCAAATTATAAAATACTTGTGCCCACAGGTTCAAACTATCGTCAGTATGGGCGGCTTCGATGGACCAAACCAGTCGCAGTACATCCCCGTCACTGGGTCTAGACGGTTCGAGCACCTGCTTGTAGAGCATATTAACGTGGTCCGGCACGACGCCGTCACAATCAGGAACCTCAAACTGTGTGTGGAGGCCCTCGCTGGAGTCGAGAAGCGGGCTGTCAGACACGTCAGTACTCACACCAATCATTTGACTTAACTTGACTTAACTTGATCTGACTTGAATTAACATAACGATTTTATACGGGTTTAGAAGACTTTACAGAGTCTGTATACCCCCAGTTTGTTTTAGGATTGTTTAAAAAATGCGAGAGTCCATCTTAATAGACTCAAACACTAGAGATAAGTAGACCCGCAGCCAGTTAGGCGCCATCTATAGCTGCTCTTAACAAACCACCTGGGAAAAGGTACAACGAACTTTGGTAGATTTTGAATTGATATTTGCTAGTCAGAGCCATGAATGACGAAACCCCGTCAAATAAACAAATTACCATCAAGCAGGGCGAGAACTTGATCACAGGTAAGAAAGCCGCAAACGCCTTTGTCGATCACTATGCCAGAGCAAACCACATCGAGGTCCCTGCAGATAAGCATACAGACATTAGCGAAGAGCTAAAGGGACACGAAAACATAAATACGGCTCCTGAAGAGCACATGATGGCCAAACTAACAATGCGCGAAATGGAAGAGGCTATGAGAACACTAAAGAAAAGGAAATCTCCCGGAAAAGACGGGATAACAAACGAAATGCTGATGGGGCTGGGCCAAACAGCGAAGAAAAAACTACTATCAGTCCTGAACCAAAGCTGGAAAAGGGGTATTGTACCCCAGGCATGGAAAGATGCAATACTGGTACCAGTACCAAAAACAGGAAAGGACAAAACAGATCCGAATGGATACAGGCCCATAAGCCTACTGAGCTGTGTCGGCAAGCTGATGGAACGGATGATAAACACCAGACTGATGTGGCATCTGGAAGAAAAACGAATACTAATTCCACAGCAAGCCGGCTTTAGACAGCACAGATCCACTGAGGACCAGGTCATCCTCATAGCCCAGGAGATAGAAGATGCCTACCAGGCACAGAAACACACAGTAGCTGTTTGGGTGGATCTGGAAAAGGCATTTGACAAAGTCTGGAAGGATGGACTTAGAGTCAAGCTAAGAAGAAGTGATGTCTGTGGGAAGATGTACAAGTGGATCAACCACTACCTCAAACAAAGAACGGCCAGAGTCCAAGTACAAGGGCAGATGAGCAAAAAGGTGACACTCGAGCAGGGAGTACCCCAAGGGGGAGTATTGTCACCCACACTCTTCCTGGTATATATAAACGATATTACAGAGAATATACCAAGAAGAGTCCATAGCTCAATGTTTGCAGACGATCTGGCTATGTGGACCTCTGAAAAGAATCTCACCATAGCAAGAAATCGGATGCAAACGGCCCTAACATCGCTGGAAGAGTGGGCAAACTCATGGCTGGTCAAAATAAACGAGGAGAAAACCACGTGCACAATATTCTCGCTCTCATTAAAACCCCAAAGTACCAAATTAAGCCTAAATGGCAAAATCCTGCAGCCAAACGACAACCCAACCTATCTGGGAGTCACATTTGATCGGCGCATGACATGGAAAAGTCAGATTGAGAGAAACCGAATGAAAGCCAGAGAAAGAATGGCGATCATGAGGAAACTTGCTGGCACAAGCTGGGGAGCAGACGAAGGCATACTAAAGAAACTGTACACTGGAAGAGTGAGACCAGTTCTCGAGTATGGCATTGCGGCATGGACAACAGCAGCGAAGGCGAACTTCGATAAAGTTAACAAACTTCAAAACCAAGCCATGAGAATTATAACAGGTGGCATGAAGTCAACGCCAATTGTAGAACTTGAAAAGATTACAAAACTGCAATCCATGACCGATAGAAGAGACTGCAGAGCCCAGCTGCAGTCAGAGAAACTCCGAAGACTGACGGACCATCCAATGTACCAGAGACTAAACAATTTGGGAAATGGGAAACTAAAGCGGAGAAACTTTGCAGAAATAGCCAAAGCAAAGATGCACGAAGATCCCATAAACGCACTAACAACACCAAAACCCATCACTACTGTACGAAAACCTACTTGGAGGCAGGATATATTTCCAGAGGTGGTAGAAAATATACCAGGTATTGCAAACAAAAACTGCCAGAGTGAAAAAGAAAGGAGAGACACTACCCTAAGCTTCATAACGAAAAGGTACCCAAGCATGGACTGGACCCATGCATACACCGACGGTTCTGTAACAAACACTACACAGAACGGAGGGGCAGGAGCATTCCTGAACCTACCAAATGGCAGAAAAATAACACTGTCATTCGCTACTGGTAAGTACACAAGCAATTTCAGAGCAGAGGCAGAGGCACTGAGGGCGGCAGTGGAAGAAATGGTAACACACAGTGAAAATGAGAGCCATATAGTCCTGCTGACAGATGCTCTCGAAGTAGTCACAGCGCTAAAAAGCCAGAAAAACACTGAGCTTAATGACTTAAGAGCAGCACTCTGCAAACTGTGCCAGCAGTCCGCACCAAAAAGGGTAGTGGTACAGTGGGTTCCGTCACACTGCAACATCCAAGGCAACGAGGAGGCAGACAGACTGGCAAAAGAAGGTGCAAGGCTACCACAAACAGATACCAGTATGACGTACGAAGAGTCAAAACGGCTTATCAAAGCCAGGTACATGTCCAAATGGGAAACCGAACATACTGGTTACACCAAAAACGATGCCTATTACCAGTTGAACCGAAGAGAGCAGGTCGTTGTCTTCAGACTTCGCACTGGCCACAACAGACTGAGGTACCACCTTTTCAACAAATTGAAGATAGGGTGTACCAACGAATGCCCGTGCGGTACTGGTAAAATGACCACTGAACATCTGCTGCAGATCTGCCCGACATACGAGGATCAGAGAGAGCAGATGTGGCCATTGCCAGTGGAACTGCAAGACAAGCTCTATGGTAGTGGCGAGAGTCTCAGGATGACCGCCGCTTTTTTCGAGAAAATAATGGTTACTGTCTGACTGTGTACGCAGAAGAAGAAGAAGAATTGATATTTTTCGTTGACAGTGGTCGTTAATCCTACTCTTTTCGATTCCCAACGGCAAAGGGATTTTGAACGTGCCCGACACTAAACACGGGAGTCTGATCTCACTACCCAGAGATCCGGGAATTTTTACCAGAAGATCCACGACCAAAAAATCCCGGTCACGTCACCGTGGTTCGAACCCGCGACATCCGGCACCCGAAGTGGAAACCTTACCTCAGTTGGAACGTAGGCCTTATATGGAACTTGTGAACGTAGGCCTTATCTGGAACCTCAGTCTGGACGTAGGCCTTATCTGGAACCTCAGTCTGGACGTAGGCCTTATCTGGAACTTCATTCTGGACGTAGGCCTTATCTGGAACCTCAGTCTGGACGTAGGCCTTATCTGGAACCTCAGTCTGGACGTAGGCCTTATCTGGAACCTCAGTCTGGACTTAGGCCTTATCTGGAACCTCAGTCTGAACGTAGGCCTTATCTGGAACCTCAGTCTGGACGTAGGCTTTATCTGGAACCTCAGTCTGGACGTAGGCCTTATCTGGAACCTCAGTCTGGACGTAGGCCTTATCTGGAACCTCAGTCTGGACGTAGGCCTTATCTCTATTCATTATTATCGTTAGTTATTCACACTCATGTCGTCCTTTGTCGCCGACTAAGATATTTGGATCGTAACGTAGGTTAATATTTCTTATACTTGTGCCTACGTTAAATGAACCCACACATGTTCACCGTGGCTTCATCTGTTGTTTCAGTTCCAAGTGGCTCAGTGGGAGAGTCAAGATTTGATTCCGTCCAGGCACATTGAATACTCTCCCATCAGTCCCGTGGACATCATCGGCCTACTGGAGTCTGTTATTGACTGGCAGATGGTTGCCAACAGGTACGTCAAGGCTGAAAACAGGTAGGTCAAGGCTGGCAACAAGTAGGTCAATGCTGGCAACACGTAGGTCAAGGCTGACAAAAGGTAGGGCAAGGCTGGCAACAAGTAGGTCAATGCTGGAAACAGGTAGGGTAAGGCTGGCAACAAGTAGGTCAAAGCTGGAAATAGGTAGGGCAAGGCTGGCAACAGGTAGGTCAAGGCTGGAAACAGGTAGGTCAAGGCTGGCAACAAGTAGGTCAAAGCTGGAAACAGGTAGGGCAAGGCTGGCAACAGGTAGGTCAAGGCTGGAAACAGGTAGAGCAATTCTGGTAACAAGTATGTCAAGGCTGGCAATAGGTAGGGCAAGGCTGGCAACAAGTAGGTCAAAGCTGGAAACAGGTAGGGCAAGGCTGGAAACAGGTAGGGCAAGGCTGGCAACAGGTAGGTCAAGGCTAGAAACAGGTAGAGCATTTCTGGTAACAAGTAGGTCAAGGCTGGCAGTAGGTAGGGCAAGGCTGGCAACAAGTAGGTCAAGGCTAGAAACAGGTTGGGCAAGGCTGGCAACAGGTAGGTCAAGACTGGAAACAGGTAGGGCAAGGCTGGTATCAAGTAGGTCAAAGCTGCAAATAGGTAGGGCAAGGCTGGCAACAAGTAGGTCAAGGCTGGCAACAAGTAGGGCAAGGCTGGCAACAAGTAGCTATTACCTGCTAACTAGTAGCTCAAGGCTGCCAACAAATAGGTCAATGATGCCTACATGTAGTTCAAGGCTGTCATCAGGTAAGTCAAGATTGCCAGCAGGTATGTCAAGTCTGCAACAGATAGGTCCATGCTGCTGCCTGTTAATTGTTTCCTTTGTTGTGAGGGATTGTTTCAGAATCAA
Organism: Ariolimax columbianus; assembly: GCA_036924085.1. Lineage (NCBI taxonomy): Eukaryota > Metazoa > Mollusca > Gastropoda > Stylommatophora > Arionidae > Ariolimax > Ariolimax columbianus. The sequence continues at coordinate 60,600,866 of JAVGWX010000019.1, forward strand.
GGGAAACATACTGGCCAAGATCCCATCTCGCCTCAGGTCCAGGTCAAAATATACTGACCAATATGAAACCTCTCGTCAGGTCCAGGTAAAACCATATTGTGACATACACACCCATATCAAAGTAAAACTTCCATCTCATCAAATTATGAAACCTTAATTCAATCAACTGGAAAATGTATGTCATTGGTCAGCCTATTAGCGAACATTCTGTAAAACGTAATTTTAGCCAACTGTAAAACTACATCCTAGCTAACTGTAAAACTCCATCCTAGCTAACTGTAAAGCTATATCTTAGCCAACTGTAAAATCCAATCCTAGCTAACTGTAAAGCTACATCTTAGCCAACTGTAAAATTACATCTTAGTCAACTGTAAAATCCCATCCTAGCAAACTGTTATCCTACATCCTAGCCAACTGTAAAACCTCCATTCCAGCTAACTCTTAGACCTCATCCATGTAAACCCCATCACGTCAACCTAAAAAACCCCATCCCAGCCAACTGTTATATCCCCAATCCTAGCTAACTTTAAAACCTCCCCCATGTAAAACTTATATCCTAGCTAACTGTAAAACCCCATCCTAGCTAACTGTAAAACCTCCACCATGTAAAACCCCCATCCCAGCTAACTGTAGAACCTCCACCATGTAAAACCCCCATCCCAGCTAACTGTAAAACCTCCACCATGTAAAGCTTCTTTCCTAGCTAACTGTAAAACCCCCATCCCAGCTAACTGTAAAACCTCCCCCATGTAAAACCCCAATCCTAGCTAACTGTAAAACATCCCCCATGTAAAACCCCCATCCTAGCTAACTGTAAAACCTCCCCCATGTAAAACCCACATCCTAGCTAACTGTAAAACCTCCCTCATGTAAAACCCCCATCCTAGCTAACTGTAAAACCTCCACCATGTAAAATCCCAAGCTGAATGGCTTCTCTTCTTCAGACGAACACGACCAATCGTGGTTTGCTGCACAGATGGTGCCACCAGTTCCGGTGTGTTCTGCGCATGCGCGGTACTCTGCGAGAGGCTGCGAGAAGACGCAGAAGTGGACCTATACCACACGGTCAAACATCTCAAACGGAGACGCCCACAATTTATTGCAGACTTTGTAAGTTGCCTGTTTTATTGACAGGGTCAGTTTTGATATTGCTTCATGCCAGGTCTATGTCTGGATACATTCCTCAGGGTCATTGCTACACTTACAGGAGGTGGTGTAAGGTGGTGGAGAGGTGGGAGGGGTCAAGCTGGCAGTGGGCCAAGCTGAGAGTGGGCCAAGAGTTAGAGTCAGGTGAACAATTCTAAGCAAGACCACCACCTCTCGTCTTCGTGGGGCGCATGAAAACATGATGTGTTACAGCAATCTGGCCAACTAGGTTGGAATTGACACTGTGATCCACACTGAATTGAATCTACTGAGACGTATCGCATTGCACTACAGCCAGAAGGACCAACGTCCACCTACGTCCATACACCTTGGGATACAGCAAGAGCCACTGTAACCTGATCCCACAGAAATGTTCCCGAGTTCTTCACGAGTTGCCTGGAGAAATCAGCAAGGGTCGCCTAGCTGAGAATGAGGCTACTAAATGCACAGTGTAGTCACCTCTGTAGTAGAAGATTCTCCACCACATGGACATGCACGCATTACCAATCGCTTATGTTGAACCATATATTGATGGTCAAGGAACGTTTCATATTCTGAATTAAGATCAAGAAACAATTGGCCCAACGAACGAGAGGACTCGAACACTAACCTTCATGGTCATGTACTAGCAGCGTGTGCCATGTTACCGTTACTTCTTAACCTCGACCACTGAAAACATAGTGGATAACTCGTTGTTGTCTGGACCAAAAGTGCATGGATCAGAGAGTGGATAACTCGTTGTTGTCTGGACCAGAAGTACATGGATCAGAGAGTGGACAACTCGTTGTGTGGACTAGAAGTACATGGATCAGAGAGTGGATAACTCGTTGTGTGGACCAGAAGTACATGGATCAGAGAGTGGATAACTCGTTGTGCGGACCAGAAGTACATGGATCAGAGAGTGGATAACTCGTTGTGTGGACCAGAAGTGCATGGATCAGAGAGTGGATAACTCGTTGTGTGGACCAGAAGTACATGGATCAGAGAGGGGATAACTCGTTGTGTGGACCAGAAGTACATGGATCAGAGGTCGTAGGGATATCACTCAGCGTGTGAGTGAGTCTGGCATCTCTCCCGAGCCGTGTTCAGTCTATTATAGCTGGGTCTACATTTCACTCACCAAAACCCACAGTTGGCAGTTAGACCGAAGGGCGCCAATCTCGTGAAGTTCAGCGTGTGAACTAGGCCGTGAAATACGTCACATGTTCAAATAGCCGATGTCCAGGCCAGGATAATCGAACCTAAGTAAACACACAAACAAACCAACGAATTAACCAGTCCAAATGGAAAACAACAACATGTTTCCGTGAACACAAGTGTAAGTCGTAGACTAGTGTAAATTCCTGACAAATCCGTGGTCTGACGGATCCAATAATGAACTAAAACACCAGAGCAATGTAGACCCGCAGTCTGTTACGGCACCATGTTTGCTGGTTATTTGGTGGTACATGTGGTACTTCCAGCTAAAGTCGTCCTCTGTCAAACAAACGTGCATGTTTCAGTGTTTGTCTTATATAGGACCAATATTTCACACAGCGCATTTGCAGTTTCGCTCATGATTTGCTTTGCTGCATTCAATGTTCGTTTGTGTCCCCATGTAGGGTCAATACAGATTCCTGCATCTTGTTGTTTGCAAGTTCATCGGTGATTGTAGGAGTAGGGAAGGAGATCCCTTGGAGGATTCAGAAGATGTTTCGTGTTCAGGTCTGTCAGTCCGTCTGTCTATCTGTCCGTCCGTGCGTCCGTCTGTCTGTTTGTCTATCTGTCCGTCCGTCCGTCCGTCTGTCTGTTGTCTATCTGTCCGTCCGACCGTCTGTCTGCCTGTCTATCCGTCCGTTCATCCGTCCGTCCGTCTGTCTGTCTGTCTGTCTGGTCTGTCTGGTCTGTCTGTTTGATCTGTCGGTATGTATGTCTGTATGTCTGTCTGTCTAGTCTGTATGTCTGGTCTGTCTGCGTGTCTGTCTGTCTGGTCTGTCTGTCTATCTGTCTGTCTGTCCGTCCGTCTGTCTGTCTGTCTGTCTGTTCTGTCTGGTCTGTCTGGTCAGTCTGTCTGGTCTGTCTGTCTGGTATGTCTGTCTGGTCTGTCTGTCCGTCCGTCCGTCTGTCTGGTCTGTCTGTCTGTCTGGTCTGTCTGTCCGTCCGCCAGTCTGTCTGGTCTGTCTGGTCTGGTCTGGTCTGTCTGTCTGGTCCGTCTGTTTGGTCCATCTGTCTGGTCTGTCTGTCTGTCTGGTCCGTCTGTCTGCTTAGTCTGTCTGTCCGTCCGTCTATCTGTCTGTCTATCTCTCTGTCTGTTTGTCTGTCCGTCCGTCCGTATGTCTGTCTGTCTGGTCTGTCTGGTCCGTCTGTCGGGTCTGTCTGTCTGTCTGGTCCGTCTGTCTTTCTGTCTTTCTGTCTGTCCGTCCGTCTATCTGTCTGTCTGTCCGTCCGTCCGTCTGTCTGTCTGGTCTGGTCTGTCTGTCCGTCTGTCTGTCTATCTGTCTGTCTGGCTGTCTGTCCGTCCGTCCGTCCGTCTGTCTGTCTGGTCCGTCTGTCTGTCTAGTCTGTCTGTCCGTCCGTGCGTCCGTCTGTCTGTCTGGTCTGTCTGTCTGTCTGTGCATATGTTGTTGTTGTGAATGTCCACTGTGATTAGTTCTACCCATGTGTGTGCCCTGGAAAGCATATCTATTGGCACGTTGTAGTAGGTTTCATTGCATGATGAGCGTGCTGGTGACGGTATTTATTTATATATGTACGTCACTTGGCGGGTCGTTGAATTCTAGAGGTCAGGCACTCGTCTCTCACAGTGATGAACGGAAACGGTGGGAGATCGAATCCCGAAAGTTTCAAGCGACCCCTGGTCTCACGGGAGGTAAGACCAGAGTTCCTACATGCCGAGATACCTCCAGTCGTCTCGACCAATAGTCTTGCCACTGATCCAAGGTAACTCGGGATAAGAGTGAGATTGGTGACCAACGCATTCACTCTCCCCACTATAATCCTCATACAGCGTACATCACATTACTAAGATAAAACCGTCTGATGGACAATACCTTCGACATGTATGTAACCGCATGTGGGTATTATGTCTAGTGAAAAAAAACGTTTGTTCTTTTTCATTATCAAACATTAAATTCAATTAGTTCCCTGTGAAGTACAGGCACTGAGCACCCACAGATAGTTCCCTGTGAAGTACAGGCGCTGAGCACCCACAGATAGTTCCCTGTTGTTGCGAACTCTTTCCATTTTGTTCTTTATCAAATAAAATCAATCTTTCCTTCTCTTCTTTCTGTGCGTTATGGTCTTCATCCGTTTCTCTTACCCTGGGGATTCCTTAATAAAACCTACCCTGTAATGATTTAATCTATGTTTTAATAGTATGTTTCCTGACATGTCAGGGAGGCGGGGGCGGGGAGGGGGGGGGAGGAACAGACCTAGTACAAGGCGCGTCATATGGGAAGAGATACATGTGGGGTTTCCATTTAGGAGGCTACTGTCAAGAGGCAATAAACAGTCGAGAATGAAAACGGTGGAACCATGGGGCCAACTGGATGTATCTCCTCCACCATGCACAGACACAACAGGTCAATACCATTGGTGTTTTAAAACATGATTACTCGAAATTATACGGAGAACATCAGCTGGTGTTTACCGCGGTGAGCAGCCAGAAACTTCTGATAGGGCACTGTGGCTCCGTCTATCTACGGGACATCTCTACACACCAGGGTAGGAGAGGAGAGATTAGGCAAGGTAGGAGAGGAGAGATTAGGCATGGTAGGAGAGGAGAGATTAGGTAAGGTAGGGAGGAGAGATTAGGCAAGGTAGGAGAGGAGAGATTAGGCAAGGTAGGAGAGGAGAGATTAGGCAAGGTAGGAGAGGAGAGATTAGGCAAGGTAGGAGAGGAGAGATTAGGCATGGTAGGAGAGTAGAGATTAGGCATGGTAGGAGAGGAGAGATTAGGCAAGGTAGGAGAGGAGAGATTAGGTATGGTTGGAGAGGAGAGATTAGGCAAGGTAGGAGAGGAGAGATTAGGTATGGTAGGAGAGGAGAGATTAGGCAAGGTAGGAGAGGAGAGATTAGGTATGGTAGGAGAGGACAGATTAGGCAAGGTAGGAGAGGAGAGATTAGGTATGGTAGGAGAGGAGAGATTAGGCGGGTCTTGGTCAGAATGTTTCAACTGACTGATGTGAGGTGCGGGTCTTGGTCAGAATGTTTCACCTGACTGATGTGAGGTGCGGGTCTTGGTCAGTATGTTTCACCTGACTGATGTGAAATGCGGGTCTTGGCCAGTATGTTTCACCTGACTGATGTGAGGTGCGGGTCTTGGCCAGTATGTTTCACCTGACTGATGTGAGGTGCGGGTCTTGGTCAGTATGTTTCACCTGACTAATGTGAATAATGACACGTACATAAGACAAATGGTGGTCTTGGTTGGCACACACTTTTCTATTGTAGTTTCTTTGATGTATTATGTACAATAGATCCTACATATTGTCATGGTACTCCTCCACAGACGAGAGTGATTCGGAAGAGTGGGGTCATTGTGTGGGTGTTCAGTCCTCTCCGTCACTCATGGATGAGCAAGCTAGGTCAAGATCACGACAGTCCAGGAGCAAGCTGCATGACTGCCCATGTAAGGTCATTGAGTCACCAGAACTTGGCAGCAGGGATCCGTGCAGTACAGACTTTCAAAGCCAGCAGGTTCAGAGATATCGGAGAAGCGCTTTCGTTGATACGAGAAGCAAACAGGAGGGTTGTGCAGGTGTGTGGAAGGAGAGGCCACTCTCGCGGGATGAAGGAGATGAATGTTCTGGTTATAGCTTTTATGGTGGACACACTGGATTGTGTCTGGATGACGGGCATGATCAAGACCTGATGGAGAAGTCATTCCTCTGTGGTATGTGTAAACAGCTTCTGTTTCTGTACTCCAATTGTCATCTGTTTCTGTACTCGAATTGTCTTCTGTTTCTGTACTCGAATTGTCTTCTGTTTCTGTACTCGAATTGTCTTCTCTTTCTGTACTCGAATTGTCTTCTGTTTCTGTACTCGAATTGTCTTCTGTTTCTGTACTCGAATTGTCTTCTGTTTCTGTACTCGAATTGTCTTCTGTTTCTGTACTCGAATTGTCTTCTGTCTCTGTACTCGAATTGTCTTCTGTTTCTGTACTCGAATTGTCTTCTTTCTCTGTACTCGAATTGTCTTCTGTTTCTGTACTCGAATTGTCTTCTTTCTCTGTACTCGAATTGTCTTCTTTCTCTGTACTCGAATTGTCTTCTGTTTCTGTACTCGAATTGTCTTCTGTTTCTGTACTCGAATTGTCTTCTTTCTCTGTACTCGAATTGTCTTCTGTTTCTGAACTCGAATTGTCTTCTGTTTCTGTACTCGAATTGTCTTCTGTTTCTGTACTCGAATTGTCTTCTGTTTCTGTACTCGAATTGTCTTCTGTTTCTGTACTCGAATTGTCTTCTGCTTATGTACTCGAATTGTCTTCTGTTTCTGTACTCGAATTGTCTTCTGCTTATGTACTCGAATTGTCTTCTGTTTCTGTATTCAAATTGTATTTACAATCCTCAATGATTGAATCGTTTATCCTAATGTGGTAATATTCCCATCAGAAAGCGATTGCCTCAACACAGCGGAGTATCAAGCTGCTCGAGCCTAGACCGCTATGCAGGAAACACATCTCCCGCTTATATCCAGCTCATACCACAGCTGGGACCTGCACGGGGACATTTGCTCTTGTAGAAGTACAGGTCGACTAGGCTACATCCGGCTCATATCAGAGCCGGGACCTGCACGGGGACATTTGCCCTTGTAGAAGTACAGGTCGACTAGGCTACATCCGGCTCATACCACAGCTGGGACTTGCACTGGGACATTTGCCCTTGAAGAAGTACAGGTCGACTAGGCTACATCCGGCTCATACCAGAGCCGGGACCTGCACGGGGACATTTGCCCTTGTAGAAGTACAGGTCGACTAAGAACTAAGAATCTTCTGATGTACAACACACTTGTTCTAGTTTAATGGCTCCTCTGCTAACATGGAGTTGATTGCCAAGTCGTTCGCGTCCGGGTCAGATGACGCATGCTGACCACGACGCTACCTGATTGATAGTGCATATATCTTTCTTCTTACACACGAAAGAGAACTACACCACCCCCCCCCCCCCCCCGACCCTTTCACCACGCCGTATTTCGACACAAGTGAAAAGTGAATGTAATTAGTATTAGTATTTGAAAAATGATTCAACATCTTTAACTTTCGACGTTTGAAGCAGGTTACGGCTTCCTATACTGGGCTCCCTTTTCAGAACTGGTAACAATGGTAAACATGCAAACCACGATCACATAATTCGCTTAGAAAATACCCTGTGAATAAACAATTCCTAGATTCACTAATATTTTTTTCCAAATATATGCGCATACAAATATTTATAAATAAATGAGCTAAAAGCCCATTTTGACAACTTTCCAGCCAGCCAGAGTTAGTTATATCATTTTCTCGTGGTCCCTCTCTCCTTGTTTGTCACAACACTGATTGTCCTCTGACTAATTCATCTCTTCTCTCAATCAAAAAGGCTTCATTTTGAATGATGTTGGTTTTTCTGTGTATGTAATACCTGGCATATACTCCTGATGATTTCTCACCTACTCCTGGCCACTTGTTGTTTTAGCAAATGGCAGATTCGTATTGCGTCTCTTCTCTATATGATGATTTCTGGTTGTCATTGGTGAAGTGTTTTTACTTCGTTGCTCTTTGTCGAAGATGAAGACCTTGATGCTGTAACGAATGGTATGTTTCTGTTTCGTCTTTTTTTTTACCTTCGGTACAATCTCATGTTTTGTTTTTTTTTTGTTTTTTTTTGGTAACTAGACTGCTACGTTAATATCATTTCTCTGTCCACATCTATTTTATCTCCACTCATGTGACATTATTTCTCTGTCCACATCTATTTTATCTCCACTCATGTGACATTATTTCTCTGTCCACATCTATTTTATCTCCACTCATGTGACATTATTTCTCTGTCCACATCTATTTTATCTCCACTCATGTGACATCATTTCTCTGTCCACAACTATTTTATCTCCACTCATGTGACATTATTTCTCTGTCCACATCTATTTTATCTCCACTCATGTGACATTATATCTCTGTCCACATCTATTTTATCTCCACTCACTTGACATCATTTATCAATCTGTACACAATCTTTGTTCTTCATTTGAGCGTATTTATATGTCTACTTCTCTTCTAAGTTCTACATTTCAGCGTATTTCTATGTCTACTTCTAATCTATACTTTTAATATGAGCGAATTTCTATGTCTACTTGTAATCTATATTCACCATTTGAACACTGTGAATCTAGGCAATATGTGTCTACCCATATCCACTGTTTGGCCATAACATCAGAAAGCCCCTGGCGTGTTGTAGTGTACACCATAGATGTGACGTATACCTTTACTGTGCTCTGTCCGTGAATGGAGATTCAGATGAATGTCTGATTATCGAACTTATGTTCATGTTTTGTCTCCAACGTTTTGTGTTTCAGTGCCAGATTGCAATGAGCGACTCGATTATTCTGACCATGATCCACTACTGAGCCAGAGGATGACACGGGAATCACGCAGATGCTCACCTAAATCTCCAACTCGTTACCCTTCCAGATACAGCAGCCCCAGCAACGTGCACGTCGGTGAGAGACCACAGGCCAGCTACTATGAGAGGTCAGACATCAACTTAAAGACACGATTTCATAATTTGTAGGATTGTATTTAAGTACCATATCATTGTTAACGTCGGGGCCGGGTGAAACATACGAATCTTGACCCCCCCCCCCCCCCCCCACCTCACGTCCATGTTAAGGGAAACGCACTGACCAATACCCTTCATCATGTAAGGGCTAGGTGAAATTCACTGACCAATACCCTACATCATGTAAGGGCTAGGTGAAATTCACTGACCAATACCCTACATCATGTAAGGGCTAGGTGAAATTCACTGACCAATACCCTACATCATGTAAGGGCTAGGTGAAATTCACTGACCAATACCCGACATCATGTAAGGGTTAGGTAAAACGCACTGACCAATACCATTCATCATGTAAGGGCTAGGTGAACCATGCCACGTGTTCCGACGACATATATTGTCCAGTGATGCAGACGAAACCACTTGAACAGTTCAATGTTTTGGGACATTATGAATTCCGAAACTGAAATCGATCATTTAAAACATAAAAATTGGGGGCGTTGATCAAGTGGTTAGAGTACGGATCTCTTGACCGTGGGTGCGCTGGATCAAACTTCAGATAAGACATGAGGTTTTTCAATCAGTGCTAAATGAAGAGCCTTAGCTGCACATTGCGTGGAGACTGCAGAGAGATGGTCAAACATACTGACGAAGATCCAACCACGTCTCCTCGCCTTGCATCAAGAAAAAAAATGAATTTAAACAATGTTGCCCAATGGAAGCGTTGATGGCTACAGCGTGAGATTAAAGTGTTCTCGGTCGTCTAAGGCCTTACACTGTGACTTGCACTTTAATTAGATTTCAAGTTAGGTAGATTTGCGCTATCATCAACCGCACCGTACTCTCCCCTGCTAGAGCTACAATGTTTCAGGGGCGAAGCGTGTTAGTTAAGATCAGGGACGAACCGTGTTAGTTAAGATCAGGGGCGAACCGTGTTAGTTAAGATCAGAGGCGAACCGTGTTAGTTGAGATCAGAGGCGAACCGTGTTAGTTGAGATCAGGGATGATAGCATAGGAAGCCACTAATTCTATTTGCTCGGGTTGTACTCTCTGTCAAACGACTTGGGTAAGATATTTAATGAATGTTCTAATGTTGTTGTCCGGGCATCGAGTGACAGCCTGCTCTTGGTGATTCTCAACTGTCAATGGTTCTGTTACAAGCTTATCATATAGACGGGACCACCCAGTTTATCATCAGCCTCCGATAGGACTATACATTTGATCTTATCTCCTTTGAGACCATGTGTCGTGGAGCGCCATTCATGTTTGCTATAGCAACACTAGAAAGCACGATGTGCTTCAGCAGCTTGGCCAACGAGGTGGGAATAGTCAAGATTGAGCCAACTGTGACCCAGGTGCGCCGTCTTCAGCACGCTCCCGAAATATAAATAACAGTACTACACGACAACAGAGAATATCCACCAAGAACGTTACAACTCATTTCAATCAGCTTCGAACAGAACAACAGTGACATTCCTGAGCCTTGTATATGATTCCGATTAGAAACCTGAATTGGGAATCACTTAGACTTTTCTACTTCTTGTGCGTGTAAAGGTGTTTGGATATTGTTCCAATCAAATGTGCAGATAAGCAGATGGTTTATCTGCTGTGTCCTTACATGATGGAGGGGATGCCTTATGTTGACCCTCACTTAGGTCACTAATGGACAAGAATTTAATTTCCTGTAGAATGTATGCCCGGACAGCTTGCTCCTTTCGATGTTCAATTGCCCAAAAGTTCATTACATGTACAACGCTTACACGGAACCTCTGAGTTTATCGTACGTCTCCTATAGGACTAGGCAGCTCGATCTGTCCTCCATTCAGCAAAGAGATACTTGAAACTGCGAGATTTGAGTTCCCCACAGTTGTATAGTTTCGTTCGTGTCTTGATAGACGATCAATTCTTAACTATATCGACACCCCTCCCAACCCAACCACACCCCCGCTCCAACTCCCCACAACCCCGCAATCCCTTGTCACCTCATCCCCACCTTCCACTCCCCCCCCCCCTGCAATGGAACTAATCGTTTGTTTTTATGTTGTATATTTCAGCTTGGTAGTCAATGAATGTGAGAATCGACCACTGATCGGGTCCAACCCTTCCTCTCGAGCGTTGCGTCGTATCAATGACCCGCACGAGGAGCTTGCGCAGGGGCTTCGGGATGAGGAGTTGTCGTCCTTGAAGAAACCCCTGGGGCAAGGATCCTCGACCCATCGAGCTTGTGCTGAGCTGAGGCATGCCATCCACAGACAACCTGAAGAAACCCAGACCCACAGTCTGACCAAGGAACAACACCAGAAGTTGATCCCAAGAGTCCAGCAGTCACCCCGTTGTATCTCACCAGCCCAGCCTCAACAACCGAGTTCACGTCCTCTCAGCTCAGAGTAAGAATCCCACTCCCTGTTCTATCCACTTCCTGTTCTATCCACTCCCTGTTCTATCCACTTCCTGTTCTATCTACTTCCTGTTCTATCCACTTCCTGTTCTATCCACTTCCTGTTCTATCTACTTCCTGTTCTATCCACTTCCTGTTCTATCCACTCCCTGTTCTATCCACTTCCTGTTCTATCCACTTCCTGTTCTATCCACTCCCTGTTCTATCCACTTCCTGTTCTATCCACTTCCTGTTCTATCCACTCCCTGTTCTATCCACTTCCTGTTCTATCCACTTCCTGTTCTATCCACTCCCTGTTCTATCCACTTCCTGTTCTATCCACTCCCTGTTCTATCTACTTCCTGTTCTATCTACTTCCTGTTCTATCTACTTCCTGTTCTATCTACTTCCTGTTCTATCCACTAGAGTTAAAACGAGTCATGGAGGGCGGGGGGGGGGGGTGGTCTGAAGTTTCCCTTCTTGTCCAAGTTCATTGACCTGGCTTTGTAAGATACATGAACATAGCCATTGTCTACGGACTAACAGCATGTCATAAATGAATGGGATTCAATCCTAAAACGGGATCAAGATGCTGCGCAGCGCATGAGCTGCAGTGGTCAGCGACCCATAGCTGACTGCTAGCGTCAGGGCCAGCGAACCAAAGTTGCCAAGACCCTTCTACACCTCCACGTGGTGATCCTGGATAACAGGCTGCAGCAGGGCAGACTGGCTAAGGAGAAGAGATCGAAGAGGGAATGCTTACCCGGTACTCAAAAAATGCTTGCTGAAGTCGGATGTGTTGGACCGAAAGGTGCAAATATCGCAGGCAAGCTGTACACTACGACACAACGCATTCCGTTCTCTGGACTAGATTCAGCTACTTGAGCCCTTTCAGAGTTTGGTAGCGGGAGATTGAGAAGCCAAGCCAAGCCAATCCTAAAATAAATATACGAAGGAAGAATCTCCCAATTGACCGAACTGTGGCCGCCCTGTTGACATACAAACACGAACCTTGATTCTTGACTCCCGCTCTTGCCTGAAAACGTGTCGCCCATATTCTAGGATCCCCCTTGTGGGATTTACTTTTGTAGAACTCAGGAATATAGGCCGCTTGCCATGACTGTTGTCGTGCAGTGTGCAAGCGATGTGTTTATTTAGAAACTCCATTAAAAAACAACTTCCGGACTAGGATTCTTCTTCTGTTATTAAATGATACTACAAATTGTCAAAGAGCATTTTTCCCATTCTGGCCTAGTCGATGGGTTATGAAGGCTGGGGACTACAGGTCGCTTCGCCACTGCTGTCGTCACGTTGTGTGTTGACTATGTTTATTTCACCCCGAACAGAAAAAAAATATCTGCCTCATCGGGGATTCGAACCGCTGCCCTCCCTATTGGCAGGCAGACGTCGAAACCATTCGGTCACGCGCTCCACTGATTATAAATTAGTATCCATAGATGCTCGATCACCTACTCTTCTATAAAATATTGATTTATGAATGTTGAATTTGTCAATTTATTTTATTTGGCCGTCTTGTCTTGTGTTATGAGAGCGTTATTGATGGGTGTTATCGAGTGTTATTTCTATATGTTATCAGAGTATTATTTATTGTGTCATCAGAGTATTACTGGTGTATGTTATCAGAGTGTTACTGGTGTATGTTATCAGAGTGTTACTGGTGTATGTTATCAGAGTGTTACTGGTGTATGTTATCAGAGTATTACTGGTGTATGTTATCAGAGTGTTTCTGGTGTATGTTATCAGAGTGTTACTGGTGTATGTTATCAGAGTGTTACTGGTGTATGTTATCAGAGTGTTACTGGTGTATGTTATCAGAGTGTTACTGGTGTATGTTATCAGAGTGTTACTGGTGTATGTTATCAGAGTGTTACTGGTGTATGTTATCAGAGTGTTACTGGTGTATGTTATCAGAGTGTTACTGGTGTATGTCATCAGAGTGTTACTGGTGTATGTTATCAGAGTGATATTGCTGAATGATAATCTAGGAAAAGATCTTGTTTCTAGGGCTTTCTTTGAAGTTCAGAATGTTAGCCGACCCATGGGATGCGTGTCACCTGTTTGGATGGCGTGTGTGCAGTGGTATGAGCTGGTGGCTTCGACACTAGACGAGTTAGACCGTACTGTTAATCGTCTCTTACAACCTACTCTCCGTGTAGCATTAAGCCTGTTTTAGTCTCTGTGTCATACAGTCCTCTCTTAAACCTTTTCGGTAGATTACCCTGCGTGGTTCAATTCCTTGTCTCGATACGCTCCAGTTTACATAGCTGTAAATGGTTATGACTTACAGAATTAGAAGACAATGCAACGAGGCAAGAAACATGTCTCCTCCTTTGTAAACAAGGATGGGATGGAGTCTCTAGCACCTCATCCTTGACAACAGTGTCTCATACAAATGACACTGCTGTAAAATTGACAAAACCTGGCCCCAGTAATACCTTGAACAAATAAAACCGGATCGTGAATTTAACGGTGAATAAATAATGGTAGAAGTGTCAGAGTTTTACAGCAGCTGTTTGTGTGTTTTTGTTAACAGATGGGTGGAGGCTAGGTGGCCGAGGGGTGGTGTGGCCACCAAGTGGAAGGATCGTGTTCCAGGCACAACTCGTGTTGAGGATCCGTCCACTGAATTCACCGTTCGCTTTGTCTCGTCCAGGTCCCAGAAAGAGGGCGCTAATAAGGGCATACGAGAGACAGGTATTGGATGAAAAGGAGAGATGACTTGGGGGATCATTGGGTAGATGTGGTTGGGGGAGGAGAGGGAGACAGGGTGGGGGAAGGGGAGTAGTGAGTGAGTTGGAGGGAAGGGGAGTAGTGGGTGAGTTGGAGGGAAGGGGAGTAGTGAGTGAGTTGGAGGGAAGGGGAGTAGTGAGTGAGTTGGAGGGAAGGGGAGTAGTGAGTGAGTTGGAGGGAAGGGGAGTAGTGGGTGAGTTGGAGGGAAGGGGAGTAGTGGATGAGTCGGAGGGAAGGGGAGTAGTGGGTGAGTTGGAGGGAAGGGGAGTAGTGGGTGAGTTGGAGGGAAGGGGGGTAGTGGGTGAGTTGGAGGGAAGGGGAGTAGTGGATGAGTCGGAGGGAAGGGGAGTAGTGGGTGAGTTGGAGGGAAGGGGAGTAGTGGGTGAGTTGGAGGGAAGGGGAGTAGTGAGTGAGTTGGAGGGAAGGGGAGTAGTGAGTGAGTTGGAGGGAAGGGGAGTAGTGGGTGAGTTGGAGGGAAGGGGAGTAGTGAGTGAGTTGGAGGGAAGGGGGGTGCATAATGAACAGATATACACAAAGAAAGACCTGAACACTTTACAGTCGACGGGACTGAATGTCAAGGCCATTAAGGATAAACATGGCGACCAAGGAAGGACAATAACAGTTCGTGGCGGACTGGACAGAAATAAACTGAACATAAGTTGGGGGATAGTGCTCTGACCTTCACATAACATCACTAGTCTGGTCTGACCTTCACAAAACATCACTAGTCGGCTCTGACCTTCATATAACATCATTAGTCTGGTCTGACCTTCACATAACATCACTAGTCGGCTCTGACCTTCACATAACATCACTAGTCGGCTCTGACCTTCACATAACACCATTAGTTTGGTGTGACCTTCACATAACATCACTAGTCTGTCTGACCTTCACATAACATCACTAGTCTGCTCTGACCTTCACATAACATAATTGGCCTGGTCTGACCTTCACATAACATCACTAGTCTTGTCTGACTTTCACATAACATCATTAGTCTTGTCTGACCTTCCAATAAAATCATTAGTCCGGTCTGACCTTCACATAACATCATTAGTCTGCTCTGACCTTAACAAAACATCATTAGTCAGCTCTGACCTACCAAACAACCTCATTAGTCTGCTCTGACCTACCAAACAACATCACTAGTCTGTCTGACCTTTACATAACATCACTAGTCTGGTCTGACCTTCACATAACATTATTAGTCTGGTCTGACCTACCAAACAACATCATTAACCTGTTGCGATGTCCAAATGTCTCGTGCTATTCTTAAGCTACACCAGATTCATATTTCCTTCAACAATCTACTAAAGTGTATACTGACTGACCATGATTCACTTCTATAAGACAGGACTGGCTTTCCTTAGTACATAAGTACTCTCGTTCGCCTTTTCATTGAAAATATACGCACGTGAATACATGACTGACACAGAGTGATACTGACTTAATAACACATTTACGTTTGTGTTTCTTTCTAGGCCGACCTGGTGCCGAACAGCTGACAGAGAAATGCCGTGTTAGGTAGGAAGAATAAATCCTGCTATGGTAGAAGGCTCTCTATCTTTTTAATTTGAGCAGATCGTCATTTGCAGAAGCAGTGTTGTGGGTTGGAAAACAGGTCTAGAAACAGGAGCCCAGTATTTTACAGGAATGCGACAGGGCATAACCAAATTATTGTGGATCGGATAAATGAGGAAGAAAAATGAGAAATAGGAAGAGGAGAAAAGAATATTGGAAATTAAGAAGATCGAAAATGCAGCAGAAGAAGAACAGAAAGATTACAGATGAAAAGGAAGAAGAAGAGGAAGAAAATTTTGAAGAAGGTTAAGGATGGAGAGAAATAAGACGTAAAAGATTGAAGATGAAGATGAAGAGAGTGAACATCTGTTGACTGTAGAAGTTGAAGAGAAATCAGATAGAAGCAATGAATAAAAGCTGAAGGTAGAGAAAGAAGACCATGAAGAAAATGATGAAGGAACAGAAGAAGAAAAAGTTGAAGAAGAAGATAACGAAGAAGAAGAAGATAACGAAGAAGAAGAAGATAACGAAGAAGAAGAAGATAATGAAGAAGAAGAAGATAACGAAGAAGAAGAAGAAGAAGAAGTTGAAGAAGAAGATAACGAAGAAGAAGAAGAAGAAGAAGAAGAAGAAGAAGAAGAAGAAGAAGAAAGAGCAGAAGTAGAAGAAGAAGAAGATAACGAAGAAGAAGAAGAAGAAGAAGAAGAAGAAGAAGTTGAAGAAGAAGATGATAACGAAGAAGAAGAAGAAGAAGAAGTAGAAGAAGAAGAAGATAACGAAGAAGAAGAAGAAGAAGAAGAAGTTGAAGAAGAAGATAACGAAGAAGAAGAAGAAGTTGAAGAAGAAGATAACGAAGAAGAAGAAGAAGAAGAAGAAGAAGAAGAAGAAGAAGAAGAAGAAGAAGTTGAAGAAGAAGATAACGAAGAAGAAGAAGAAGAAGAAGAAGAAGAAGAAGATAACGAAGAAGAAGAAGAAGAAGAAGAAGAAGAAGAAGAAGAAGAAGTTGAAGAAGAAGATAACGAAGAAGAAGAAGAAGAAGAAGAAGAAGAAGAAGAAGATAACGAAGAAGAAGAAGAAGAAGAAGAAGAAGAAGAAGAAGAAGAAGAAGAAGAAGAAGAAGAAGAAGAAGAAGAAGAAGAAGAAGAAGAAGAAGAATAGAAAGAAGATATTGTAATTATGTATAAATATAGAAACCCATAAGTAACTCTTGTAATAATCAGATTAACAACCATTGTTTCTCAAGAGCGGACGAAGGCGGTGGGCAGGCCCCAGAAAGATAACCAGTTGATGTATAACAAATGTGCCTCTGTTCTGGAATCAGCAGTGTAAGATAAATAGAGTGTTAGCAGAACAGACATACAACCCGGCGCAGTCAAACGTTGGGTAACGGGGACGTGTTGATATCTGGAATGGATCACTTATGACAAAGGGACTTACCATGCATTTATTCATGCGAGACACGGTAGTCTATAGCAGGCATGTTAGGAAACTCGAAATTTACCACGTGAGGTGTCTTTGCAAGCCGCTCAGAACCGGTTGGAAGGATAGTGCTCAGAACCGGTTGGAGGATAGTGTTCAGAACCGGTTGGAGGATAGTGTTCAGAACCGGTTGGAGGATAGTGTTCAGAACCGGTTGGAGGATAGTGTTCAGAACCGGTTGGAAGGAGAGTGCTCAGAACCGGTTGGAAGGAAAGTGTTCAGATTTTGTAGTCCACGGCCGGACGAGCATCATTGGCGTCAATACGCTGATGCAGAAAGCCCAGATCAGATGGACTGGACGTGTTGCTGGCCTGCCTGAAGAGACTTTCCCTACGCAACTGATGCACGGTGTATTCAGACCAGGCAAGCGCTATTCTGAAAAGGGGACAGAAGAAACGATATCAAGACCTCTTAAAGTTCATTTGAAGAGTCTCTCCATTAATACCACATCCTAGGTGCTGCTTGTTCCGAACCACTCAGCCTTGCGCAGTCATTACACAGGGTGCTCGCGACTGGACAATAATTGCCATTACATGAGTTATGTTATTTTCATTTTTATTTATTTAGTTTGTAGCTGAGTTCGTTTTTATTTGTTTAGTTTGTAGCTGAGTTCGTTTTTATTTGTTTAGTTTGTAGCTCAGTTCGTTTTTATTAAAATTATTTTTCTACAAACAAATCCAAATGTTCTAACAGGTGGACTGGCGGACAAAATAATTCAGTCCTATAGTTAGCTTATGCGAGACGGACTGTGACATGGTCAACATGATAAACATAACCTAGTAACGACAGGAGAGCACGGCTTGTCGTTGAAAGGGGAGGGGCAGGGGGGTGGACCTTCCTCTCCAAAATGAGACAAATATTAATAGCTCACAAGGGACATTATTCCTGTAACAGGGCCTCACAAAGTTATGAATACAATATACACGCAACACAAAAACCGAAAACCTTCTCAGAGTCGTTCATGTATCTCGTCCACAGCCCAGACTATGCCAAGTCCTACAGCCCAGACGATGCAAAAGCCCACAACCCAGACTATGCAAAGACCCACAGCGCAGTCTATGCCAAATCCCACAGCGCAGACTATGCAAAGACCCACAGCCCAAACCATGCAAAGACCCACATCCCAGACCATGCAAAGACCCCAAACCCAGACCATGCAAAGACCCACAGCCCAGACCATGAAAAGGCCCACAGACCAGACCATGCCAAGACTCAAAGCCCAGACCATGCAAAGACCCACAACTCCTGCTGTGCCTCAGTGCGCTCTTCGTCTACCTGCACCTTGAACTTGTTTGATGAAAGCAGCTCCTCAGAGTTTGACGTCAGCCTCAATCTCATCTAAATGTGCTTAGACGAAGGCTTGGTCATTCGTCATAACAGGTGTACAATTGTTGACCAGGCTGCTGTAACATGGTTTGTTTCCAGGAACATAACGAAGAAGTGAGATGAGATTATGGTCAGTACATGAGTCCTGATCTCAGAGTTAGTCAAACCCGTGAGATGAGATTGTGGTCAGTACATGAGTCCTGATCTCAGAGTTAGTCAAACCCGTGAGATGAGATTATAGTCAGTACATGAGTCCTGATCTCAGAGTTAGTCAAACCCGTGAGATGAGATTGTGGTCAGTACATGAGTCCTGATCTCAGAGTTAGTCAAACCCGTGAGATGAGATTATGGTCAGTACATGAGTCCTGATCTCAGAGTTAGTCAAACCCGTGAGATGAGATTGTGGTCAGTACATGAGTCCTGATCTCAGAGTTAGTCAAACCCGTGAGATGAGATTGTGGTCAGTACATGAGTCCTGATCTCAGAGTTAGTCAAACCCGTGAGATGAGATTGTGGTCAGTACATGAGTCCTGATCTCAGAGTTAGTCAAACCCGTGAGATGAGATTATAGTCAGTACATGAGTCCTGATCTCAGAGTTAGTCAAACCCGTGAGATGAGATTGTGGTCAGTACATGAGTCCTGATCTCAGAGTTAGTCAAACCCGTGAGATGAGATTATGGTCAGTACATGAGTCCTGATCTCAGAGTTAGTCAAACCCGTGAGATGAGATTATGGTCAGTACATGAGTCCTGATCTCAGAGTTAGTCAAACCCATGAGATGAGATCATGGTCAGTACATGAGTCCTGATCTCAGAGTAAGTCAAAACCGTTTCCGTTCCATGTGGAACATAGGACCTCCACAAAAATGCGCAGTCAACCAACGATGACCTGCTTGTATCTATTCAGTTTTTGTGGCTTAAAGTTGTTACATGATAAGCTATTCATCTCTATGTTCAATCCTCAAAAATTTAAGTTAACGAAATGTCGGTCAGGATGAAGTGTTGTTATTATATGCTTCCCTTTCGGGCCCCGATAACACTCAAAAAATAATTTCCCTCTTATTTTAAAAGGGAAGTAAATAAGAAATTACAGTCCGTATCTGATGACGACAAGAGTTATTTCCACTTGTTATCCGTAAATCGGACTTTTGAGTCCCAAATAAACTTGTGTCTTCCAAAACCATTATCGCCTGCATATGGCATGTTAGACGTGCATGGATGTCGGGAAGTTATGAATAGGACCACTGTAACCTTCCAAGCTAGCTCGAGTGGTGGTTGGAAGGGTAGGTCTAGTGTAACCTATAAATGCAAGTCGTAAAATGTAGCTGAAAAGGGTTGTGTCGTGGACTTTGAATGTCCAAGATCACAAAAACTAATCTAAGAATACACGCGTAACGGACAACAGAAAAAAAAGTAAACTAATAGGCACTCCAAAACTTGAACACCAGGTCTCCAGATAGTAGAGGCTCCTTTTGCCACAATAGAGAGAGAGAGAGAGAGAGAGAGAGAGAGAGATTGAGAGAGAGAGTTGCCACAATAGGGAAAGAGAGAGACACACACAGAGAGAGATGAGTTAAGGTACTCGATCAGTGAGACACCCCAAAAATGTGTCTGGACAAAACGTTCGTCACAGAATACTTGCGGCTTGTAATTTAGTCCGAGTTCGATCCAGGCAAATCGACAGACTCGATTATTTCCTAACCTTCCTATCGCCAGACACAGACCTTGCAGGCATTAAACGTCCGTGTCTCAGGTAGACAAACGATGATCCCTGGTATTTTCAATTAATGAATGAGATAAGAAAAGAAATGTGCGGAAACTTCGAGGCAACGAGTTGTAAAGAAAGTCTGGTGGTGACAACCATCACAGACCAAGTATTTATCTTCGCTCTGGAAATGTATAAAACAGACAACAGGTAAGAAAGGGAAGTAATATCTGGCCTGGACTAACAACATTTTCATGTAAGGATGTTATTAAAAACGTCCGTGTAGTTGTTCAGAAGCCGGTTCAAGTGACGGCTGCCAGATTCAGTATGCTTCCCCTGGAGCGAGAAGATGAATCGTCCTCAACATTCCAAGCTTGTCTAGCAACTTTTTCATGTACGACTCGTTTCTACAGAAATCATCATTGCAAGAATAAATAGTGTATCGATACAGACTTCCTGCTATGAGCCATCTGTAATAATCTACGAATACTGCAGATAGAATGGAAACGAGCCTTCAAGAAAACCATTGTCATTATTGCCCCAGCACAGTCATCTATTGTCGTTATTGCCCAGTACAGTCATACATTGTCGTTATTGCCCAGTACAGTCATACATTGTCGTTATTGCCCAGTACAGTCATACATTGTCGTTATTGCCCCAGCACATGTATCTATTGTCGTTTTTGCCCAGTACAGTCATCTATTGTCGTTATTGCCCACTACAGTCATCTATTGTCGTTATTGCCCCAGCTCAGACATCCATTGTCGTTATTGCCCCAGCTCAGTCATACGTTATTTTATACATGCAAGGTGTACGTGTTTTTATTTTCAACACATCTGTGAATTTAATTTTATATGCAAGTTTCAGTCACTCGGTTCACTCGCTGGTGATGCATGGCTTTCTGTTCATGCCATCGAGGAGACGATGACAAAGTTTTAGGATAACATTCTGGTAGAATTATGTTGTGAGGATCAGAACCAATGAAAATATCTGACAGAGTCGATGAGCCAATGAAATTATCTGACATAGTCGATCAGCCAATGAAATTGTCTGACAGAGTTGATCAGCCAATGAAATTATCTGACAGTCGATCAGCCAATGAAATTATCTGACAGAGTCGATCAGCCAATGAAATTATCTGACAGTCGATCAGCCAATGAGAGTTAGTTACAAAGGCTCGGCAATTAAAGTATCTTACAGAGTCGCTCAGACAATGAAATATTTGAAAGAGACTATAAATAAATGAAAGTGTCTTAAAGAGACGCAACTGATGAAAGTATTTTACAGAGACTGTAAACCAATGGCAAGTCTTATCAACGTCACGTGACCACTATCACATGGTCTTGTCGTTGCATGGTGTTGATTATATTACATGTAATGTCTGTGTTGTGTGGAAGAAGATGGTGAACAACCATCCCACATGATGACAGACAAACTATACAGACTAGAATAACTGTACAGACTAGACAAATTGTACATGCTAGACAAACTGTACAGACTAGATAAACTGTACAGACTAGACAAACTGTACAGACTAGACAAACTGTACAGACTAGACAAACTGTACAAACTAGACAAAGTGTAGAGACTAGACAAACTGTACAGACTAGACAAAGTGTACAGACTAGAAAAACTGTACAGACTAGACAAACTGTACATACTAGACAAAGTGTACAGACCAGACGAACTGTACAGACTAGACAAAGTGTACAGACTAGGCAAACTGTACAGACTAGACAAACTGTTTAGACTACAAACAATCTGAAACACAGACTTGAGAAATATACAACTGTAGCTACAAAAAAGACGACGGGTAGCCAAGCAGCTATGGTAGATGTCTCTGAACCTGAAGACACAGATTTGAACCTCGTAAGATCTATTATTTTTATATTGGAAATGAAACAAAAATTAAGCCTCCACATAGTGCTCTGCCTTCCTGGCCCAGCGCCCTTTATTCCTCGGCATCATAATTTCCTTGGCAGACTCAACGAAAGAGAAATGAGATGACGTTATGACGTTTTTTGGTGTGTGTTTTTGTTTTCTCTTTTTTTATGAATAAATATACTCTGTAGATTGAAACCAACGATTTGTCGTCGATACGTCAATGTTCAAGGTCACTGCCCTGTTTGCTAAACCGTACTTAAGTAAATGTTGGTCCTCTCTCTGGGCCCAGAACCACGTCTCCAGAAACCAACTCCTGGGCGTCAGAGAAGCGACGTCCACGAATCGGGTTCTGCAACAGGTGCCAAGTCAGGTGAGTTTGGTGGATGGTGCATGATTTCAAACCAGCACGCTTTCCTGATGCCCACGACTCGACTACTGGCTGCAGACGTGGTTTAGGGCACATGAGAAGGAGTAATACAATCAGGGCATCAGGAAGGTGAAGAATAGATGGAAGCACCGTACCACTTTGCTGGGGGATACACAGAGACAGACTCAAGTTCACACCAATTTTGAGATAAGTGCCTTGACTTCTTCATACTAAAGTCATCAACTTTTGGACCATCCTTGTACCATCTCTGTGCGTATATATATATATTTGTTGTTGTTTGTTTTGTTTGTTTTGTTTGCGAATGCCCAAAATGAGTTGGTTTACTTACGTTAAGGACGTTAAGTGGCAGGTTGCAGTAGCTTTCCTCACATCCCGAGCGTGCTGATGAAGGTGGACAAGGGTCCTCCAGCCAGTTGTGCTATGCTTGGCTTCGTCTGCGTGTCACTCACTACTACGGGGATCATGTCGATGCCTCGCCTCGTTAGCCAAGCTGCCATTAAAACAACACGTTTCCCGGGAGGGATACTAGGAAGCCGAGGTGAAGGTCTTGGCCAGTATATTTTGTCTGACCAGACATTAGTCTTCTCCCCATATGTGTGTGTTTGTGTGTGTAAGTGCGTGTGTGTGTGTCTGTATATAAGCTGCATCATGTTTACTGCTTGACAAGATTGTAAGATTGTTAGCTAAACAACATGTACTAACAACAACATAACAATCGAGCGGTACCCAAGTTGAACAGAATAGTACCACTGTAACCCTCCAATCATATTGGTAATGACGACCAAAGAGTGTTGTCAATTACACAGGTAGATTCAAAATATAAATCAGATAATATTAAAATTCGACTGTAAATGCTATACAAGCTTCCTCTAAGGCACTAGACATAACGATGCTCACAACGACACGCTGTCAGATTGTTGTTGTGGTATCCTTGTGTCTTGCCACACTATTCCCTCTACTCACGTTTCAGAGCTGTCTGCTAGCGTCAGGGCCAGCCAACCAGAGCTGTCTGCTAGCGTCAGGGTCAGCCAACCAGAGCTGACTGCTAGCGTCAGGGTCAGCCAACCAGAGCTGACTGCTAGCGTCTGGGCCAGCCAACCAGAGCTGACTGCTAGCGTAAGGGTCAGCCAACCAGAGCTGACTGCTAGCGTCAGGGCCAGCCAACCAGAGCTGACTGCTAGCATCAGGGTCAGCCAACCAGAGCTGATTGCTAGCGTCAGGGCCAGCCAACCAGAGCTGACTGCTAGCGTCAGGGCCAGCCAACCAGAGCTGACTGCTAGCGTCAGGGCCAGCCAACCAGAGCTGACTGCTAGCGTCAGGGCCAGCCAACCAGAGCTGACTGCTAGCGTCAGGGCCAGCCAACCAGAGCTGACTGATAGCGTCAGGGCCAGCCAACCAGAGCTGACTGCTAGCGTCAGGGTCAGCCAACCAGAGCTGACTGCTAGCGTCAGGGTCAGCCAACCAGAGCTGACTGCTAGCGTCAGGGTCAGCCAACCAGAGCTGACTGCTAGCGTCAGGACCAGCCAACCAGAGCTGACTGCTAGCGTCAGGGTCAGCCAACCAGAGCTGACTGCTAGAGTCAGGGCCAGCCAACCAGAGCTGACTGCACCCTTCTACACCTCCATGTAGTGATCCTTGATGACAGGCTACAACAGAACAGACTGGCTAAGGAGAAGGGACCAAAGAGGGAAAGCTAAGCTGGTACCCAAAATTGCTTGCTGAGGTCGGATGTGTCGGACCAAAAGGTTCAAATATCGCAGTCAAGCTGTAAACTACGACACAACTCATTTCGTTGCCTGGACTAAATCCTGTTACTTACAAAGCCCTTTTATGCGGTTGGTAGCGGGAGATTGAGAATGTTCAGGGTTTGGTAGCGGGAGATTGAGAACGTTCAGGGCTTGGTAGCGGGAGATTGAGAACGTTCAGGGCTTGGTAGCGGGAGATTGAGAACGTTCAGGGCTTGGTACGGGGAGATTGAGAACGTTCAGGGCTTGGTAGCGGGAGATTGAGAACGTTCAGGGGTTGGTAGCGGGAGATTGAGAACGTTCAGAGCTTGGTAGTGGGAGATTGAGAACGTTCAGGGCTTGGTAGTGGGAGAGAGAGAACGGAGGACAAACAAGAAAAAGAAGACGAGTTAAACATGTTGAACATCCATACGATTCTCCAAAGTTCCGAGATAAGATGAACGAGACACGATCGGGTGAACTAATCCACAATAAGATGCTTTAACATGGGCTGAGACCTGGAAGACGCTCGCTGGTTGGACAGAAGAAGAAACGCTGGAGAAACTTCTGGTCTCTTCAAATCACTGGTCTCTGAGTTCTCTGTCAGATGTTAGGAAAATGCTTCTTCCTCCAAGGCAAGATAAACGGAACACTTTATCTGAGGCACTAAACAACTGCTAACAGACATCTACAGATACCATTACTTGGCATTGGGCCAAAGGTCGAGAGCCTGGATGAAGCTGGAGCTGTAACAACAACATACGAATCATTGATTTATTCATGCGTACGTCACTAATCCATTCACCCGCCTGATTAATACGTTGATGCACGCGACACTCGATGATATCTGACTAGCCAACCGATAAAAACAGTGCATTAAAGTTCTACTTTACACAGCATTGACGTTACTGCATTTCTAGAAGATCCACAGGTGCTGAGTCTCAGAATCAGCGTAGGACATAGATGCGGATGGTTTCTGTGGCTTGTTGCTGTACATACTCCATTGATCGACCTTGTCAGTTTGGCTCGCGTTTGTTGGATAGCTCGTGCAGTCAACGGATCATTATTTATTGGATTCAGTGTCATTGTTCAGACGTCATGTACTGTTTTCACTTTGTCCGACTTATTCATATATGAAGGTCATTTTTTTCCCATTTAGACAATGTTTTCGGAGATGAAGTGTTAGAGAATTTATTGTACGACGTCCGTTTGCTTTACATGTAGTTTGGCTAGTTCCCTTCCTAGCTGCCTGTCCTTCCCTAACAGTAAGCCAAGTACTACTTACAGCTGGGTCGACTGGAGCTTGTCCATACATGAAGTTGACCTCTGGAAAGATATCAGGTTCCAAAAATGAATGTTTTCAAATCCAAAATGGCAGGTCCATCAAAATACCGTTAATTCCAGCTGGACAGGGACAGTTGATCCACGCAAGCGCGTGAAGGATAGATCTCTCTTTATCCAGTATCCATTTATTTCATATCCATCGTTTCTGCACTTTCCTGGCATGATGGTGAGAGATTGTTTCAGTAACAACTGATGTAAATTAACTCTAGATAGTAAGTGAGAGCCACTAGAGGCAATGAGCCGATCGGCTACCCACCTAGGCTTGCACACGTGAGAGCCACTAGAGGCAACTGGGCCGATCGGCTACCCACCTAGGCTTGCACACGTGAGAGCCACTAGAGGCAACTGGGCCGATCGGCTACCCACCTAGGCTTGCACACGTGAGAGCCACTAGAGGCAACTGGGCCGATCGGCTACCCACCTAGGTGAGCACGTGTGAGAGTCACTAGAGGCAACTGGGCTGATCGGCTACCCACCTAGGTGAGCACGTGTGAGAGTCACTAGAGGCAACTGGGCTGATCGGCTACCCACCTATGCTTGCACAAGTGAGAGCCACTAGAGGCACTGGGCCTATTGGCTACCCACCTAGGCTTCCACATCTCCTGGACGAAGACGAAAATCTAAAACCTCAGCAGGGGTCCCTCTTTGCTGAGCATCCCCGTGAATGACAACCCTGTTTTAGCCACCGAGGACTTCGACTACCTCTGACGAACGCAGCAGCCATGACATCACCCGTAGGACGGGCTTAGCGGCTTCATCCATGCACTCGCTCCGCAAAGTCTGCTCCCAGCGAAGGCCCTCCCTGGAGACCAGGCTTCGTATTTAATCCTCCTGCATTTTCCCCATCCTCCTGTACGACTCCGAGACCTGTGCACTACTACAGCAGAACCAGCATCATCTTGATGCCTTCCACCTGCGCAACAGAGGCACATCCTCGGGATCGTCTGGCGTGGCATGGTTTCCAACAGTGAAGTAGTCCGACGTACTTAACTTGCAGACATTGTCTCAACGATTGATCGCCGTCGCCTCTCCTTCGTCGGTCACGTTGCTCGCCTTTCCCGGAAAGTCCCAGCCCACGAGATGTTACAACAGGTTGTGAGGGCGAGTTACGGGAGGAAGCCGTGTTCATCCTCGAGACGTCATCGGGCCGCCCTCGCAACAGCTGGCTAAAACAGAACTGGGAGGCGACCATGAGACGTTCTCATGGACAAGGTCATTCGATACGACGGTCGCAGGTCGCTTAAGCGTACCATATATTGTAATAAGAGAATGTGAGTAGGTCTTACAGAGAAGTAAGGAATGCTGCCGTAACCTCCCTGAGCTCTGCTCCCAGCGTCACCAAAGTTGACAAAGGGACCCCAGTAATGTATTTATTGACCCCGTATCGTTTTAGTCTATATTGACTTGAGGCGACACAAACACACATTGTATTCTTCTTCGTCTTCCTACGCTGTCAGACGTCAACTTGAATTTGTTCGAAGAAAGCAGCTGTCATCCTGAGGCTGTCGACACTGCCATAGAGCTTGTCTAGTGTTGCCACTGGTGATGGCCACGTGTGCTTTCTCTGGTCCTCGTATGTCGGGCAATTTTGCAGCAGATGTTCAGGGGTCACTTTTCCGGTACCACAAGTGCATTCGTCAGTGCCACCTATCTTCAGTTTATTGAATAGATGGTACCTCAGTCTGTTGTGGCCTGTGTGGAGTCTGAAGACCACGACCTGCTCTCTTCTGTTCAACTGGTAGTAGGCATCATTTTTTGTGTAGCTAGTATGTTCTGTTTCCCATTTGATCATGTATCTGGCCCTAATAAGCCTTTTAGACTCTTCGTATGTCACACTAGTATCTGGTTGTGGTAGTTTTGCACCTTCTTTTGCCAGTCTGTCTGCCTCCTCGTTGCCTTGGATGTTACAGTGAGATGGAACCCACTGTACTTCTACTCGTTTTGGTGCGGACTGCTGGCATAGTTGGCAGAGCACTGCTCTTAAGTCATTAAGTTCTGAATTTTTCTGACTTTTTAGTGCTGTAACCACGGGCCGGGCATCTGTAAACAGGACTATCTGGCTTTCATTGCTTTCGCCTGTCAGCATTGCTTCTACTGCAGTCTTCAATGCCTCTGCAACCGCTCTGAAATTGCTAAATTGTATTCGATTTTTGTGAACGTTTGGAACCATGTTGGAACGGCAGTATAGAAAAATATTCACTGTGACTCCCTGACCCAATTTATGGTATCGCAGTGTTCAGCGCGATACTTTTATCAAAATAATCGGGTTTGGTGTTACAGGGTACAGGGAAAGATGGCCCATGTACGTTGTGGGAGGAGTGCAGCGTGAATGTCAGGGCTGCCGCTGAGTGGCCGCAAACTTGTATAATTATTCCGGCAAAGGAAAATTGTATACGTTTTTACAGAAACATTTACAAATGCCGTAGAGATCAATTTGAATTGTTAGACCATTCGCGTGCATTACCAGTTCAATACGATTATGGCTGGAGATGCTGCATGACCCTTCAGGCGATGTGGTGCATAACTTAGAAGATTGGAAAGGGGGGGGGGGGGCGTGGGCTAGAAGAGTGGGGGGACTGCTTTGGGGGAGTGATGGTTGGGGGTGTGGAAAGTGCAGCAAGAAAACTAGCACGATTATGAGGAGTAGTACAGAGTGAACCAAGGTGATGTTATGGGGTTGTGTGTAGAAGTGTCTTTCATTTGATCACTCTTGCTCTAACAGGGAAGTCGGAACACACACAACAACGTGTACAATAGTTTATTTATGTCAGCCACTCAGATGTTAGTCGCTCAGATGTCATAGCTCAGGTGTCAGTTACTCAGATGTCAGTCCCTCGCTGTCATAGTTCAGATGTCAGTCCTTCGCTGTCATAGCTCAGATGTCAGTTACTCAGATGTCAGTCCCTCGCTGTCATAGCTCAGATGTCAGTCCCTCGCTGCCATAGCTCAGATGTCAGTTACTCAGATGTCAGTCCCTCGCTGTCATAGCTCTAATGTCAGTCCCTCGCTGTCATAGCTCAGATGTCAGTTACTCAGATGTCAGTCCCTCGCTGTCATAGCTCTATTGTCAGTCCCTCGCTGTCATAGCTCAGATGTCAGTTACTCAGATGTCAGTCCCTCGCTGTCATAGCTCAGATGTCAGTCCCTCGCTGCCATAGCTCAGATGTCAGTTACTCAGATGTCAGTCCCTCGCTGTCATAGCTCAGATATCAGTTACTCAGATGTCAGTCCCTCGCTGTCATAGCTCAGATGTCAGTCCCTCAGATGTCAGTCCCTCAGATGTCAGTCCCTCGCTGTCATAGCTCAGATGTCAGTCCCTCGCTGCCATAGCTCAGATGTCAGTTACTCAGATGTCAGTCCCTCGCTGTCATAGCTCAGATGTCAGTCCCTCGCTGTCATAGCTCAGATGTCAGTTACTCAGATGTCAGTCCCTCAGATGTCATATCTCAAATGTCAGTCGCTCGGATGCAATACTCTCCGATGTCAATCACTCAGATGTCAGTCCCTCGCTGTCATAGCTCAGATATCAATCACTCAGATGTGAATTTCTCAGATGTCGGTCGCACAGATGTCAATTTTTTATATGGCAATGCATCAGATCTCATTTCCTGTATCATATGTGGACTATTATTTCTAGAGCTTTCTTATATTTCTGCATCATATACTTGGCTACTGTTTCTCGGGCTTGTTTTCAAATCCCACCAGCCATTCCCCACTCAACATATTTTACTTCAGTGTAAATGACAGTGTATGTAACTCCATAAACTGTAGAGTCTTCTACCATAACAATGTCAAGTCACACTGACAGTCACCCCCCTAAAATTAAGGTCTCAGTGTAGCACTGGCACTATTCTCCCATATAGCACACACATTGGGTTGCTGGCAACCACAGACATACGATACATTTATAATACAGATAACACAGACAAGAAATCATGATAATCCTAATAACTTCAACAGAAAATCCTGACAACAGATATGTAAATTCATGACAATCATAATAGATAAATACCAGAAGTCCTGATCACACCAGCTTTTGTATGCATAATAAAGTCTGATCATCTTAATAGATAAATAGAAGACCTGAATTACATCTGGACTAAAGATACAAAGAAATAATGATTACATATACAAGATGTTACAATTACATTTACAGAATGCTGTGATTACAGATCCAAGATATACTGATTATTGACACAAGACCTGTTAATAAAAGATACCCTGAAAAAGGATACAATTTATTACAATTAAAGATAGATATCCTAATCTCATATACAAGATATCCTAATCTCAGATACAAGATATCATAATCTCAGATACAAGATATCCTAATCTCGGATACGATATATCTTAATCTCGGATACGATATATCCTAATCTCAGATACAAGATATCCTAATCTCAGATACAAGATATCCTAATCTCAGATACATTTTATCCTAATCAGATAAAATATGTCTAAATCTCAGATACAATATATCCTAATCTCAGACACAATATATCATAATCTCAGATTCAAGATATCCTAATCTCGGATACGATATATCCTAATCTCAGATACAAGATATCCTAATCTCAGATACAAGATATCCTAATCTCAGATACAAGATATCCTAATCTCAGATACAAGATATCCTAATCTCAAATACATTTTATCCTAATCTCAGATAAAATATGTCTAAATCTCAGATACAATATATCCTAATCTCAGATACAAGAAATCCTAATCTCAGATACAAGATATTCTAATCTCAGATACAAGATATCCTAATCTCAGATACAAGATATTCTAATCTCAGATACCAGAAATTATTATTTTAGATTCCGTAATTCCAAGATTTGAAACCGTAACAGTCCCACTAGAGACGTGGCAAGAATTCATGCCTGGCAGAATACTCTCAATTCGACAGATCTACGTTCCATCCACAGACACACTTTATCACCAGTCTTACAGTACGGGCCGGAAGAAATATAGCGGACAGTACATTCAATAATAAACAGGTGACGTCAGGGCGGGACTCGTTTCTGGAGGCATTTTAACTATCGTGACAGGAACTTTGGCGTCGGTGACCACTGCGCTGCTGACACTACCCAGAAACGCTCGCTGTACGGAGCCCAGGCCGCGTGTTCCCATGATGATGTGTGTGACCTTCTCCTCGGAGACGGTCTTGAGAATGGCGTCTCCTGGTTTCATGCCAGACTTGATTACCACGTGACCTTTGATACCTGAGGAGAGTGGTGGATGTAAACGGTTTTCAAATTAATGCGTAGGAGAATGAAGGAAGGAAGACAAAAGAATGAAATATCAACAAGAAAAATAAGTTGCTCGTCCATCGTAATCAAGGAGGTCCGCTGTGTCGGCACTCACTGTTCGCATGAGTTCCAAGATGGCTGAATAAGCCAAACAGAGCCCAGAATTGCCTGTCACATTTAGTACAAGAGAATAAGACACCTCTGTCCACCGGGGTTGAAGAGGGGTTGAAGTGGGGTTGAAGTGAGCCGACTTGCAGAGCGATCATCTCTGGACGGCGCCATCTATTCTTGATGCCTCATGCCTCTGAGCACCCTCAGAAATGGGACAGAGCCAGTCTGTGCGATTCTTTCCCAGACATCATGTTTAATGCCGCACTGGATCAATGATTTCTTAATCGTGTCTGTAGCAGCTCCAGCTGGCTGAGCTACCGTAGCAGACGGAGCAAGGGGTCTGCACTAACTATATCTCACTTCCAACCAATTAACTTCGACAATAATTGAAATTAAAACACAACAATGTAACTTTGTTTCTACCAGTTCACAACTGACTCCCCAATCTTCACTCAAAACAAAAACTGTCTGGCTGTAAGAAATTATGAACTAAACTAAACTAAAAGAAACTTGATTACGAACTGTAACTTGATAGATGAACTGTTACTTGATAGATGAACTGTTACTTGATAGATGAACTGTAATTTAGTAGACGAACTGTAACTTGATAGATGAACTGTAACTTGATAGATGAACTGTTACTTGATAGATGAACTGTAATTTAGTAGACGAACTGTAACTTGATAGTCGAACTGTAACTTGATAGATGAACTGTAACTTGATAGATGAACTGTAACTTGATAGTCGAACTGTAACTTGATAGACGAACTGTAACTTGATAGATGAACTGTAACTTGATAGACGAACTGTAACTTGATAGACGAACTGTAACTTGATAGACGAACTGTAACTTGATAGATGAACTGTAACTTGATAGACGAACTGTAACTTGATAGTCGAACTTTAACTTGATAGATGAACTGTAACTTGATAGACGAACTGTAACTTGATAGACGAACTGTAACTTGGTGAACAGTCACTTGATAGTCGAACTGTACCTTGATAGATGAACTGTAATTTAGTAGACGAACCGTTATGTGGATTGCCACACAATGGAAGATTCGTGTCTGTTCTACAACCCAGGTTATTTCGTCCGTGGTCCTGTTCTCCTCGTCGACTGTGGCTTGTAATGGTCTGGATTGAAGATCTGGATCGCTGTGCTACTCAAATATCTCTCTAGCTAGACGCTGGGATTTGGAAATACATCTGTTAAGACGCTGGATTGTCATCAGCGATGCAAATAAATGGTATCTAAGATGACTATATCGTGCGTTTTCCTCGTGCAGCACTTCTTTATCTGGTTCTACCACTGGGCTCTAAAATCTATCTTCTTTTCTTCTTCTTTCCTTTTCGTCGTTATAAAGATAGTTCTGTTCTCGTTGCTTGCTGCCGACTGATGTTGACTTGTTTCACCGATTTTTGCTACAGAATATGTCGAATTGTTCCTCCGTCCTTCACTCTGCAATCTGTTTCTTGACTTGTCTCTCTCCTCTTCACTGTGAAAACTGACGACTTGTTCCTCTGCTCTTTACACCCAACCTCTTAGCTTGTTCTTCTGCTCTTTGCTCTCCATCCTCTCAACTTGTTCCTCCGCTCTTCGCTCTCCAAATCTCACAATGATTCTTCTTCTTCTTCTTCTTCGTCGTTCGTTCTCAATCTCCCACTACCAAACACTGAAAAGGGTAAGTAGACTGTAGTCCAGAGAACGGAATGCGTTGTGTCGTAGTTTACAACTTGGCTGCGATATTTGCACCTTTCGGTCCAACATTCCGACTTCAGCAAGTATTTTTTGAGTACCGGGTTAGCATTCCCTCTTTGATCCCTTCTCCTTAGCCAGTCTGTCCTGCTGCAGCCTGTTATCCAGGATCACCGCGTGGAGGTGTAGAGGGGTCTTGGCACCTATAGTTCGCTGGCCCTGACGCTAGCAGTCAGCTATGGGTCGCTGACCCCTGCAGCTCATGTGCTGCTCAGCATCTTCATCCCTCTCAATGATTCGGGCTGCCCTAGCTAGTTATTAACGCTGCTTTATCCAGATCTCGTAGCTAGTTTATCCCCTCGAGATTTCATAAAAACCAATTCGACCCTACCGATCATGCTATAACAGGCGTCTAGGCGGCTATGCGTTCTGCAAGTTTACGTAGTTTTAACATCTGCGTGCCTTGGAAACTAACGCTGTGCATTCCAAGCATCATTCCGATGTCCAGATTTGAGTACATCTATACTGGCTTGCCTTGTTAGTGATAACTCTACAAGAAACAATAAATGCCTACTGACTAGCAATGCTCTCTTCCTTTATATCTTTAATAAAACATGTCTAAAATACTATCCCTAATAAATCTACACAGATAAGATCTGTTACATGCCCCTGTACCGTTTCCGCTGCCCACTGCTTGCTCTCCCGCCATTTTGGTGTTCACTATGTTGCGGCTCGTTTATGTATACTGGACATACCCGGTCGCGCTAACACATCTGTATGTGACTTCACGTCCCGCCATCTAATCCTCACTTAGTCTCCAGGGGCAATGCACAGGTAAGTGGTCTCATTGTCCGACATGACGGGTATAGATAAGTCTCACACGCAATTACAAAATATAAGAAACAAGAAAAATAAGCAGAACATGTGAAATCGTTCATAGAAATGACTTTAGTGCACAGATTCTTCCTCAGCCCATTTAGCTGTTGCTAGTGTCGGTGACATGCCACCAACTTCCTCAGCTGCTGCAGCAGCCCCTGCCTTCGTCAAGTAATATTATGACTGGGAGAGGCGGTCGTGCCATGACAGCCACAGGATTGGTAGAAGAAGATCTTTTTCTTCGGCATTCGTCCTGAACAACCGTGACTTGCCGTGGTTTACAGCGAGGCTGCGGTATCTGCGCCTTTCGAAACAACACATCCAGTTTCAGCTAGGTTTTTTTGCGGGTTCCTCGCTTGTCTTCCCACTGGGATTCCTACTCTTTTAGCCAGACTTTCCCACTGGGATCCCTACTCTTTTAGCCAGACTTTCCCACTGGGATCTTTACTCTCTTAGCTAGACCTTCCATCTGGGATCCCTATTATCTTAGCCAGACCTTCCCACTGGGATCCCTACTCTCTTAGACCTTCCCACTGGGATCCCTACTCTTTCAGACATACCTTCTCACTGGGATCCCTACTCTCTTAGACCTTCCCACTGGGATCCCTACTCTTTCAGACAGACCTTCCCACTGGGATCCCTACTCTCTTAGACCTTCCCACTAGGATACCTACTCTCTTATTCAGATTAAGCTAGACCAACCTGCTTCCAGAACCACCGTCTGGAACTTGAAGATCGTCTTGGTCCGCTCTAGCTCACTTACCACTTACCCTGATGTGAGCTGTCAGCTATAGGTCACTACCTGGTTTCAGTTATGGGCCACTGCCTACTGTCGGTTTAGTCACTTCCTATTCTTCCTCGTCTTGCTATTCTTCTTCTTCTTCTTCTTCTGCTTCATCATCCTCTTTTTCTTCTTCTTCTTCTCCATCCTCTATTTCCTCTTATCCACATCGTCCCCGATACAAATGATGTGTCTATAATGCCCTCCTGCCTATAAAATATCGTTTATTGAGATGTTCAGGCCAGATTCAACAAAACTCGAACATGTTTGACTTATGTGAACGGCAGGATGTGAAATGTGACGAGTTAGAGAGTCTTCTACCTAGTAGACTACATCTCTATGTGGTACCTGAGTTGATAGAATTAGGACCACTGTAACCTTACAAGCTACTGTAAAATGCGACTGAAGAAGGTTCTGCTTGACGGTAGTAGCAACATCATCATGACAAACCATTTCTACTAATCCGTCACTTCAATTTCTCAGATCGATACTTCCCGTGAAAGGAAGCCAGTGGTAATCGTAAATCGATTGATCAATACCATTTAACGACATTCAGGACAAAAGAATCAAGCCACGACAACAAAGCCAAACAGTTGATGGCATGACAGCTCGGTCGTAACGACTGACGGCATCATGTTTCTAATAAACTCGAGAGACACAGCTATGGACAAACGGGATCCTTTAAGACTTCCAGATAATCAAATTTGTTTTTCTTAAAGTAAATCTTCTTTCACTATTTTCTATCACTTCTGGTTTGTTCATCTCTCTGAGCCTGAAATATCCTGGGAGTGAAATCCAGAACTCGACAAGGAAGATGGAGCCCTCGCGCGTCTCTCGTTGTCCTCCCTCTCTGACGTGGATCAATAAAGTTCTAACCTTTGATCTCCCGGACAGACAGGTCTCTGATTGCGAGAACTTTCATTCCACTTCGGTTCACATGTCAACAATCTAGCTGGTCTATCTGATGGTATGTGTGTGAATTAGCTGAAATAGACATCCAAATATATTTGCGACTTCTCCACTCGGACAAAACATATATAGATCTAAGAGTTGGAACAGACTGCGTCGCTTCTGTCACTTCGCCACTCGGAAAAAACATCTATAGATATAAGTGTTGAAATAGACTGTGTCACTTCTCCACTCGGATAAAACATCTTAGAGAATTATAGCAGACTTTCTTGATTCTTTATTTTGTTTCCTCAGAGCAAAGGTCTGTAGATTCAGGTTGAATTGTACATGTGGCTGACTAGATGACAATCTCGCCGCCGCCGCCGCCTTCTTCTTCTTCTTCCTTCTTCTTCTTCCTTCTCTTCCTTCTTCTTCTTCCTTCTCTTCTTCCTTCTTCTTCTTCCTTCTTCTTCTTCCTTCCTTCTTCTTCTTTCTTCTTCCTTCTTCTTCTTTCTTCTTCCTTCTTCTTCTTCCTTCCTCCTTCTTCTTCTTCCTTCCTCCTTCTTCTTCTTCTTCTTCCTCCTTCTTCTTCTTCTTCCTTCCTCCTTCTTCTTCTTCTTCCTTCCTCCTTCTTCTTCTTCCTTCCTCCTCCTCCTTCCCCTCCTTCCTCCTTCCTCCTTCTTCTTCTTCCTTCCTCCTCCTCCTTCCCCTCCTTCCTCCTTCTTCTTCTTCCTTCCTCCTCCTCCTT
>JAVGWX010000019.1:60640337-61000337 GCA_036924085.1 Ariolimax columbianus
TTCACCGCTATTTCTACATAACATTGCGTACCAAACCAAAATATATTGTATTACTGAAAAAATGTATTGCTATTAGAGGCATGGCGTTCGTGTCCTTGCACATGCTTGGTAGTTTTAGCACTGAACTAGCATTTATTGATGGCTTTAGTAGGTTTAACTTGTGGCAGTGGAGCTCCATTGAGATGCACCATCAAAAGCTGCACATGACCTAGATAGTATTTCCCTATCCACATGACTTAGATAGTATTTCACTATCCACATGACCTAGATAGTATTTCCCTATCCACAAGACCTAGATAGTATTTCCCTATCCACATGACCTAGATAGTATTTCACTATCCACATGACCTAGATAGTATTTCACTATCCACATGTCCTAGATAGTATTTCACTATCCACATGTCCTAGATAGTATTTCACTATCCACATGACCTAGATAGTATTTCACTATCCACATGTGCTAGATAGTATTTCACTATCCACATGTCCTAGATAGTATTTCACTATCCACATGTCCTAGATAGTATTTCGCTATCCACATGTCCTAGATAGTATTTCACTATCCACATGTCCTAGATAGTATTTCACTATCCACATGTCCTAGATAGTATTTCGCTATCCCCATGTCCTAGATAGTACTTCACTATCCACATGTCCTAGATAGTATTTCACTATCCACATGTCCTAAGAAGTAGACCAAAACTGAACTTTACTTTTCTACCTATTATCTTATTATCCACATGTTAACAGATGGAACATGAGCATTAATATTCTGTGTAGGGCTTTTTGAAGAGGTCTTGACAACTGTTAAAAGAAGGAAACTTGTTTGGGCACGGTCACATATCGAGATCAAATGGTCTTGCAAATACGATCCTGCACGGAAAGGTGCGAGGCAGACGACGAAGAGGTCAACCAAAAAAGAGGTGGGAGGACAACATAAAAGAATGGACCAATCTCCGACCAGAAGAGGCACAGGCAGCAGCCGCTGACAGAGAAGTGTGGCATAGGGTTGTGAGGAAGTCTTCATGTGTGCTCCATCGACCTCACCGGTTACGGTATGACCTTACCTGATAGTACTTTATTATCCACATGTTAGTAGACCTACTATGAGAAATATTGACCTACATTTTCAATCTTCTGATTCATATTTTAACAGATCAACATCGATCTTTACTGTCCTACATAGTGTCTCCGTTCAGTTCAGTTCATCCTGTGATCTCTTGAGATTGTTGGGGCACCCATGTTGACACCTCCACAATCCTGCGCCATCCCTCTCTGTCTGTGGTTGCTTTTTTGTGCCTCCTTGAGTCGTAGGCTAGTCTATTCATAGATGTTATCTTCCCATAATTTTCTCGGACATTCTCGTCTTCGCTTGCTCTAAACTGTGCCCTGTAGTATGGTATCTGCAAGTCCCTTTGACCTTGAGACATGGCCATAATATCTTACTATCCAAATTTCTAACAGATGAATGTTGAATTTTAATGTCCTACATAATATCTTACTATCCAAATTTCTAACAGACCAATGTTGAATTTTAATGTCCTACATCTTCCACTGATGGCTTACAATGCTGG
This sequence comes from Ariolimax columbianus, assembly GCA_036924085.1. Classification (NCBI taxonomy): domain Eukaryota; kingdom Metazoa; phylum Mollusca; class Gastropoda; order Stylommatophora; family Arionidae; genus Ariolimax; species Ariolimax columbianus. Next base: position 60,641,912 of record JAVGWX010000019.1, read on the forward strand.
TAGATCTGGCTACAGAACAAGGGGGAGCTGCCTCGAGGTAGGTGGATAGATGACATAGTGATTGTGCAACGACAAGGGCTCACATTGACCGACGCAACTCGGGGCGCAGGATAGACGACTCAAGCGCCCCACGACACTAAATGGCACAAGTGGAAAGAAAACTAACTAACTAACTAACATAATATCTTACTATCCAAATTTCTAACAGACCAATGTTGAATTTGAATGTCCTACATAATATTTTACTATCCAAATTCCTAACAGGCCAATATTGAATTTGAATGTCCTACATAATATCTTACTATCCAAATTTCTAACAGACCAATGTTGAATTTGAATGTCCCAGCGTACCAAGAAGAAGGAGAAGAAGAATTTGAATGTCCTATATAATATCTTACTTTCCACATTTTTAACAGAGTGACACCGTTTGATAGTGAACTCATGTTATCTTGATGCCCACATGTTAACAGACTGACACCGTTTGTTAGTGGACTCATGTTATCTTGATGCCTACATGTTAAAAGACCTACAACAATCTTTAATATCCTAAGTAATATACTATACACATGTTTATAAGACCTACACAGAGCCTTACTGTTAAAAAGAGAATCTTACATTTTGCATATAAAAAGACTGACAATAACCTTTAACATCCTGCATAGAATCTTACTTTCCACTGGGCAACATATTAACATCATATTAACATCATATTAACAGACCTTACCAATCTTTTATGTCCTACATAGCATTTTACTGTATCCATGTTAGCAGACTGACATCTATCTTTATTGTCCTACATAGCATCATCATAGTATCTGTATGTCAACAGATTTGATCCAACACTGGGATTTCATATCCAATATAGCATTTACTATCACGACGTTAACAGACTAACTCTGAGATTTAATGTCCAACATAGTATTTACTATCCCCATGTTAACAGACTAACTCTGAGATTTAATATCCTACATAGTATTTACTATCCCCATGTTAACAGACTAACTCTGAGATTTAATATCCAACATAGTATTTCAATGAGTTCAAGTATGTGGGCAGTATTTTTTCCGCAGACGGCAAGATCAACAAGGAAATTGAGACTAGGTGTCAGAAAGAATCTGCGGTAACTTATCAGCTGTTACCACGGCTTAGGCACACGAGCATTAGTTTGGCAAAAAAGGAACAACTGAGAAACAGTATATTTATGCAGACTCTGTGCTACCAGTGTGAAACATGGTCTCTGTCTAGGGCATGTGGAAGCAGAATTTAGACTTGTCAATGGAAGGTCATCGGTGTTATCAAGAAAGACGAAATGCGGATGAACGACATTCGTAGTATGGTCGGCACTACGTCTTGTGCCGTTTACACTTCTAGGCAGAAAATAAGTTGGTTTGGTCATCTCATGAGAACGCACCCTCATCAGATTCCACTGATGGCTTACAGTGCTGGCAGATCTGGCTATAGTACAAGGGGGCGGCAGTGAGGTAGGTGGATAGATGATAGAGTGATTGTGCAGTGACACAGCCTCACATTGACCGACACAACGCACTTGGGGCGGATAGACGACTTAAGTATCCCATAACGTTCAACGACACAAGTGGAAAAAAACTGACTAATCTAATTAACTAGCATAGTACTCTTCTTTCCATATGTAAAGAGAACTGATACCAAACTTTAACGTCCTACAAAGTGTCTAACTGTCCCCTATTTTAACAGACAAGCACCGGGATATAATGTCATCTGTCCCCATGTTAACAGACCAGCAACCAGATATAATGTCATCTGTCCCCATGTTAACAGACCAGCACAACAATATAATGTCATCTGTCCCCATGTTATTAACAGACCAGCAACCAGATATAATGTCATCTGTCCCCATGTTAACAGACCAGCACCACAATATAATGTCATCTGTCCCCATGTTATTAACAGACCAGCAACCAGATATAATGTCATCTATGCTCATGTTAACAGACCAGCACCAAGATATAATGTCATCTGTCCCCATGTTAACAGACCAGCACCGAGATATAATGTCATATGTCCCCATATTACCAGACCAGCACCGAGATATGTCATCTGTCCCTATGTTAACAGACCAGCACCGAAATATGTCATCTGTCCATATGTTACCAGACCAGCAACCAGATATAATGTCATCTGTCCCAATGTTAACAAACCAGCACCAAGATATAATGTCATCTGTCCCCATGTTAACAGACCAGCACCAAGATATAATGTCATCTGTCCCCATGTTAACAGACCAGCACCAAAATATAATGTCATCTGTCCCCATGTTAACAGACCAGCACCAAGATATAATGTCATCTGTCCCCATGTTAACAGACCCGCACTAAGATATAATGTCATCTGTCCCCATGTTAACAGACCAGCACCAAGATATGATGTAATCTGTCCCCATGTTAACAGACCAGCACGATGATATAATGGTCACACCTACAAAACTTTCTATGCACATATTCATAGACCAAATCTTTGTTGTTCTGCGGTTTCTTTGTATCCACATTTCAACAAATCTAGACTGATGAAGAATTTTACTATCCTAAGTGGGGACGGCGAGAGCTAGTGGTTACGTGACACGGCTCACAACCCGATCCCCATCACAGCACTGGCCGTTTCCCTGGTGAAGCAAACCCTTAGAAAATGCAGGGGGAAGCAGACCGTAAGATAAAATGCATGCCAAAGTCGGATGCACTGGGCCAACAGGCACAAAATAAAAACCAAAGTGCAACGCACACTTCCTTGGGGTATAGAGAAATAAATTGAACGCCAAAAAAACAAACAAACAAACTGTCCTACACAGTATCTTATCGACCACGTGTTAACAGACTGGTGACTTAATACAAGTGTATAAATTCATTTTGTTTTTTTCTCTAATCACAAACCAGCCCCTTTGGTCGACCCAGCAACAGAAATTTGGTACCATAAAAATCTGGGACGTAAAGGCGGCTGGCGTGATGCTGACCACATCATCCACTGTATGCTGTTGGTTAAAAAATAATATGGGCCTAATACAATATTTCCTATGTGCCGGATAGCGTGACGGGATCTTTTATAATTAATTAATGAAGAGGATATATTAGACTACACAAAGTTTTTCAAAGCATGGCCGACTACAAGAACAAGAGGGCACAGTTACAAATTGTTTCAAGATTGGTCCATATTAGATATTAGGAAATATGTTTTTAAGTGAGAGAGAGGTCAATTCTTGGAATGCATTGCCGCAGGATGTAGTAGAAGTAGAGTCAGTTAATGCATTCACAAATAGAAATAAACTGGTTGTATACAGACTCTGAAGAGCCTTCTAAACCAGTACAATGAAGTTAAGTTAAGGCCAATCATGAACATTAGTGTCCCCATAGTATCTTACAGTCACCATGTTACAGATTCACTCCGAGCTTTAAGGTTCTATATAGTATCTTAGTATCAGCATGACAAAAGATGTAAGCCAACCCCGAGCTTTAAGGTCCTATATAGTATCAGTATCAGCGTGACAAAATATGTAAGCCAACACCGAGCTTTAAGGTCCTATATAGTATCAGTATCAGCGGGACAAAAGATGTAAGTCGACCCCCAGATGAAAGGTCCTATATAGTATCAGTATCAGCGGGACAAAAGATGTAAGTCGACCCCCAGATTAAAGGTCCTATATAGTATCTTCCTATTCACATGTTAGCAGACTAAATGTGAGCTCTACTGTCCTGCATATCATGTATTTTATGTTTTATTTAATATCTTGCCTTCAACATATTAAATGACAGACACCGACAATGAATGTCCTAAACAGTTTCCTGCTGTTCCCATGTTAACAGCCAACAATGAGCTTTAATGTAATAAATAGTTTTTTTCTATTAACAGACCTACTCTGGTCCTTACTGTCTGAGATAGTATCTTACTTTCTACATGTAAAGAGAAAGGCACTGAGCTTCAATGGTCTATATATTATCTTAATATTTTCATGACAAAAGAGGTACACTGACAACGAGCTTTACTGTCTGAGATAGTATCTTACTTTCTACATGTAAAGAGAAAGGCACTGAGCTTTAATTGTCAATATATTATCTTAATATTTTCATGACAAATGAGGTACACTGACAACGAGCTTTACTGTCTCAGATAGTATCTTACTTTCTACATGTTAAGAGAAAGGCACTGAGCTTTAATGGCTTATATATTATCTTAATATTTTCATGACAAAAGAGGTACACTGACAACGAGCTTTACTGTCTCAGATAGTATCTTACTTTCTACATGTTAAGAGACTGACCCTGTTAATTAATGTCCCACACTAAGATCCCACAGCAGACCTTTACTGAGCTTTGATGTCCTACATTTTATCTTAGAATCCACTTGCCAGCAGAAGAACACTGAGTGTTAGTCATGCGTATTATCTTTCAATCAACATGTTAACAGACTGTCAACAAGCTCTAGTGTTTAAAAAAAGGTGTTTCTCTATCCGCATGTTGACAGGGCAACAGTACATTTAATGTCCTACACGCTATTTGCTGTCACCATGTCAACAGTCCGGCACCAAACTTTACTGTCCTACATAATATCTTACTATCCACAGCTTAACAGACTGACAGAAAGCTTGATTTTCCTAGATTATATTGTACTATTCACTTTTTGACACAGCAAACTTTCACGTCCTACATATTTTTTAAATATCCATGTTAGTAGACCAACATCAAGCTATAATGTCTTAAATAGCATCTTTCTATCTACATGTTAACATACTGATGCCAAAATTTAATGTCCTACATAGTAGCTAACTATCTACATGTCAACAGATGGAACCTGAGCATTAATATACTGTAGAGTATTTCATGATTAACATGTTAGTAGACCTACCCTGAGAAGTAATATTTAACATTTTATCTTAGTATCCATAGTTTAACAGATCAACATCGAACTTAGCTGTGCTAAATAATATCTTGCTATCCACATATTAACAGCTGTATGTCAACTTGAATGTCCTATATTATCTCTTACTATCCATGTTTTAATAGAGCGATGCCCAGATTTAGTGTGGTACATAGAATCTTAAAATGTACATGTTAACAGATGGACACCAATCTTTAATGTCTCACATATTTTACTACCCTCATGTTAAGAAACCGATTTTGGACATTAATGTCCTACATTTTATTTTACTTTCTACATGTTAGCAGACCAGCCCTGCAAAGTAAATCTCACATTTAACTTACTATCCACATGTTAACAGACTGATACCGAGTTTAACTGTGCTACATACTATCTTACTACTGACATAGAGACATCAAAACATCAGCAGATATCATTAAATACACCAATGGAGAGAATTCACTAACTCAAAAGAAACCAACAAATTACCTTATTTCACTTGAAAACTGGACACTGAATAATACTAGAAAATCTATACTGACTCAAGATCTCATACACTGATGAGTGTCCATGTGGAACAGGGCAACAGAATTCTGAAAATATTCTACAGGAATACTTATTTTGTAGTGAAGTGAGATGTCAGACGTAATCAGAGAGTGCGGAGCTGAGGCAATAGTTGCTGTGCAGTAACTCTGATCTGGTGAAGACTACACACATCATCATCATGACAATTGGTCTGTAGATATAACATGACCAAAGGATCCTGAAAGCAAAGAAGAAAGAAGACTTTACTATCTCCAAGTTAACACATCAACACCAGTCTTTAAGTTCCTATATATTATCTTACTATCCACAAGTTAACACATCAACACCAGTCTTTAAGTTCCTACATATCTTACTATCCACAAGTTAATACATCAACACCAGTCTTTAAGTTCCTACATATTATCTTGCTGTGAACATGTTAACCTCAATAGCATTGAAGACTCTCAAAGCCTTAGGTTTGGACATTCCAACATTTAAAAATAAACCAACCTCCGACTGAGTTTGAAGTAGCTAAATTGTTGCATCAACAACAAAACCAAAACAAAGTGGTTCTGCAAGCAATTCTAAAGCTGCATTTTTTTTAAAACCATCATGAACAGTATGTAAAATGTATTATAATGTTTATTAAAATTTGTATATAATGTAGAGCTTACACACACACACACACAAAGAAATATGTGCATGTGCAAATTAGTTAGTCAGTTTTCCTTCGACTTGTGCCGTTTAGCGTTGTGAGGCGCTTAAGTCGTTTATCCTGCGCCAAGTGCGTTGCGTCGGTCAATGTGAGCCCTTGTCATTGTGCAGCCACTCTAATGTCATCTATCCACCTACCGCTTGGCCACCCCGTTACCCTGTAGCCACATCTACCAGCACTGTAAGCAACAAGTGGAAGATGATGAGGGTACATTCTCATGAGATGACCAAACCAATTAATTTTCTGCCTGGAAATGTATTCGGAACAAGACGTAGTGCCGACCATATGTGCAAATATATGTCTGATATAATAAGGCATGAATTACTACCAGGCCTTTGCCTGTTAGTGTCTGTTAATATTGCCATTATTCGAATATACCAAATCTTTGCAACATGCAATTTTATCAATACACAGGACAGCATGAATGTGTACTTTATCAGCTGTTTGTTTACATTCTTGAAAAGGCCAACTTATGCATGTTGTGAACTAAAAAATTAACAATGAAAATTCACACACTGGAATAAGATTCAGTTTGATTTGTATGTATTTCGAATGACATATTATGAGTATTACATTTACATTTATTCAGCCAGCAGTGAACATGCACGATTCTATATCACTCGTGTAATTATAATGATAGTAATGGGTGTGCTGTTTTTGAAAAAGTAAAGTTTAAATTTTGGATATCCACAGTGAGATTAACAATCTTCGAGAAAATTTTAACAAGAAAGTTTACATACCTTTGCTTACATATACTCATTATATCCAAGGCTGAACCATTTACGAAGTAGCACACACGGAATATAAGAACGCTTAACCATACCCAACTCTCAGCACAGAATATTCGGTTAGCTAGATAATAGTTTCACGTCCTAGTAGTGAACTGTATTTACATGGACAATGTTTACTTCGTCACAATGGTTATGTATTCAAAAGAAAGGGATGTAATAAATGCATCACAAAAATATACATAATTTAATAATTACACGCAAATAAGCAAACCATTCTAATAGTCTGTCTGTGTTTAGTGCAGCATTCTAGACAAACTCTACTCTTGGGTAATTTATAACATTTAGTTGCATTTTATGGATATTATTAGATAAATTTTAAAAACAATATGCAAAACGTTGTTACCACAACAGAGCTAGTTCAAACAGGCATCAGCATATATGTTAACTGTAACATTACTATAAACAGCTACAGGAGCAGCCAGTGTTGTCTTCTGCCAGTTACTTGTCTAGTTCGCTCCATGACTTCGACGCCGGTCAAGGTTCAAGGTTCAGTTCTTGTGATAAGCACGGCTTTGCTGTCACAATCGTCGACGACGAGCGCCCGGGGTCGCGAGCTGTTCCTCCCCATATGTCGTGCACGAGGACGACAACAAGCGTGAGAAATTTGGTCGGGTGGATAATTAACACCTATCGCCTTCAGTGTACAGATGCCAATGTATACGTCCATGTGGTTCTGGTGTAGGGCCATAGCTCACTCGTTCTAGGTTGTACCTGGATAAAGAGGGGAGACGCCCAAGCCAGAACCTCTCACGCGAATTTTTTATGATGGGATAACTCTAAATATGAATTATTTTTACATTTTATGGGTTACATCCCTTGCTTAGTTCTTCGTCGACATTCTTCTACAGGAGCAGATGTCCCAGTACAGATCCCAGCTCCGGTATGAGCTGGATGTAGCCGGCAGAAGGGTTTCCTTCTTAGCATGCTAGGCTCAAACAGCTGTGCTGCTTTGGGACAAGCGCTTACGGAGGGTGGTTAAGCGATGTGCGAGTCCATCGACTAGAGCAAAGTAGCGCCGCAGCCTGTTATGCGCCAACTATAGTGCTCTAAACAAACCACCTAACCATGGCCGGTGTTATGCCATGTCACACAGTTAGTCGCTTCTTACGACATGCTTTCAGTGAGGCAGTGGCCGTGTCCGTATCATATACAAAGACACCGGCAGACCACCCGGTATGTTGTAATATATGCTATGTTGTAATATTAATCAAATATCCTTGTTAGTGTCAGAATAAGATCAGTCCTAACATTATTGACTTGCAGATCTTTGAACATTCTGTCACAAAGGAACAATTATTTCATGAGATATGCAGAAGAAAAAGTGGGAATTCCATGGAAACATTGTAAGGAAAGCATTATAAGACCACAGTATAGAACGTTGGATGTAACGTTGTTAGAGTGGGTGCTTCTCTCGCTGAGGTACACGGTTTACTCTCCGGTTCAACATATTCCAGCCAACCCAGCTGTAATTGAGAACCTGACGTATTGGTCAGTGTATGGATTCGGGTGTGCATCCGAACAATGAAGTCTCTAGTACCTCATATTTGACAGTAATTACTGATATGGAACTAAATTGACCTATCTTTAATATGTAATTAAGTTAAGACAGCGAGCAAGGGCTACCCTCATTTCACAAAAGCTGAGATCTCTCTCTTATAGTAAAGTTTCTACCACTTCATCCCCGACTGCAGTGTTTGTATTATTTGATACACCCATGAGTATGAACAGCGAGTTGGCAATGTATTTTTACATTCTTTACTTGACATAACCAATAGTTTGTTGTTGGGATAGCCGTTACGGTTGACAGATTTTCAAGGCTAGTTTTTGTTCGTGAGCTTTACTTTCTTGTGTATTTTGTGTTGCGCCTAGCAGCGGGCAGCGAACATTGGAATTTCTTATATGATCACAACAGTTCATTTTTGTCACACATTAGTTGGTAGTCACATTTGTTTATCTATTGTACAGAGAAACACGAAACCAAAGTAGGGAGAGAGAGAGAGAGAGAGAGAGAGATGTACATTGTTATTTGACTGCTAATGGATGAAGGTGTTAAAAAAGATGCTAGGTAAATGATTGTGGAGAGATGAGGCAAAGGTAATCCAATAGCACTCACTGCTGTCAAGGATGCAGTGTCAGAGACTTGTACTAGCCCTCAGCTCTTTATCAGGTGTGGTGGCTAACTCCTGTACTCCCCACATTTCCATCAATGACACTAAGCGAGGTTTCTGTACAGTCATCATTTGATAGAGTTGAGAGTGTGATCACACGATCAGACAGGTGAATACGTCTATACGGCTACCATTGTGGACATGACATGAAATTGGTTAGAGTCAGTGTGTGCCTTGATCCTTGCCGTGATAGCATTGCTTGTAAATATTGCTGCTGTATCAGTTCAGTTCATCCTGTAACCCATCAGGTCGTTGGAGCACACTTGAAGACACTCCCAAAATCCCACGCCATCTTTCCCTGTCAGCCGCTGCCTGTCGTATCTCACCGGGACGAAGGTTTGACCACTCAGTGATGTTGTCCACCCACCTCTTCCTTGGACGTCCTCGCCCTCTCTGTCCAAGTACGGAACCAAAGTGTATCAAGTTGGTAATTCCGTTGGACCTCGCGACGTGCCTGCACCAGGCCATCTTTCGTCTTTTGATAGTTGTGAACAGATCTTCAAAAGGACCAAAAGCGTTTTCAACTCTCTGTCGTATTTCTACGTTCGTGACACGATCTTTATATGTAACATTTAGGAGTTTTCTATAGCACCTCATTTCCATTGCATGTATTCTGCCCTGGATATCTGCTGTAATGGTCGACGTCTCGCAGGCATACAGAAATATTGAGATCATCAGAGAGCGCTTCAGTCTAACTTTTATGCCGATGGCGAGCCGTTTGTCTTGCCAAATAGGTTTCAGCCGAGTAAGCGTCGCTGTTTTTGTGTGCTTTTCTTGCAATTACCTCTGGATGCGATCCCTCTTAACTGTATAGTTTATAGCAATGAATGAACAGACAACCCAGCTTCACAAGCCACAGTAGCATGTTAGAATAACCCTCTGAGTTTGAAAGATTAGTTGGCAGGGTAAGAACTTGAACATAACGATACACATACGTGCCTGGGAAATACAATGGATCACACATTGTCATACGAACGACACTGTAAGCCGGTGAAACGAAACTTAACCTAACGTCTTTATACTGGTTTATAAGACCCTGTTACTATTAGAGACAATACCAAAAACAAACAACGAACCACTGTTATCAGAGATCAGATCAGAACCGGGAAAACTCCAGGGATACTCAAAAATAGCCCTCCAGTGGCTACCCTCCCATTGCGGAATCACGGGAAACGAGAGAACTGATGCTCTGGCAAAAGATGGCAGCAAAAAGGCACAATTTAGTCATCGAGTACCATACAGAAAAATCAAGAACATCATCAGAAATCAGTATATACACCAATGGAGAGAAGACAGAAACATAAGCAGTACACCAGACCCAATTTACCAACTCAAAAGAAATCAACAAACTACCTTATTTCGCCTGAGAACAGGACACTGCAGACTACTAGAGCATATATACCAACTGAAGATCTCACACACCGATGAGTGCCCATGTGGAACAGGAGGCCAGAACCCTGAGCATATTCTACAGGAATGCCCAATCTATAGGGAAATGAGATGCCAGACCTGGCCAGAGGATGCAGAGCTGTGACAAAAGCTGTGGGGCAGCCGCTCCGACCTGGTGAAGACTACAGACTTCATCATGGCGACTGGCCTGCAGATATATCATGACCAAAAGTTGTGGGGCAGCCGCTCCGACCTGGTAAAGACTTCAGACTTCATCATGGCGACTGGCCTGCAGATATATCATGACCAAAAAGTTGTGGGGCAGCCGCTCCGACCTGGTGAAGACTACAGACTTCATCATGGCGACTGGCCTGCAGATATATCATGACCAAAAGTTGTGGGGCAGCCGCTCCGACCTGGTGAAGACTACAGACTTCATCATGGCGACTGGCCTGCAGATATATCATGACCAAAAGTTGTGGGGCAGCCGCTCCGACCTGGTGAATACTACAGACTTCATCATGGCGACTGGCCTGCAGATATAGCATGACCAAAAGTTGTGGGGCAGCCGCTCCGACCTGGTGAAGACTACAGACTTCATCATGGCGACTGGCCTGCAGATATAGCATGACCAAAAGTTGTGGGGCAGCCGCTCCGACCTGGTGAAGACTACAGACTTCAACATGGCGACTGGCCTGCAGATATAGCATGACCAAAAGATCCTGAACGCTAAGAAGGAGAAAGAAGAAGACTCTGCAGTTTCATTTAAATGACCTTGCTCTAAAAGCTATGCGCATCCAATTTATTCTTAAATCCATTAATTGTCCCTGCCTCCACTACCTCCTCCCGTGGCAATGCATTCCAAGCATTCACCACTCTCTGACTAAAAAAATATTTCCTAATATCTAATCTGGACCTCTCTTTATTTAATTTGTAGCTATACCCTCTTGCTCTTGTGGGGGGCTGTATTTTGAAAAAAACTTGTTATAGTCTAATGTATCCATTACTCTGATCTTCTTATAAACCTGTATTGTCACCTCGAATTCTTCTCTCTTCTAGACACTGATGGCCGGTTTTTCTTAGTCTTTCCTCATAACTGTAGTTCTGAAATCCCACTTTCAGCTTTATCGCTCTTTTTTTGTATCATTTCCAGCATGTTTATATCCCCTCTATTATAAGGACTTCACACCCGTACACATTACTCCAATCTAGATTTAACTAAAGCTTTATACAGTTTGACTATCACTTCCTTGTTTCTATGTTTAATAATTATTTTTGTCATACCTAACGTTGCATTTGCCTTTTTTACTGCTACCTGAACCTGCTCCCTCACCTTACCTGTATGATCTATTATAACCCCTAGGTTCCTTTCTTTATCTATCTTTCTAATATTGTTTTCTCTCAATAAACGTTAGTGCGAAATAACATACTGCGTTGTTGTTTGTCCATCGTTTCAGAAGAGGACCGCATTGTCATCTGTCAATCCTGGAGTGGATTCGTAGATCGCTGACCAAACCCGAGCCCGAAAGCGTATGTGGCTCCGAGAGCAGAGAAACACTGTCTGACCGTCAGGCGGAAGTCACTATTCTCTTGACTTTCGTGTCGCTTGTTTCCGTACAGCTTCCCTGATTCTTGTCTGCTCCATTTAAATCGCGACAGAAGAGATTTTCCTTCGCCAGGCATAGCGATCAGCAGCAATGTTCCCTCAACCATCAGGGTCAAGGCAGCAGTTTTTCAGTGAAGCTTCCAGAGTTTCTTTGTAACGTTTTATTTTGCCACCGCGAGCTCGCTTGCCTGACTCAAGCTTACCATATCATATTTTCTTTAGGAGCTGCTTATCTGACATGTGGACAAAAAAACCTCTGCATATGTAATCCTGTCTTGCCATTTTGTGTTCAGCAGTTTCCTTAGCTGCTAGATGGAGTGTCTAAAAGATTTCCAAGGAAGCGAGGTCGCGGTGGATCAGGGTGGCTTATGATCTTTGATCACTCTTATCAACATATTGATCTTACAACGGAATCAGTGGAGATGTTGTTTTACAGAAGAATGCTGCACATACCAGGGATTGCAGAGAAGACGAATGATACATTTAAAGAAGAGCCACAAACACAAAAACAACAAATTCAGGGATTGCAGAGAAGACGAATGATACATTTAAAGAAGAGCCACAAACACAAAAACAACAAATTCAGGGATTGCAGAGAAGACGAATGATACATTTAAAGAAGAGCCACAAACACAAAAACAACAAATTCAGGGATTGCAGAGAAGACGAATGATACATTTAAAGAAGAGCCACAAACACAAAAACAACAAATTCAGGGATTGCAGAGAAGACGAATGATACATTTAAAGAAGAGCCACAAACACAAAAACAACAAATTCAGGGATTGCAGAGAAGACGAATGATACATTTAAAGAAGAGCCACAAACACAAAAACAACAAATTTTGGGATTGCAGAGAAGACGAATGATACATTTAAAGAAGAGCCACAAACACAAAAACAACAAATTTTGGGATTGCAGAGAAGACGAATGATACATTTAAAGAAGAGCCACAAACACAAAAACAACAAATTTTGGGATTGCAGAGAAGACGAATGATACATTTAAAGAAGAGCGACAAACACAAAAACAACAAATTGCAAAGAGCAGAACACGGCAGTCATTCTTGTTCGGGCATTTTATGAGAAGAGGCGGCTTGGAGCACGCTGTGACAACGGGAAAGATGGCAGAGAAGAGAGACAGAGGAAGGCAGAGAAAAAAGATGTTGGACAGCCTGAGAGACAGAGGAAGGCAGAGAAAAAAGATGTTGGACAGCCTGAGAGACAGAGGAAGGCAGAGAAAAAAGATGTTGGACAGCCTGAGAGACAGAGGAAGGCAGAGAAAAAAGATGTTGGACAGCCTGAGAGACAGAGGAAGGCAGAGAAAAAAGATGTTGGACAGCCTGAGAGACAGAGGAAGGCAGAGAAAAAAGATGTTGGACAGCCAGAGAGACAGAGGAAGGCAGAGAAAAAAGATGTTGGACAGCCTGAGAGACAGAGGAAGGCAGAGAAAAAAGATGTTGGACAGCCTGAGAGACAGAGGAAGGCAGAGAAAAAAGATGTTGGACAGCCTGAGAGAATGGCAGGGGCGACAACCAACAAAAGAGTTGGTAAACAACACACGTGATAGTAGTGGATGGAGGTCCATGATCGTCAACGTCAACCGGCAAGGCACCTGATGATAATCATCTTACAAGTCCCATAGTAGAAACTGCCGTTGAAGATGAAGTGTTATCAGACTTCATTGTGTTAAGTCACAACTTGTGTGAGGTATAGTGGCCAGCTCCCTTTCTCGATGACTTTTTTTTCCTTAACCGAAGGACGAATACACATTTGAAAATGTACCGCCTATACAGCTGACGGGAGCCGGTAGCGGGATATGAACCTCTACCCTTCCCTTGAAAGGCGAGTGCTCTATTACTACACTAATCAGACGCTCTACGATAGTCGTACCAAGGTTAAAACGAATAACACCTCTGTAACCTTTCAAGAAACTGTTCTGTATCCCCTTAGGCCGAGAAGCAGAAACAGACCAAAATGCAACTGGAGATTAGGGTTAAAGTTAGAGACAAACACAGGAAACAAAGAAGAGATGGATTGATCTGAAACAAATGGTTCAAGATCAAATAATTGGACGTAAATTGGTTGAATACATGTGCCGTACATGGAACTAAAATCTTTGGCCTTCACTTGATTGAACCAACTAAACATGTCGTCAAATACAATTAAAGAAATTTGTCTCCTAGGCTAGCAACCTCATCATGATTAGATCATATTTTTTAAAACTGTCACTGCACATACTCGGAAAACGAGTTTTTGTTACTATCCCAGCTTTAATGATGAGCATTTGATTTACTTGGAGTGGAAAAAACAATAAATCAATCACTCAATCAATCAATAGATCGTTCGCGGTTCTAGGAAAATGAAACACCAGGATGAAAACTGATATTGATGATCCGTATGGCGAGCCGTACTTTAAGTGTAATGACGATATGAAGTCTTATACATCTTTTTATCTTGTCTTATACATCTTTTTATCTTGATGTTATTTTGCCCCAGTTATTGAAACACAGACCGGATACTATTCAATCCCCTGTCCTGACCCACTTATAAGGACACATGCACTTATTCAATCATAATGCCAGTTTCGAAGGACATGTGTTTATTTGAAGGAGAAGCCACTTAGAGGGTAACCGAAGGACATATGTTTATTTGCAGGGGTAGCCACTTAGAGGGTAACCGAAGGACTTGTGTTTATTTGAAGGGGTAGCGACTTAGAGGGTAACCGAAGGACATGTGTTTATTTGAAGGGGTAGCCACTTAGAGGGTAACCGAAGGACATGTGTTTATTTGAAGATGTAGCCACTTAGAGGGTAACCGAAGGACATGTGTTTATTTGAAGGTGTAGCCACTTAGAGGGTAACCGACGGACATGTGTTTATTTGAAGGTGTAGCCACTTAGAGGGTAACCGACGGACATGTGTTTATTTGAAGGAGAAGCCACTTAGAGGGTAACCGAAGGACATGTGTTTATTTGAAGGTGTAGCCACTTAGAGTGTAACCGAAGGACATGTGTTTATTTGAAGGTGTAGCCACTTAGAGTGTAACCGAAGGACATGTGTTTATTTGAAGGAGAAGCCACTTAGAGGGTAACCGAAGGACATGTGTTTATTTGAAGGAGAAGCCACTTAGAGGGTAACCGAAGGACATGTGTTTATTTGAAGGTGTAGCCACTTAGAGTGTAACCGAAGGACATGTGTTTATTTGAAGGAGAAGCCACTTAGAGGGTAACCCAGATTTAGCGGAATTTTCCCGGCAAATTGGAAAATGTCCCATCCACATCTCCATTAATATCTTCAAGCTTTAAATAGAAACAGAGCATCATTATCTTTTATCAACTTGTATTTTTAGACGTCGTGGGGAGGTGTAGTTATCTGTCGCGTGCCAGCTTTGTCGTCGATGTTGTTGTCATTCCGTGTTTCTTCAGCGTCTCACTGACACCATCCATCCATGTTTTTCGTGGTCTGCCTCCTGCTGGTCTGCAACCCTGGTGTCTGGTATTGTAGGTACGAGCAGCTGGTAACTTTGGTTTCACTCTTGTCCTGTATTCGAACTATTTTGTTTCTCTGATTTTCTATGTAATCCATGCCCAGTGTTGTACCCACTCTCTGACTGATTTTTTTGCGCTCGCCTTATTTTTCTATTCCCCAAGGCCCTGTGCGTTGCACTGTGGTTTTTATTTTACGCCTATCGGCCCAGTGCATCCGACTTCAGCATACATTTTATGTAAGGGTCTTCTTCCTCCTGCATTGTCTAAGGGTTTGCTTCCCCGGGGTAACGGCCGGTGCTGTGGTAGGGATCGAACCCAGCACCTTCAGATTATGAGCCGTATCACTTGACCACCAGCCCAAGCCGTCCCCTGTGTGTCTGTCTGATTACTTCGTTTCGTACTCTGACCAGCCTGTTGACCTCGACAGCATTTCTCAAACACCTTATACCGCATACCATGGTTTGTCTTTGTTGTGCTTTACTGAGAGTCCGTTCCTGATATCATATACACATGTTTCTTCTTTTACAACCACAGACATACTATCGTGCGATTGCATATTTATTTATAAACAAGCATAGATGGTAACGACATATGTTTTTTTAAAATACAGAAGTGGATCATTTGGATTCAAATAACTGAAGATTATCATTTAAAAATAGCAGATAACATTGAGTGACCCAGATTCAGCGAAATTTCCCTAAAAATGGGATAATATCTCCTTTGTATTTTAATAATTATATTCAAGCTTTGAATATACACTGATATCTTATTTTTATTATCTAAACTTTCATATCTAAGGGCAGGCGTGTCCTAGTGGTTGAGTAACACGGCTCACAATCTGAAGGTACTGCGTTCGATCACAGCACCAGCCGTTACCCAAGGGAAGCAAACCATGAGAACAGGCAGAAGGAAGCAGACCCTTCAATAAAATGCATGCTAAAATCGAATGCACTGGGCCGACAGGCGCACAATAAAAACCCACAGTGCAACGCACACCGCCTTGGTTTTAGAGAAATAAAGCGAACGCAAAAAAACAACAACAAAAAAACATGCTTCCAAACTGCTTTCATCGTTATTTGCAAGAGTCCATGTTTCAGTCCCAAACTGTTCAACTGGCTAAACATTTTGTATACATTTTCTTTTCCTGAGTTATTATACGTGATCCTGGCGCGCTCTTACCATAGCGCAGACGGCGACATCGATCATTAACTCCTTCGATGTTATATCAAATTGTAGATGAGGAAGTTCCACCGCACCAGAAACAGAGGCAACCCAAACATCGACGCAAGTAGAATTTCGGACAATTCTTTTGAGGAAACTCACAATTTCGCGCATAATTTCAACACTGTTTCAGAGACCAGGCAACATCTCCGAAATGTCATCCAAAGCACATCACTTACTACCTTTGGAAGAAGAACTCTTAAATTAGATGGCTGGTTTGAAGCGAAAGTGAAGGATATGACACCCGTCGTAGGGTGCGCTGTTCTGATTAATTACAAGCAGCTTCCACGAAATGCGGGTACTCTGCTCAACTTCAAGTCCATCAGACGCCAGGTACAACAAACATTTCGTCATTGTGCAAATGAGTATTGGCTACAGCTTCGTGAAAACATCCAGACTGCAGCACAAACAAAGAACATCAAACAATGTACGACGGTATAAAGAAAGCTATTGGTCCCGCGTGTAGGAACACTGCACCGCCCCAAATCATCAGGTAGAGATGGGATCCCACCTGATTTAACTTGAATTAACTTCTTTATACTGGTTTAGAAGTCTCTGCAGTCTGTATTAAACATGTTTCTTTGAGGGTGGTTTAACAGATGTGCGGGTCCATTTTAATAGACTCAAACACAAGAGCTAAGTAGAGCCGCAGCTTGTTAGGCGCCATCTGTATGCTGCCTTTCCCACCTGAGGAAAGGTACACATAATTTGATCAATCGTTGTAACGATACATTCTTGGAACCGCTGTAAATGATGGCATGCCAGTGCTGGAAGAAGGCCACCATACGTCTAGATATGAAAGATGCACAGGTTGTAACATCCAAAAACAAAGGTGACTGTATTGCCTGTAATAACTATCGAGATACTCCTCTGCCCAGTGTTGTAGACAATATTCTGTTCCTGGTGTATTCAATAGCTTGTTTCTATCCACTGGATCAAATGTTTTCTTCTGGTCTACAAAGACGATGTTCTGTTCCTGGTGTATTCAATAGCTTGTTTCTATCCGCTAGATCAAATGTTTTCTCCTGGTCTACAAAGACGATGTTCTGCTCCTGGTGTATTCAATAGCTTGTTTCTATCCGCTAGATCAAATGTTTTCTTCTGGTCTACAAAGACGATGTTCTGTTCCTGGTATATTCAATAGCTTGTTTCTATCCACTGGATCAAATGTTTTCTTCTGGTCTACAAAGACGATGTTCTGTTCCTGGTATAATCAATAGCTTGTTTCTATCCATTGGATCAAATGTTTTCTCCTGGTCTACAAAAACGATGTTCTGTTCCTGGTATATTCAATAGCTTGTTTCTATCCTTACTTACTTAGTCGCTCCTCTTCTACCGTGAGGTGTAGAGGTTTGCCAAAGACAACGCCACACTGCTCTATCCGCCGTCTCTTTCCTGGCCTCTTTCCAATCCATCCCTCTATCACTTAGGGACTGTCGTATGTTGTCTTCCCAACGTACTTTGGGACGTCCTCGGGGTCTGCGTCCTTGACTTTTGATCACCCATGACCGCTTTGGTATCCGATCTTCTTCCATTCTACAGACATGGCCAAACCACTGTAGTTGGGACTGCTCCACTCGTGTTTGCAGGGGTTGAACTTCAAGACTGCTACGTATTGTCTGGTTACGGATCTTGTCCCTTTTCGTCACCTGAACCGCCTTTCTTAGGTACCTCATTTCTGAAGTTTGTAATTGCCTTTCTTGGGCTGTAGTCATTGCCCATGACTCACATCCATATGTCAGGACAGGCACATAGGTCGAGCGGTATACATCCATCTTTGTTTTCCTGCTTATTTCTCTTCTGCTGAGGAAACCTCTGTTTATTTCATGGAACAGTCTACCTGCTGCTGCCCTTCGTGCAGTTAACTGGGTGTCACACTGGGTGTCCTACTTCAAGATGACCAGGGACTCGTGTCACAGTCCTACCCCAAGATGACCAGAAGCTGGGTGTCACAGTCCTACCTCGAGATGACCAGAAGCTGGGTGTCACAGTCCTACCTCAAGATGACCAGGGACTCGTGTCACAGTCCTACCTCGAGATGACCAGAAGCTGGGTGTCACAGTCCTACCCCAAGATGACCAGGGACTCGTGTCACAGTCCTACCTCGAGATGACCAGAAGCTGGGTGTCACAGTCCTACCTCAAGATGACCAGGGACTCGTGTCACAGTCCTACCTCGAGATGACCAGAAGCTGGGTGTCACAGTCCTACCCCAAGATGACCAGGGACTCGTGTCACAGTCCTACCTCGAGATGACCAGAAGCTGGGTGTCACAGACCTACCCCGAGATGACCAGAAGCTGGGTGTCACAGTCCTACCTCAAGATGACCAGAAGCTGGGTGTCACAGTCCTGCCCCAAGATGACCAGAAGCTGGGTGTCACAGTCCTACCTAAAAATGACCAGGGACTCGTGTCACAGTCCTACCTCAAGATGACCAGAAGCTGGGTGTCACAGTCCTACCTAAAAATGACCAGGGACTCGTGTCACAGTCCTACCTCGAGATGACCAGAAGCTGGGTGTCACAGTCCTACCCCAAGATGACCAGGGACTCGTGTCACAGTCCTACCTCGAGATGACCAGAAGCTGGGTGTCACAGACCTACCCCAAGATGACCAGAAGCTGGGTGTCACAGTCCTACCTAAAAATGACCAGGGACTCGTGTCACAGTCCTACCTCAAGATGACCAGAAGCTGGGTGTCACAGTCCTACCTAAAAATGACCAGGGACTCGTGTCACAGTCCTACCTCAAGATGACCAGGGACTCGTGTCACAGTCCTACCTCAAGATGACCAGAAGCTGGGTGTCACAGACCTACCCCAAGATGACCAGAAGCGGGGTGTCACAGTCCTACCCCAAAATGACCAGAAGCTGGGTGTCACAGTCCTACCCCAAGATGTCCAGAAGCTGGCTGTCGGAAGCTGACCACCTCTTGTGTTTGCCTCTGGAGCATTTCTCTCAGATGGAGAACTCAACCTCAGATCATTTCATAGGAAGGGCTCGTTAGTCAGGTCAAACAGATTTACTAGGACAGATATATCTGACAGCAAACAATTCTTGCCTTGCAGGAAGGCTGAGAACAGTCAACGGCTAGAGGAGCAGCAGTTTTAAGCAAGTGGGTGCTGAAGGCAGGTGTACTGCACCGCTGGGAGGACAGTCCAACACATCCCGCACATTAAAAACAGTCACAGACATGACTTTGTTTGGGTCATTGATGCTAAAACCAGAAAAAGGGGATCATGAATTTCACTCCGTTATGACAGCATTTGGACTAATTCTAATTCGTGTGATTGTTGTTGACCTAATGAAAACATCAACTCATCTGTTGACCTAACGAAAACATCAACTCATCTGTTGTTGACCTAATGAAAACATCATCTCATCTGTTGTTGACCTAATGAAAATATCAACTCATCTGTTGTTGACCTAATGAAAACATCAACTCATCTGTTGTTGACCTAATGAAAACATCAACTCATCTGTTGTTGACCTAATGAAAATATCAACTCATCTGTTGTTGACCTAATGAAAACATCAACTCATCTGTTGTTGACCTAATGAAAACATCAACTCATCTGTTGACCTAATGAAAACATCAACTCATCTGTTGTTGACCTAATGAAAACATCAACTCATCTGTTGTTGACCTAATGAAAACATCAACTCATCTGTTGTTGACCTAATGAAAACATCAACTCATCTGTTGACCTAATGAAAACATCAACTCATCTGTTGTTGACCTTGTAACAGTTCCCGCCGGAGCAAGGGGAGTTTAGGATGCATGAACATGTTAAAGCTTAAAGCTACCTGATTGCATGTCAAGGTCACTCACCGTCTCAGCAAAGGAGAACAGAGTTGAGTTAAGGAATGTGGACAGGTAGAAACTGACCACTGGCCTTCCGATTTTGGTAGGGGGAGATTGATTGACAGACGAAATTGGCAGCGGGGCTTGCTGCGAGAGAATGAGTGACAGGTGTGCAAAGTGTTTCGTTCCAATTGGGATTGAAGATGACCATACCTGAGATCGATTGGTCAAGCTCTGGCCTTGCTTGAGGATATATAACTCGAGACAAAGTTTAGCTCGGGAGGCTGGAGAGAGAGAGGCTGGAGAGAGAGAGGCTGTATGGAGGAGAGTGAGAGAGAGAGAGAGACTGAATGTGGATAGTATGTTTAACTCACCGACTTAGGTAGAGGAGCGATTGATAGACGGTTGGACGAATGTTTAGTGATAGAACAGGATCGCTCAAATAGGTGTGTGAGTTTTGCATTAAGAGATAATCTGAAAGTGTGTTTGTAAGCAAGGACACATTGTGAACGAGTTATGTCGAGATCGCACGCCTGAGGGGATTTCAGTGAGGAAGAGTATTTGATAAGGTGTGTTGAAGACGCAGTTAAGGCGACGTGTGTGTGATGTAATTGCAAGGCAATAGAACTGGGTTTTAGATAGTTGGGAATTCCATCAATAGCTAATGCTTACAATTCCCGTTTTAGTAGAATGTTTAGTTAAGATATGTATTATATTGTGTTTGTAATTTCTCTACTCATTCTATGATATGAGTATGATATAATAAATATGCCACCTGCTGTGTGATATGTCATTTACTGAGTATGGTCATGATGATGTGGATGAGTGTGAGAATGTTCTAAGTTAGAATAACGGCCAAGGGCAAACAAACAGTGGGTCTGCTACAACCTAATGAAAACATCGACTCATCTGTTGTTGACCTACTGAAAACATCAACTCATTTATTGTTGACCTAATGAAAACAACGACTCATCTGTTGTTGACCTAATGAAAACATCAACTATCTGTTGTTGACCTAATGAAAACATCAACTCATCTGTTGTTGACCTAATGAAAACATCAACTCAACTGTGCGACTGTTGTATATTTTAATAGAAAAACTTTTGGACTGAAGGACAATAAAATTAGAATAACAACAAGAACAAAGATCAATGTCTAGAACACTTCATTCATTTATTTGTTCTAATATTCAAAGAAGTGATTGAAGTAAAAATAACAAATAACATCACCAGTAATGCAAACAGAAAATTAGTTTTTTCTTCTTCCCTTTACTCTCATCCCTTTACTTCACTCCCCTTCCCTTTACTTCTCTTCCCTTCCCTTCTCTCCACTTCCCTTCACTTAGCTTCCCTTCTCTTCACTTTTCTTCATTTCCTTCATTTACCTTCACATCACTTCTCTCCCTTTCCCTTCCCTTCACCCCACTTCCTTTAATTTATCTTCATATCAGTTTCTTTGCCGTCTCTTCACTTCCCTTCCCTTCACTATCTATCTCTTCACTTCCCTCCCCCTCCTCTTCACTTCCCTCCACCTCCTCTTCACTTCCCTTCCCTCCACCTTCTTTTCTCTTCACTTCCCTCCCCTTCCCTTCACCTTCCCTCTACCTTCTCTTCCCTTGCCTCCACCTTCCCTCCCCTTCCCTCCACCTTCTTTTCTCTTCCCTTCCCTTTACCTCCTCTTCACTTCCCTTCACCTTCCCTTCCCTTCACTTCCCTCCACCTTCTCTTCATTCCCTCCACCTTCCCTTCCCTCCCCTTCCCTTTACCTTCCCTTCCCTTCCCTCTACCTTCCCTTCCCTTTACCTCCATTTCCCTTCCCTTCCCTCTACCTTCTCTTCCCTCCATCTTCCCTCCACCTTCCCTTCCCTTCCCTCCACTTCCCTTCCCTTTACCTCCACTTCCCTTCCCTTCCCTCCACTTTCCTTCCCTCCACTTTCCTTCCCTCCACCTTCCCATCACCTTCTATATATGTAGAGCTGTAGAGACCTGTTTGACACTTATAATCTAATGTGCAGACAAACAGATGATTGACCTCTTGTGTTTTATCGAGAGTGAGGACCATCCCATTATGTCCATTCTGTCGGCCAATATTGGGCAGGAATTAGGTTACCTTTAGAATGTGTGCCCTGGCAGCGGCTAGCTGCTTAAGGTTTTTTAAAAATTTTAGACTACCAAGAACTCTCTTATGTGCACAGCGTGCATACAGGACCTCAATTGTATCATTCATCTCCAATAGGACTAGGTGCTGATCTCACCTGCCTTGAGCTCAGAGGACACCTGGAATATGCAGGATTCGAACCACCAACCAATTCGTTATGTTTTCATTTTGTTTTTGAGACAAGTACCTTACCTCTCAGTCATATTACCTCTCATTACCTCTCAGCCACACTAACTTTCAGTCATACTACCTTTAAGTCATACTGCCTCTCTGTCATATTTCCTCTCATTAACTGTCATATTACCTCTCATTAACTGTCATATTACCTCTCATTACCTCCAAGTCATATTACCTACCAGTCATTTTACCTTTCAGATGTATCTCAATCAAACCTTTAATAGTTTATTCATATTTATCTCAATCAAACCTTTAATAGTTTATTCAAATTTATCTCAAGCAAACCTTTAATAATTTAATCATATTTATCTCAAGCAAACCTTAAATAATTTTATCCTGAGAGTTCTAAACAAACCACCTAACTATGGCCAGTGTTATGCCATGTCACACAGTTAGTTGCCACTTACGACATGCTCTCTGTGAGGCAGTGGTGCTATTCTTGGCCTTGTCATAGACAAAGACCCCGGCGGACTACGTGGGCATATTACCTCTCAATACATTTCAGTCATACTACCTCTCAGTCATACTACCTCTCAGTCATACTACCTCTCAGTCACACTACCTCTCAGTCACACTACTTCTCAGTCACATTACTTCTCAGTCATACTCCCTTTCCGTCATACTACCTCTCAGTCATACTACCTCTCAGTCATATTACTTCTCAGTCATATTACCTCTCAGTCATACTATGTTTCAGTCATACTACCTCTCAGTCATATTACTTCTCAGTCATATTATCTCTCAGATTTTTCTAAAACAAATCTTTAATAATTTAAAATAATTGAATGTCAAAGGAGCTATTTTAAAACAAAACGAAACAATTAATCATTATGAATCCACGAACATTGGTGCGACAGTTAAAAAACATGAAGGTCAAATATAAACTTTGAGAGAATTAGAACAATTCTGGAACAAATGTTCGAATGTTTGTTCTCATCAAGGGTCAGCCAAAGGTTGTCAGTTCTGATCAGGTCTGGGACGCTGGACAAACATCTTGTTTCTATGTTGGGGTTGTAAGATGGAGGGGATGTCTTCCTTTAGCTGGTTGTTGAGTGGAGGTCTGTGCTGGTTGGGTGGAGGTCTGTGCTGGTTGGGTGGAGGACTGTGGTGGTTGGGTGGAGGTCTGTGCTGGTTGGGTGGAGGTCTGTGGTGGTTGGGTGGAGGACTGTGGTGGTT
Source organism: Ariolimax columbianus (assembly GCA_036924085.1). NCBI lineage: Eukaryota > Metazoa > Mollusca > Gastropoda > Stylommatophora > Arionidae > Ariolimax > Ariolimax columbianus. The sequence goes on from JAVGWX010000019.1 coordinate 60,666,008, forward strand.
GGGTGGAGGTCTGTGCTGGTTGGGTGGAGGTCTGTGGTGGTTGGGTGGAGGTCTGTGCTGGTTGGGTGGAGGTCTGTGGTGGTTGGGTGGAGGTCTGTGCTGGTTGGGTGGAGGTCTGTGGTGGTTGGGTGGAGGTCTGTGCTGGTTGGGTGGAGGTCTGTGGTGGTTGGGTGGAGGTCTGTGCTGGTTGGGTGGAGGTTTGTGATGGTTGGGTGGAGGTCTGTGCTGGTTGGGTGGAGGTCTGTGGTGGTTGGGTGGAGGTCTGTGGTGGTTGGGTGGAGGTCTGTGCTGGTTGGGTGGAGGTCTGTGCTGGTTGAGTGGAGGTCTGTGGTGGAGGTCTGTGCTGGTTGGATGGAGGTCTGTGCTGGTTGGGTAGAGGTCTGTGGTGGTTGGATGGAGGTCTGTGGTGGAGGTCTGTGCTGGTTGGGTGGAGGTCTGTGCTGGTTGGGTGGAGGTCTGTGGTGGAGGTCTGTGCTGGTTGGATGGAGGTCTGTGCTGGTTGGGTAGAGGTCTGTGGTGGTTGGGTGGTGGTCTGTGGTGGTTGGGTGGAGGTCTGTGGTGGTTGGGTGGAGGTCTGTGATGGTTGAGTGGAGGTCTGTGGTGGTTGGGTGGAGGTCTGTGGTGGTTGGGTGGAGGTCTGTGCTGGTTGGGTGGAGGTCTGTGCTGGTTGAGTGGAGGTCTGTGGTGGAGGTCTGTGCTGGTTGGATGGAGGTCTGTGCTGGTTGGGTAGAGGTCTGTGGTGGTTGGGTGGAGGTCTGTGGAGGAGGTCTGTGCTGGTTGGGTGGAGGTCTGTGATGGTTGAGTGGAGGTCTGTGGTGGTTGGGTGGAGGTCTGTGGTGGTTGGGTGGAGGTCTGTGCTGGTTTGGTGGAGGTCTGTGCTGGTTGAGTGGAGGTCTGTGGTGGAGGTCTGTGCTGGTTGGATGGAGGTCTGTGCTGGTTGGGTAGAGGTCTGTGGTGGTTGGGTGGAGGTCTGTGGTGGAGGTCTGTGCTGGTTGGGTGGAGGTCTGTGCTGGTTGGGTGGAGGTCTGTAGTGGAGGTCTGTGCTGGTTGGATGGAGGTCTGTGCTGGTTGGGTAGAGGTCTGTGGTGGTTGGGTGGTGGTCTGTGGTGGTTGGGTGGAGGTCTGTGGTGGTAGTGTGGAGGTCTGTGGTGGTTGGGTGGAGGTCTGTGGTGGTTGGATGGAGGTCTGTACTGGTTGGGTGGAGGTCTGTGCTGGTTAGGTGGAGGTCTGTGCTGGTTGGGTGGAGATCTGTGGTGGAGGTCTGTGCTGGTTGTATGGAGGTCTGTGCTGGTTGGGTGGAGGTCTGTGCTGGTTGGGTGGAGGTCTGTGCTGGTTAGGTGGAGGTCTGTGCTGGTTGGGTGGAGGTCTGTGCTGGTTGGATGGAGGTCTGAGCTGGTTGGGTGGAGGTCTGTGCTGGTTGGGTGGACGTCTGTGCTGGTTGGGTGGAGGTCTGTGCTGGTTGGGTGGAGGTCTGTGCTGGTTGGATGGAGGTCTGTGCTGGTTGGGTGGAGGTCTGTGCTGGTTGGATGGAGGTCTGTGGTGGTTGGGTGGAGGTCTGTGGTGGTTGGGTGGAGGTCTGTGCTGGTTGGGTGGAGGTCTGTGGTGGTTTGGTGGTGGTCTGTGCTGGTTGGGTGGAGGTCTGTGGTGGTTGGGTGGAGGTCTGTGCTGGTTGGGTGGAGGTCTGTGGTGGTTGGGTGAAGGTCTGTGCTGGTTGGGTGGAGGTCTGTGCTGGTTGGGTGGAGGTCTGTGCTGGTTGGGTGGAGGTCTGTGCTGGTTGGGTGGAGGTCTGTGGTGGTTGGGTGGAGGTCTGTGCTGGTTGGGTGGAGGTCTGTGCTGGTTGGGTGGAGGTCTGTGGTGGAGGTCTGTGCTGGTTGGATGGAGGTCTGTGCTGGTTGGGTTGAGGTCTGTGCTGGTTGGATGGAGGTCTGTGCTGGTTGGGTTGAGGTCTGTGCTGGTTGGGTGGAGGTCTGTGCTGGTTGGGTGGAGGTCTGTGGTGGTTGGGTGGAGGTCTGTGGTGGTTCGATGGAGGTCTGTGGTGGTTGGGTGGAGGTCTGTGGTGGTTGGATGGAGGTCTGTGGTGGTTGGATGGAGGTCTGTGGTGGTCGGGGGGGGGGGGGGGGAGGTCTGTGCTGGTTGGGTGGAGGTCTGTGCTGGTTGGGGGGAGGTCTGTGGTGGTTGGGTGGAGGTCTGTGCTGGTTTAGAAGGGGGGGGGGGGTGTATGTGGTGGTTGAGGAGAGGTCTGTGATAGTAGGGTGGAGGTCTGTGCTGGTTGGGTGGAGGTCTGTGGTGGTTGGGTGGAGGGGAGGTCTGTGATGGTTGGATGGAGGTCTGTGGTGGTTGAGGGGAGGTCTGTGATGGTAGGGTGGAGGTCTGTGATGGTAGGTCTGTGATGGTAGGGTGGAGGTCTGTGATGGTAGAAGAGCAGGGGGGGGGGGTCTGTGCTGGTTGAGGGGAGGGGAGGTCTGTGATGGTAGGGTGGAGGGGAGATCTGTGATGGTAGGGTGAAGGTCTGTGGTGGTTGATGGTAGGTCTGTGATGGTAGGGTGGAGGTCTGTGATGGTAGGTCTGTGATGGTAGGGTGGAGGTCTGTGATGGTAGGGTGGAGGTCTGTGATGGTAGGGTGGAAGTCTGTGCCTGTTGGGTGGAGGTCTGTGATGGTTGGGTGGAGGTATGTACTGGTTGGGTGGAGGTCCGTGAGGGTAGGGTGGAGGTCTGTGATGGTAGGGTGGAAGTCTGTGATGGTAGGGTGGAGGTCTGTGATGGTTTGGTACTGGCTGTCTGGTAGGGCATGAACAAATAGAACACACTGTATGGAACAAAAATTAATTCCACAATCACTTTCAGAATCCACTATTTGACATTGGGCCAAAAAGCAGAGGCCTGCAGGCTGTGGATCAATAATCAACCAGCCAGCCAACCAACCAACCCATCAGTCAGCCAGTCAACCAACCAACCCACCAGTTAGCCAGTCAACCAACCAACCCACCAGTTAGCCAGTCAACCAACCAACCCACCAGTTAGCCAGCCAACCAACCAACCCATCAGTCAGCCAGTCAACCAACCAACCCACCAGTTAGCCAGTCAACCAACCAACCCATCAGTCAGCCAGTCAACCAACCAACCCACCAGTTAGCCAGTCAACCAACCAATCCATCAGTCAGTCAGTCAACCAATAAACCCACCAGTTAGCCAGTCAACCAATAAACCCACCAGTTAGCCAGTCAACCAATAAACCTACCAGTTAGCCAGTCAACCAATAAACCCACCAGTTAGCCAGTCAACTAACAAACCAACCAGTTAGCCTGCCAACCAACCAACCAGTCATCCAGCCAACTAACCAACCAGTCATCCAGCCAACCAACTGACCAGTAATCCAGCCAACCAACAAACCAGTCATCCAGCCAACCAACCAACCAGTCATCCAGCCAACCAACCAACCAGTCATCCAGCCAACCAACCAGCCCCCCAGCTAGTCAGCCAACAAACCAATCAATCAGCCAACCAACCAACAAACCAGTCAGTCAGCCACCTAAACAACCCACCAGCTAGCCAACCAACCAACCAGTCATCCAGCCAACCAACAAACCAGTCATCCAGCCAACCAACCAACCAGTCATCCAGCCAACCAACCAACCAGTCATCCAGCCAACCAACCAGCCCCCCAGCTAGTCAGCCAATAAACCAATCAATCAGCCAACCAACCAACAAACCAGTCAGTCAGCCAGCTAAACAACCCACCAGCTAGCCAACCAACCCACCAGTTAGCCAGCCAAACACCCAACCAACCAGTCAGCCAGCCAACCAACCAGCCCACCAGGTAGTCAACCAACCAATCAGTCAGCCAGCTAACCAACAAACCAGTCAGTCAGCCAGCCAACCAACCAGTCAGTCAGCTAACAAACCCACCAGCTAGCCAATTAGCCAACCAGTCAGTCAGCCAGCCAACCAACCAACAAACCAACCAATTAGCCAGCCAGTCAACCAACCAGCTAACCAACCAACCAACCAGCCAGCCAACCAACTAACCAGCCAACCTATCAACCAACCAGCCAACCTACCAACCAACCAACCAACCAGCTCTGTGATGGCATGTACACGTTGGGCGTACACTAAAACTTCAGCCTATTCCTGGTGGACCGTTATACCAGCTGGTCTCTGAGCCTAAAGTCTGCACTAAAGGAAGTATGTCTGCAATCTTCATTCTGTATGACTTTCTTTTACACTTCTGTCAGTTCCATCCTGACTCATCCACTACACTTCTGTCAGTTCCATCCTGACTCATCCAATACACTTCTGTCAGTTCCATCCTGACTCATCCAATACACTTCTGTCAGTCCCATCCTGACTCATCCACTTCACTTCTGTGACTCACAAAGTGACTGACTCATCCACTACCCTTCTGTGACTCACAAAGTGACTGACTCATCCACTACACTTCTGTGACTCACAAAGTGACTGACTCCTCCACTACACTTCTGTGACTCAAAACGTCACTGAATCATCAGCTGCCCATCTGACACTGACTCATCCACTACACTTCTGTGACTCACAATGTAACTGACTCATCCTCTACACTTGTGTTACTCACAAAGTGACTGACTCATCAACTGCCCGTCTGTGACTGACTCATCCTCTATACTTATGTGACTCACAAAGTGACTGACTCATCCACTACACTTCTGTGACTCACAATGTGACTGACTCATCCTCCACACTTGTGTTACTCACAAAGTGACTGACTTATCAACTGCACGTCTGTGACTGACTCATCCTCTATACTTCTGTGACTCACAAAGGGACAGACTCATCCACTACACTGCTGTGACTCACAAAGTGACTGACTCATCCACTACACTTCTGTGACTCCCATTCATGCCAAGAGACACAACCACTCAAGATCCCAACCCAAAACAAGAAAATTGTACAACCCTATAACAACCAATGCTCATTTTGAGCTGCCAACATTAGTGGACACATCACTGAAGGGAGCTATAGTGGAGCTACTAAAACATTTTCCAATTAACCCAGCTTGGGCTGTAAATCCACAAACTGGCTTCCACGACGGCCTTTCTGGCAGAGATTCAGATCACATTAACATGTATGACACTTTGGGTTTAGTGTAACTACTGACATGACTATTGACATAACTACTGACATACATACTGACATGAATACTGACATGACTATATGACTACTGCCATGATTATATGACTACTGACACGACAACATGACTACTGACATGAATACTGAAATGACTACTGGCATGACTAAATGACTACTGACATGAATACTGACATGACTATATGACTACTGCCATGATTATATGACTACTGACACGACTACATGACTACTGACATGAATACTGAAATGATTACTGACATTATTACTGACATGACTATGTGACTACTGACATGACTACTGACATGAATACTGACATGACTATATGACTACCACCATTACTATACGACTACTGACACAACTATATGACTACTGCCTTGACTACATGACGTCTGACATGACTACATGACTTTTGATATGACTATATGATTGATGATAATGCTGCTGATATAACTACTGACATGACTGTATGATGACACACATTCCTAAATTACTACTGACATGACTATATTACTACTAACATGATGATATGACTACTTACATGACTATATGACTACTAACCTGACTAAATCACTACTACATTACTATTTAACTACTAACATGACTTTAAAACTACTAACATGACTACTGACATGACTAAATCACTACTAACATGACTACTGACATGACTACATGACTAACCCAGCAACAATCCATGAATCCTTTCTGGTCTAACCAGACACATGATCTGTGTTCCATTCTTATTTCCTGCACCACAAACTGGTTTTAGCCATGAACATTCACGGAAATGGGAGGGATCATTGAAGCGAAACTAAAGCCATGTCAGCCACTGGTAACCAAGTCTTCCTTTAGCTGGTTGTCTGGTAACCAAGTCTTCCTTTAGCTGGTTGTCTGGTAGCCAAGTCTTCCTTTAGCTGGTTGTCTGGTAACCAAGTCTTCCTTTAGCTGGTTGTCTGGTAGCCAAGTCTTCCTTTAGCTGGTTGTCTGGTAGCCATCTCTTCCTTTAGCTGGTTCTCTGGTAACCAAGTCTTCCTTTAGCTGGTTGTCTGGTAGCCAAGTCTTCCTTCAGCTGGTTGTCTGGTAACCAAGTCTTCCTTTAGCTGGTTGTCTGGTAGCCAAGTCTTCCTTTAGCTGGTTGTCTGACACTTTTTGTATTACATGATCATTTTGCCAGCCCCAAACACAACCCTCCTTAGACACCATGAATGACATGTACAAAGTGGGCAGTGGTTATATTCTTTCATCCCAAAAAGGTACTTGGGATCCCCACCAGGTAAAGTATAAGGTGACCTTTATATAACATTCACTTGAGTGACGCAGACTGTGACTCACTGACTCTCTACACTTACATCATTCCCTGACTCTACACTTTTATAACTCACTGACTCTCTACACTTACATGACTCCCTGACTCTCTACACTTCTATAACTCACTGACTCCTCCCACTTCCGTCCACAACACTGTCCCCCATCATCATCCTCATCAAGGAACACAATACCTCAAGACCTCAGACTAAAACATGAAAAAGTGACACATTTGTCACAATCATTATCTGTAGACTCTAAACATGAAAACAACCTGTCACCTGCCTTCATCTCAAACACCCACACCTGACATCCAGTGGTATCCTGTACCTCCACTTCGCAAACACACGCAGGTAGCATCTCTATTTTGTCTAGACCAGCTGAGAAGTGTTTGAGGTAAGCCCTGGTCCAACCACTTTTAGTGAGACGTAACGAGAGACAGGCCACATAACGTCCATCTCTAGGAGCTGTGAATGTCCCAGTGGAGGGGTCAAAGTGGCCGCCAGCATTCGTGGGCACACAGTCGTAGGGGGCTATAGGTGAGTCTTCAGCAGGATCGTTTGTTAGTCCAGTCAAGGCAGTGAATCCACAAACAGGATTTGAGGACTGCATTTCTGTCAGGAAATAAGTCACATATATCACATGACTACTGACATGACTATATGACTACTGACATGACTATATGACTAGTAATATGACTATATGACTATTGACATGACTATATGACTACTGGCATGACTATATGACTACTGGCATGACTATATGACTATATGACTAGTAACATGACTATATGACTATTGACATGACTATATGACTATTGGCATGACTATATGACTAATAACATGACTTTATGACTACTGGCATGACTATATGACTACTGGCATGACTATATAACTAGTAACAAGACTTTATGACTATTGACATGACTATATGACTACTGGCATGACTATATTACAAGTAACATGACTAAATGACTACTGGAATGACTATATGACTACTGACATGACTATAGGACTACTGATATGACTTTATGACTACTGATATGACTTTATGACTACTGATATGACTTTATGACTACTGATATGACTTTATGACTATTGACATGACTATATGACTACTGACATGACTATATGACTACTGATATGACTTTATGACTACTGATATGACTTTATGACTACTGATATGACTTTATGACTATTGACATGACTATATGACTACTGACATGACTATATTACTATGGTACTGACCTCACTATATGACTACTAAATGACTACTAACTTGACTATATGACTGCTGAAAGTGACTATAACACTATTGACATGACTATATGACTACTGACCTGACTATATGACCTGACTATATGACAACTGACCTGACTATATGACTACTGATATGACTACTGATCTGACGATATGACAACTGACCTGACTATATGACTGAATTGACTATATGACTATTGACCTGACTATATGACTACTGACTTGACTAAATCACTACTGACCTGACTATATGACTACTGATCTGACTATATGACTACTGACATGGCTATTGACCTGACTATATGACTACTGACCTGGCTATATGACTATTGGCCTGATTATATGATTACTGACATGATCATAGGACTACCAACATGACTATATGATTACTGACCTGACTATATGATTACTAACATGACTATATTACTACTGACCTGACTATATCATTACTAACATGACTATATGATTACTGACCTTACTATATGATTACTAACATGACTATATGACTACTGACCTGACTATATGATTACTAACATGACTATATGATTACTGACCTGACTATATGATTACTAACATGACTATATGACTACTGACCTGACTATATGATTACTAACATGACTATATGATTACTGACCTGACTATATGATTACTAACATGACTATATGACTAATGACCTGACTATATGACTACTAACATGACTATATGACTACTGACCTGACTATATAATTACTGACCTGACTATATAATTACTGACCTGACTATATGACTACTGACCTGACTATATAATTACTGACCTGACTATATAATTACTGACCTGACTATATAATTACTGACCTGACTATATGACTAGAACAAAAGATGAAGAATAATAATGACCATATTTGTCTGGTTTCGGTAGTTTGGCTTTGATGTTGAGGTCAACCAGAAACACAGACACAGACATCAAGAAGGGAACCCACCAAAGTCTCAGTCTGGATGATAATGTCATAAAATGGAAGAAATGTGAGAGAGATGTGAGTTACCTAGTTGTTTCAGTCTTGGGCTCATGGCTTCCACTTCCTTCACAACTTGACACAGCTGGAAGGATCAAGGAAGAACACAGTTAGGATGTTACTATCTTTCTTCTGATCCCTAGGGATATCAGTTATTGATTCTCCTTCTTCTGATCCCTAGGGATATCAGTTATTGATTCTCCTTCTTCTGATCCCTTGGGATATCAGTTATTGATTCTCCTATTCCTTATCAAATATTATGTATTGTTTCTAGACCCTCTCCTATTCCTCTACCACTTCTATATTAGCCAAGGAAGGGATGACTGTTCTCACTCCCCACCATTAATTGCCAGCTGGTTATGACCAGTTCACCTAGGTAAGCTCTAGCCACGTGACCAAAACTACAAGCCAGACCTGACCATGAATCCCGAGCCACCTTTATGATGGATTCAGGTCAACAGGAAGTAGCTGGTTCTCTTTCCGCTGACCTGTTCTGTATCATGCTGGCGTCTTCCTTAACAGGGGACATTACTAGTGTCCTGGGTTTGTTGTGGATCTGTTGGGTTTTGTTTGGGAAGTGGGGGTTCACACACCAAGCTACTAGGACTATATCCAGGTGGATGTCAGTGCTCCATGTTTGGGGGCCTTACACACCAAGCTACCAGGACTATATCCAGGTGGATGTGGATGTCAGTGACCCATATTTGGGGGCCTCATACACCAAGCTACCAGAACTATATCCAGGTGGATGGCAGTGACCCATATTTGGGGGCCTTATACACCATGCTACCAGAACTATATCCAGGTGGATGGCAGTGACCCATATTTGGGGGCCTTATACACCAAGCTACCAGAACTATATCCAGGTGGATGGCAGTGACCCATATTTGGGGGCCTCACACACCAAGCTACCAGGACTATATCCAGGTGGATGTGGATGTCAGTGCTCCATGTTTGGGGTCCTCACACACCAAGCTACCAGAACTATATCCAGGTGGATGTGGATGTCAGTGCTCCATGTTTGAGGGCATCACACACCAAGCTACCAGTACTATATCCAGGAGGAGGATGATATAATATCTGCAGCTGTGACCTGGTAGTTCATGACAGCCTAATGGCTCCCAGAGAAAAGCACACACCTTCCTCAGGTGCTGTGTATGGTGGGGTGTGCTGGGAGCAGCTGGTTTCACAGGATAGTTGTGAGCTAATTCTATTCAGGTGTTTGTTGAAAGGGGCATGAGCTGTTCTCAGATTGAAGACCAAATTCTGGTCTCTTCTTTTGTTGAGATGGGCTTGGCCTGTTCTCAGATTGAAGACCAAATTCTGGTCTCTTCTTTTGTTGAGATGGGCTTGGCCTGTTCTCAGATTGAAGACCAAATTCTGGTCTCTTCTTTTGTTGAGAGGGGCATGAGCTGTTCTCAGATTGAAGATCAAACTCTAGTCTCTTCTTTTGTTGAGATGGGCATGGCCTGTTCTCAGATTGAAGATCAAACTCTGGTCTCTTCTTTTGTTGAGAGGGGCAGTTCTCAGATTGAAGACCAAACTCTGGTCTCTTCTTTTGTTGAGAGGGGCTTGGCCTGTTCTCAGATTGAAGACCAAACTCTGGTCTCTTCCTTTGTTGAGATGGGTATGGCCTGTTCTCAGATTGAAGACCAAACTCTGGTCTCTTCCTTTGTTGAGATGGGTATGGCCTGTTCTCAGATTGAAGACCAAACTCTGGTCTCTTCCTTTGTTGAGATGGGTATGGCCTGTTCTCAGATTGAAGACCAAACTCTGGTCTCTTCCTTTGTTGAGATGGGTATGGCCTGTTCTCAGATTGAAGACCAAACTCTGGTCTCTTCCTTTGTTGAGATGGGTATGGCCTGTTCTCAGATTGAAGACCAAACTCTGGTCTCTTCCTTTGTTGAGATGGGTATGGCCTGTTCTCAGATTGAAGACCAAACTCTGGTCTCTTCTTTTGTTGAGATGGGCTTGGCCTGTTCTCAGATTGAAGATCAAACTCTGGTCTCTTCTTTTGTTGAGATGGGCTTGGCCTGTTCTCAGATTGAAGATCAAACTCTGGTCTCTTCTTTTGTTGAGATGGGCATGGCCTGTTCTCAGATTGAAGATCAAACTCTGGTCTCTTCTTTTCAATTGTTTGGCTGGGTCCTGGGGATCTGGTTTAGCTTGAAGTCTATGCTCAGTCTGTCTGGGATGTAGCCCACAGATTTAGCCATTCTTGTCTATATTTGTTTCTCAGGATCTGCCCGCAGGTCTGTAGTGTGATACTAGATAGTGGCTGTGGTAGTGCTGCTCCGCTTCTGACCAGCCTATCAGGCATCTCATTTCTTGGGACAACATGGCCAGGTATCTACCGGAGCACCGCTTCAGCTCTATAAGAGGTGGACATTTGTTAACATTAATTTGTAGATGTTATTAACATTGGGAGACGCTCTGTTTTCCAAGGCTTGAAGTGCAGAATTTAATGGGTCTATTTTAGTCATGATTATTTCTGCATCGTAGCTGGAACAGATCTCTCCAGGAGGGTTGTAGATTCAGGGTTTGACTTCTGGGTGTAGAACGTTAAATAATAGATTCCTGAGTTCAAGTTTTAGTGAGTGAACATTTTAAATATATACTTAGCGTAGTATACGTTGATCTGCCCTCCCCCATCCTTATGTTACCTGCTTGGTTAAAATAGTAATCTTAATATCCAATCTGGCAGATCAGTGTGTAATGCCATTTAGCAAAAAAATTATATTTTTTTCTGCAATTTTATCTGACTGGCAAATGTCTTATCTGGTTTGTCTTTGAGAATATAATGTCTTTGGATAGTTTCCTTCCTTTAATGTTTGTGGATAGTTTCCATCCTTTAATGTTTGTGGATAGTTTCCTTCCTTTAATGTTTGTGGATAGTTTCCATCCTTTAATGTTTGTGGATAGTTTCCATCCTTTAATGTTTGTGGATAGTTTCCTTCCTTTAATGTTTGTGGATAGTTTCCATCCTTTAATGTTTGTGGATAGTTTCCTTCCTTTAATGTTTGTGGATAGTTTCGTTCCTTTAATGTTTGTGGATAGTTTCCATCCTTTAATGTTTGTGGATAGTTTCCTTCCTTTAATGTTTGTGGATAGTTTCCATCCTTTAATGTTTGTGGATAGTTTCCATCCTTTAATGTTTGTGGATAGTCTTCTTCATTTAATGTTTGTGGATAGTTTTGTTCCTATGCCTTACTAGGCCTGGGGTTATCCTGGTGTTATCCTGTTAGCCCATCCAGTAGTGAAAGTTCTACACTCTATCTTTGACAGCACTGGTAAATGTTAAGATGTCCTTGTGTGAGGTCTAGCTCTGGTGTTATTTTGTTAGCCCACCCAGTAGTGAAAGTTCTACACTCTATCATTGACAGCACTGGTAAATGTTAAGATGTCCTTGTGTGAGGTCTAGCTACTGGTTTCTTTCAGCCTGCAGGCCTTATGATGTTGATATTAAGCCCAACCAGCGGTACAGGACTTTACCAATAAGTTGCCCTTGTGGGAAGTCTAACCCCTGGTTGTATCCCACACCCACGTCTATGAGGCATGTCAACCTCAAACAGCTGATTATGATAATCAAATTCAAGACGAACATTCTCGATCAAGTTTCTACAACAATGTCTCAGTAACAATAAGCACAATCTACATGAAATAACATCAACTTTTAGAACTTGATTATTCTGGACCAGATGGGCTTGCATAGCAGATGCTGTTGTTGAAGATGAAGTGGTAAAGACTTTATTTTATGAAATCAGCAGACAAACATTATCTATATTGAAAGATTGAACAAAAGTTCTAGATAAGGCCAGGTGACAAACAACACCTGTATTGAAAGATTGAACAAAAGTTCTAAATGAGGCCAGGTGACAAACAACACCTGTATTGAAAGATCTAACAAAAGTTCTAAATGATGCCAGGTGACAAACAACACCTGTATTGAAAGATTGAACAAAAGTTCTAAATGAGGCCAGGTGACAAACAACACCTGTATTGAAAGATCTAACAAAAGTTCTAAATGAGGCCAGTAGACAAAGACGTGGAACCATTTGAACACTTCACAAACACAGTCCGAGACGTTACCTTCCTAAGGCCAGGAGACAAAGACATGGAACCATTTGAACACTTCACAAACACAGTCTGAGACGTTACCTTCCTAAGGCCAGGAGACAAAGACGTGGAACCATTTGAACACTTCACAAACACAGTCCGAGACTTTACCTTCCTACGGCCAGGAGACAAAGACGTGGAACCATTTGAACACTTCACAAACACAGTCTGAGACGTTACCTTCCTAAGGCCAGGAGACAACGACGTGGAACCATTTAAACACTTCACAAACACAGTCCGAGACTTTACCTTCTTGATGTTATCATCACGAGCACTGGCACGATCATTGAGGCACTTCCTCAGCTGTTCCATAGGCTTCAGTCTGTTGTTTAACATGTGGCACAAGATTTTGAACTGAAGATAGACAGACAGTATTGTTTATTACATGAAAGCTCAGATCTGCTATCCATCTTTGTCTGGTTTTTGTTCCATAAAGATATCACTCAGATTAAACTCCTTGGAGGAAGTCTGGGTTAAATCACTTTTCGTGATCTAAAAGTGATGGTTTATAAAGCCAAGAGGTTTATACTCATTAATCATACTACCAGAAAATGGTTTATACTCAAATAGATGATACTAACAGAACAAAAGGTTTACACACATATAAATGATACTAACAGAACAAAAGGTTTACACACATATAAATGACACTAACAGAACAAAAGGTTTACACTCATATAAATGACACTAACAGAACAAAAGGTTTACACACATATAATTGATACTAACAGAACAAAAGGTTTACACACATATAAATGACACTAACAGAACAAAAGGTTTACACACATATAAATGATACTAACAGAACAAAAGGTTTATACACATATAAATGACACTAACAGAACAAAAGTTTTACACACATATAAATGACACTAACAGAACAAAAGGTTTACACACATATAAATGATACTAACAGAACAAAAGGTTTACACACATATAAATGACACTAACAGAACAAAAGGTTTACACACATATAAATGATACTAACAGAACAAAAGGTTTATACACATATAAATGACACTAACAGAACAAAAGGTTTACACACATATAAATGACACTAACAGAACAAAAGGTTTACACACATATAAATGATACTAAGAGAACAAAAGGTTTACACACATATAAATGACACTAACAGAACAAAAGGTTTACACTCATATAAATGACACTAACAGAACAAAAGGTTTACACACATATAAATGATACTAACAGAACAAAAGGTTTACACACATATAAATGACACTAACGGAACAAAAGGTCTACACACATATAAATTATACTAACAGAACAAAAGGTTTACACTCATATAAATGACACTAACACAACAAAAGGTTTACACACATATAAATGATACTAACAGAACAAAAGGTTTACACTCATATAAATGACACTAACACAACAAAAGGTTTACACACATATAAATGATACTAACAGTAGAAGGATCCCTACTCACATTTGTCTCAGCCTCCTCAATCCGTTTCCTCACAACACTCCCACCATCAGCCTCAATGACCAGTAGCTTGGCCTCAAACCCTCTCTGTGAGTCCATGTTTTCTTCTTGACCTCCAGACAAGGTCTCAAGTGTCTTTGTGTTAGCCTTGACCTTCTCTGACAGGTCAACGGTCACATTTTCCAGAGAATCCATTTTCCTGGTGTGTTCATTTCTAATCCTGTCAATAACACAGTTTATCTCATCAACACGTGCCTTCCCAAACTCAGCCTCTCTAGCTACATAAGCAAGTTCCTCTTCTATTTCCTTTGTATGAGATCCCATCTGTTCTAGCAGCTGATTTTGTTTAGCAGACACTATCTCTAGCTGTTCCTCTAGACTTGTCAATCTTGATTCTTGTTCCTCCTTCATGGTAGTCTGGTCTTCAGCTATATTCACCACTTGCTCTTTGACTTTGTTCAACCTTATATTCTGCTTTTTGTCAGACTTTGACAGTTTTGCTGACACCTCACTCAACTGTTTATCAAGGTCACTTTGTTTTTCAGCAACCCTTTCTGCGTTACTCCGGACAGAACAAATGGCCTCTTCTATCACTCCAATTCTTGCTAAAACTTGGCTCAACACAGTTTTATCTGTTCAGTGAAGGGGATACAAATAATAGTTGAAATGGGACATTTATAATTGTTTGTATGCAGAGTTTGTTGTGTTTGTATAGAGTTTGAATGCAGAGTTTGTTGTGTTTGTATACAGAGTTTGTTGTGTTTGTATGCAGAGTTTGTTGTGTTTGTATACAGAGTTTGTTGTGTTTGTATACAGAGTTTGTTGTGTTTGTATACAGAGTTTGTTGTGTTTGTAGACTGCAAACATTTTGGTCATATTTTATTAAACTTGTTTCTATATATTGTTACAATCATCTTATCACACGTGAGACAGACCCATCCATAGGACACACCATCATAGGACACACCATCATAGGACACACCATCATAGGCCACACCATCATAGGACACACCATCATAGGACACACCATCATAGCACACACCATCATAGCACACACTATCATAGGACACACCATCATAGGACACACCATCATAGGACACACAATCATAGGACACACCATAATAGGACACACCATCATAGCACACACCATCATAGGACACACCATCATAGGACACACCATCATAGGACACACCATCATAGGACACACCATCATAGGACACACCATCCTAGGACACACCATCATAGCACACACCATCATAGGACACACCATCATAGCACACACCATCAAAGCACACACCATCAAAGCACACACCATCATAGCACACACCATCAAAGCACACACCATCATAGCACACACCATCAAAGCACACACCATCATAGCACACATATCAAAGCACACACCATCATAGCACACACCATCAAAGCACACACCATCATAGCACACACCATCATAGCACACACCATCAAAGCACACACCATATAAGCACACACCATCAAAGCACACACCATCATAGCACACACCATCATAGCACACACCATCATAGCACACACCATCAAAGCACACACCATCAAAGCACACACCATAATAGCACACACCATCATAGCACACACCATCATAGCACACACCATCAAAGCACACACCATCATAGCACACACCATCATAGCACACACCATCATAGCACACACCACCATAGCACACACCATCATAGCACACACCATCAAAGCACACACCATCATAGCACACACCATCATAGCACACACCATCATAGGACACACCATCATAGGACACACCATCATAGCACAAACCATCATAGGACACACCATTATAGGACACACCATCATAGCACACACCATCATAGGACACACCATCATAGCACACACCATCATAGGACACACCATCATAGCACACACCATCATAGCACACACCATCATAGGACACACCATCATAGGACACACCATCATAGGACACACCATCATAGCACACACCATCATAGGACACACCATCATAGGACACACAATCATAGGACACACCATCATAGGACACACCATCATAGGACACACCATCCTAGGACACACCATCAAAGCACACACCATCAAAGCACACACCATCATAGCACACACCATCAAAGCACACACCATCATAGCACACACCATCAAAGCACACACCATCATAGCACACATATCAAAGCACACACCATCATAGCACACACCATCAAAGCACACACCATCATAGCACACACCATCATAGCACACACCATCAAAGCACACACCATATAAGCACACACCATCATAGCACACACCATCAAAGCACACACCATCATAGCACACACCATCATAGCACACACCATCATAGCACACACCATCAAAGCACACACCATCAAAGCACACACCATAATAGCACACACCATCATAGCACACACCATCATAGCACACACCATCAAAGCACACACCATCATAGCACACACCATCATAGCACACACCATCATAGCACACACCATCAAAGCACACACCATCAAAGCACACACCATCATAGCACACACCATCATAGCACACACCATCATAGCACACACCATCATAGGACACACCATCATAGCACACACCATCATAGCACACACCATCATAGCACACACCATCAAAGCACTCAGTAGTTGAAAAGTATGGCAGTTGTTGTTTTCCTTAAGTCAAATTTTAGAACCTTTTCCTAAGTGAAAGGTCAAACGACTTCGTCTTAAAGAAATCTCAATCTCCCAAATTACAATATAGGTCAGAATAAATCAACTAGGTTTATATCTACCGAGCAATGTGTGGATGAGTCATCACGTCAAGTAATCGCGAGCTGTCCTCTAGTCAAACATTCAAGTTTGAACAACGGCTGACTCAGAAAAGTCAGAGATGATGTCATGGCGCGCTAGTGCCAACAATAAGACCAAGGATCCAAGGAATCATTCAGGTTAAAGACGAGCCACAGAGAGGCATGTCAAACAATAGCTTGTCCAGAACAAAGAGCATTGACGACAGAAATCATCAGGACGCAGTGAGAATCTTGATAATTATCATTTGTCACTTTTACGAGTGCTAGACTAGATTAGTTATACCATCATAAGTCAACAGAAATCGGTTCTAATGACTCCACTTTAGGACATGATTTTAATGCTTACAAATCAACATGTTACAGAATTCATGTCATAGTTTGTCTGTTTGAAAGGTTCCATTCCAAAACAGTTATCCAATTAGAAGTCAGCAGATAGCAGTTTAAATATCTTCATCTAAAGATAACAATTTAACATCAACAAAGTCAGAGTATAAAAGTTATCCAATTAGAAGTCAGCACGGGATTGGAAAGATGCAGGAGTGATCCCCTTATTAAAAAAAGTCAAAAAATCAGATCCAACGAATTATAGATCAGTGAGTTTAACGAGCGTAGTCTGTAAATTGTGAGTCAATAATCAAAGAAAACATTGTAATGCATTTAAACAAATTTAATCTAATTAGAAATAGTCAGCATGGGCTTACTAGAGAGAGATCATGATTAACAAATCTGTTAGAATTCATGGACGAGGTTACTAAAATGATAGATAAAGGGAAGCTAGTGGATCCACAGTGGAAGCAGGTGGAGAAGTTGCCAATTGGATTGAAATATGGTTAACGGGAAGAAGGCAGAGGGTCGGCATAAATAAGGAGTATTCTGAGTGGTGTGAAGTGAAAAGTGGTGTGCCACAGGGCTCGGTTTTGGGACCAATTTTGTTCTTGATATATATAAATGATTTGAACATTGATATAGGATTCATGATTGCAAAATTTGCTGATGACACAAAACTATGCAGTAGTGTCTTATCTAAAGCGGAAGTGGATATATTGATGTCGGATTTAGATAAAATTTAAGAATGGTCTGTAAGCTGGCAAATGGAGTTTAATGTGGATAAATGTACAGTCATCCACATGGGTAGATCCAATATGGAACATAATTACAGAATGGGAGAAAACAATATTAGAAAGATAGATAAGGAAAGGGACCTAGGGGTTATAATAGATCATACAGGAAAGGTGAGTGAGCAAGTTAAGGTAGCAGTGAAAAAGGCAAATGCAATGTTAGGTATGATAAAAAGAAATATTAAACATAGGAGCAAGGAAGTGATCATCAAACTGTATAAAGCATTAGTTAGACCTAGATTGGAGTACTGTGTACAGGTGTGGAGTCCTTATCATAGAGGGGATATAAACATGCTGGAGAGAATACAAAAAAGAGCGACAAAGATGATAGTGGGATTACAGAATTACAGTTATGAGGAACGACTCAAAAAAACCGGCCTACGGTGTCTCGAAGAGAGAAGAATTCGTGGTGACTTAATACAGGTTTATAAGATGATCAGAGGAATCGATAAATTAGACTATAACAAGTTTTTTTTTAAATACAGCCACCAACACGAGGGCATAGCTACAAGCTGACTAAAGAGAGGTCCAGGTTAGATATGAGGAAATATTTTTTTAGTCAGAGAGTGGTGTCTGCTTGGAATGCATTGCCAGGGGAGGTAGTGGAGGCGGGGACAGTTAATGCATTTAAGAGTAAACTGGATGTGCATAGCTTTTAGAGCAAGGTGATGTAAATGTAACTAGTTGTATACAGACTCTGCAGGGTCTTCTAAACCAGTATAAAGACGTTAAGTTACGTTAAGTTAAGATAGCAGTTTAAATATCTTCATCTAAAGATAACAATTAAACATGAACAAAGTCAGAGTATAATAATGCTGAGAAACTTGATTCGAGTCAACTTGCCAAATACAGATTTCTCCATATCTACAATCAAGTCTCCCATTCTGAAATTTGTGTTAGAATCATTAGTTTAGTCACCAGATAGAAAAAAGACAGATGGTTAGGAATTCTGTTTGTGTTTAGTGACTTTAAAGAGAGGACCTGGGGTACTTTAGAACTGACCTGTGATCAGTGCAAGTGCACTAAAAGTCTGGTTTAGTAGTTGGGTACTTTAGAACTGACCTGTGATCAGTACAAGTGCACTAAAAGTCTGGTTTAGTAGTTGGGTACTTTAGAACTGACCTGTGATCAGTGCAAGTGCACTAAAAGTCTGGTTTAGTAGTAGGGTACTTTAGAACTGACCTGTGATCAGTACAAGTGCACTAAAAGTCTGGTATAGTAGTTGAGTAGTTTAGAACTGACCTGTGATCAGTACAAGTGCACTAAAAGTCTGGTATAGTGGTTGGGTACTTTAGAACTGACCTGTGATCAGTACAAGTGCACTAAAAGTCTGGTATAGTGGTTGGGTACTTTAGAACTGACCTGTGATCAGTACAAGTGCACTAAAAGTCTGGTATAGTGGTTGGGTACTTTAGAACTGACCTGTGATCAGTACAAGTGCACTAAAAGTCTGGTATAGTGGTTGGGTACTTTAGAACTGACCTGTGATCAGTACAAGTGCACTAAAAGTCTGGTATAGTAGTTGGGTACTTTAGAACTGACCTGTGATCAGTACAAGTGCACTAAATGTCTGGTATATTAATTGAGTAGTTTAAAACAAAATCTTATTTGTTGTATTCCTATAGTTTAAATGTGCTTTTTGGTTTTTGTAAAAGTCTCTGCAATGAATGTGTCTTTTGTATGATTTGTATTGCTGTACTTCTAGTGTGGACTAGACAGGTCTGTGTGGTACAGGTTTAAGTCATTTTGGGTCTGTCATAAATCATAATGTTAAAATCATGGTGCAACGCACACCACCTTAGGGAATTGAGAAATAAGGCTAATGGACACAAACAAACAAAATAAAAACTGGAGGCAACCAAAACTAATGAGGATGTGAATGGAAGATTACTACACAAATCATTTTAAATAATTTGATGAGAATGTGTGGTTTGTGTTCAATGTGACAACAGGTAAAATAGATGGGGAAAGAGACAGGACAGTTACAGAGAAAATAGATGGGGACAGAGACAGGACAGTTACAGAGAAAATAGATGGGGAAAGAGACAGGGCAGTTACAGAGAAAATACAAGATGGTTTAACATTGTTACACCAAAGCCAGTCATCACCACAATTGTTAAACATCACTAGAAGATTGAGATAAAACTACAATAATACAAACATAATAACAAGTGTTAGTGTGTGTCTGTCCTGCTGACGAACGTTCATTCGCCTGAGACCAACCTGGAGCTTGGGCAGCCGCTGCTGTCTGCCTGTCAGATGTTGTTGTTGGTGCAGATATTGATGCTGGAGGTGGTTGTGTAACCGATGTCAAATCTGACTGTTCAACTGATGACTGACAGAGCTGATTCACAATCACATCTCCAGTGTCACCTATCACAGTACACAGAAAACACAAGCCTGTAGCAGGTCAAACATGTCTCCATGGTAACAGTACACAGGGACAAGATGATACAAATGTATTACATCAACACTAACCTCAATTACCTGACAAGATGTGGAGAGATAACTGTGTATGTTTTTAGATAACTCTTACCTCACATTAGGTTGTTGTTGTGAAAGTCTCTAGTAATATGTTAATTGTACACTTGACAACATTTCTTTGGTGGTTGGTTTCAGTGGCTCTTCATACATGCCAAGGTGTGAGAAGGTCTCGTGATGTTGGGGATGAGTGTTACAGATTTAAATTGTATAAGGTCTCGTGATGTTGGGGATGAGTGTTACAGGTTTAAATTGTATAAGGTCTCATGTTGTTGGGGATGAGTGTTACAGGTTTAAATTGTATAAGGTCTCATGTTGTTGGGGATGAGTGTTACAGGTTTAAATTGTATAAGGTCTCATGTTGTTGGGGATGAGTGTTACAGGTTTAAATTGTATAAGGTCTCATAATACTGTTCTTGTGAAATGGGAGGGGGGAGAGTGACCAAAGTCTGTTTCTTGATACTTTGTATTCCTCAAATGTAAGTTTAAGCTCATTTACAAGTGAGAAGGCTAGAGCATGTTGCAACCTGGGTACGAACCCATTCCCAAATACTTTCAGCAGTATGCTAAATGTAAAAGATTCAGTGTCTGTTATTAGCAGACCCCTACCTGACATCTCCTCACACTTGACACAGATAAACTCAACAGCTCTGTCTATCATGTGACACAACTCTGTAAAGTCTATCTGGTTACCTCCACCTTCTGTCCATGACCTTCCTGCGGTGAAGATCTACAACAACATTTGAAAAGGTCACAGAGGTCAATATTTATATCTGAATAGAAAGTCAGGTTTTATGTCAGGAAAATAATAACATAAAGAGAATTAATGACATCGAAACAATATTAAACATACATGGAATGTGACGGACACAGTTTGTGACAATATATATGTGTACACATATCTGAATATATGTAGATTATTTGTACACATTGGTGTACGTTCTCTCTCTCCTAATTGGTATACTAAGATAAAACCACATAAACTTGACCTTCTCTCTGCTAATTGACATACCAACATAAAACCACATAAACTTTACCTTCTCTCTGCTAATTGACATACCAACATAAAACCACATAAACTTTACCTTCTCTCTGCTAATTGACATACCAACATAAAACCACATAAACTTTACCTTCTCTCTGCTAATTGACATACCAACATAAAACCACATAAACTTTACCTTCTCTCTCCTAATTGACATACCAACATAAAACCACATAAACTTGACCTTCTCTCTGCTAATTGACATACCAACATAAAACCACATAAACTTTACCTTCTCTCTGCTAATTGACATACCAACATAAAACCACATAAACTTTACCTTCTCTCTGCTAATTGACATACCAACATAAAACCACATAAACTTGACCTTCTCTCTGCTAATTGACATACCAACATAAAACCACATAAACTTTACCTTCTCTCTGCTAATTGACATACCAACATAAAACCACATAAACTTTACCTTCTCTCTGCTAATTGACATACCAACATAAAACCACATAAACATAATCACGTACCTTATCCACATACTCATCAACAGAACTTATCAAATGGGCCTTTTGGTCTTTTAAAAAACTCAGCTTGTAGGCAATAAATTCTGCCTTTCTCTGGTTGGCAGCTGCCATCTCAGAAAGCCTGTGAAAATATGCAAATATTGCTGGTGAATAAAATATATTCCTTAATAGATGACACACTCCCCGTGCAGGTTCAAGTCGTGGGTTCTGTCTAGTGCCATCTTTAGAGACGAAGAAGCCGTGAAGCCGGGCAACAACGTCTTTTCAATTCCTGTGATTAGCTCATTCTGCATGTTTAATAAATGTCCCAGGTAGACATACTCTTGCCTGTCCTCTAGATTCTCGCCATCAAGGATGATGGGGTCATTGGCAATGAAACGGTTAGGCGTTTCTTTTGTCTTGAAGGTGTTCCTCCCGAGTCCCGCTTTTCTCCCTACTTTATGAAGCATAGCTACCATCTGGTTGGCGTCCTTGACTGTTTCTGTGATGAGCCCTATATCATCTGTGAAGCGGAGGTGATTAAATTGCTAGCCATTGATGTTGAAGCCAAAGGGGGTCATGTCCACTGATGATGGATTCCATGAATGCGGAAAAGAGGCTTGGTCAGATAGGGTCCCTCTGGCAAACATTTTTCATGAAATAATATTTACTGGACAATTTCATCCTTTTCTTGCTGTCTCCTCTTGTCTCCTTATGAGACATAGTGGCACCGCTAACAAAAGTTAAAAGGTCATTAGCAGCATCTATTATAATATCAAACAAACAAATAATTTCAATGTTTGATATTTTCAGAAAACTCGTAACAATATTTTCGTTTTATCTCTATCCAACATGCAACAATATTTCTCTATTTTTGTTGAACAACTAAAAGAAACGATAACTTTCAATCATATTAACTGAACATATCTAGATTTTGGTCAGAAGTCTTCTCCACATCAAACGCTAACAGATATGAGCCTACCTACAGATCAACTCTTTGTTGTGTTCAAAATGATCAGAAACTGTTATTGTTATTATATTCTTTAATGTTATCTTGATACATAACTACATATTTCTCATCCCATCCACTCTTATTTGTTCATTCTGTTCTTTTCTAGAGCCAACTATAATGTTTGATTCATTGCCACATTTATCTGGAAAATATCAACTGTTTGCATATTTGAGACAAAGTTTTGAATTCATAACTCATAACCAGAAGAGCTTAAGTTCAAACCTCGACAAGTTGTAATAAAGAAGTTCATATACAGCCTGAAAGCAAAGATGCACGAAGATCCCATGAACGCACTAACAACACCAAAACCCATCCCTACTGTACGAAAACCTACCTGGAGGCAGCACATATTTCCAGAGGTGGTAGAAAATATACCAGGTATTGGAAACAAGAACAGCCAGACTGAAAAAGAAAGAAGAGACATAACCCTGATGTACATAACGAAAAACTACCCAAGCATGGACTGGACCCATGCATACACCGACGGTTCTGTAACAAACACAACACAGAATGGAGGGGCAGGGGTATTCCTGAGCCTACCAAATGGTAGAAAAATAACACTGTCAGTGGCAACTGGAAAATACTCAAGCAATTTCAGAGCAGAGGCACTGAGGGGTGCAGTAGAAGAAATGCTGACAGGCGAAATCAATGAAAGCAAGAGAGTCCTGTTTACAGATGCCCTGGCCGTAGTCACAGCACTAAAAAGCCAGAAAAATACTGAACTTAATGGTTTAAGAGCAGTACTCTGTCAACTATGCCAGCAGTCCGCACCAAAAAGAGTAGTGGTACAGTGGGTTCCATCCCACTATAACATCCAAGGCAACGAGGAGGCAGACAGACTGGCAAAAAAAGGTGCAAGACTACCACAACCAGATACTAGTGTGACATACTAAGAGTCAAAAAGGCTTATTAGAGCTAGATACATGACCAAATGGGAAAGAGAACATACTGGCTACACAAAAAATGATGCCTATTACCAGTTGAATAGAAGAGAGCAGGTCGTGGTCTTCAGACTTCGCACTGGCCACAATAGACTGAGGTACCACCTATTCAATAAATTGAAGATAGGTGGCATTGACGAATGCACGTGCGGTACTGGGAAAATGACAGCTGAACATCTGCTGCAAAATTGCCCGACATACGAGGATCAGAGAAAGCAGATGTGGCCATCACCAGTGGCAACACTAGACAAGCTCTTTGGCAGTGTCGACAGCCTCAGGATGACCGCTGCTTTTTTCGAAAAAATAAAGGTTGACGTCTGACAACGTACGAAGAAGAAGAAGAAGATATACAGCCTGGATTTACATATTATTATTTATTAAAAGTTAATACATTTTAGTTAATACTTTTGTCTAACACAATTTTCTATGTATGGAGAACCATGTTCTATAACTACTAGTTAAGGAGATTTATATGTGCAGAATTATTTGTACTTTCAATGTAAAGGTTAGAAATAAACAATATGTTATCCTGAATCAAGCTATTGTCTATTCTTGGATGTTTTAAAAATGTTAAAATAATCTATTAAAAATGAAAATCGGAAGAGAAGAGATTTTTATAGAGAAGCCTTTTCCATGGCAATCACTAGTTGGTTCCTGGTGCTAGCAGTTGTGTACACTGCCTCATAAAGGATCTCATTTCCCCATATCCTTAACAACATACAGATGTGCCATAGCTTATGGCTAAAGCCTAAACTCAAGATACTAGAAGGCCTCCTACTGCAGTCTACAGCCACAGAGATTCGTGGTACAAACTAAGTAACCAGGTGTGATACCGCCCATTAAAATAATATCGTTGAGCCCAGGACTCGAGAGGCTGATCACTTAACACTGTGCCCCTCTTGTTCTCTAAATGATATGATCTGACGATGGGATTATATATTGTATGAAGTCATATAGCTTAGTTAGGGGTTAACCAGACTGATGTGGCATCTGGAAGAAAAACGAATACTAATTCCACAGCAAGCTGGCTTTAGACAGCACAGATCCACTGAGGACCAGGTCATCCTCATAGCCCAGGAGATAGAAGATGCCTACCAGGCACAGAAACACACGGTAGCTGTTTGGGTGGATCTGGAAAAGGCATTTGACAAAGTCTGGAAAGATGGACTTAGAGTCAAGCTAAGAAAAAGTGATGTTTGTGGGAAGATGTACAAGTGGATAAACCACTACCTCAAACAAAGAACGGCCAGAGTCCAAGTACAAGGGCAGATGAGCAAAAAGGTGACACTCGAGCAGGGAGTACCCCAAGGGGAAGTACTGTCACCCACACTCTTCCTGGTATATATAAACGATATTACAGAGAATATACCAAGAAGAGTCCATAGCTCAATGTTTGCAGACGATCTGGCTATGTGGACCTCTGAAAAGAATCTCACCATAGCAAGAAATCGGATGCAGACGGCCCTAACATCGCTGGAAGAGTGTTCGAACTCATGGCTGGTCAAAATAAACGAGGAGAAAACCACATGCACAATATTCTCGCTCTCATTAAAACCCCAAAGTACCAAATTAAGTCTAAATGGCAAATTCCTGCAGCCAAACGACAACCCAACCTATCTGAGAGTCACATTTGATCGGCGCATGACATGGAAAAGTCAGATTGAGAGAAACCGAATGAAAGCCAGAGAAAGAATGGCAATCATGAGGAAACTTGCTGGCACAAGCTGGGGAGCAGACGAAGGCATACTAAAGAAACTGTACACTGGAAGAGTGAGACAAGTTCTTGAGTATGGCATTGCGGCATGGACAACAGCAGCGAAGGCGAACTTCGATAAAGTTAACAAACTTCAAAACCAAGCCATGAGAATTATAACAGGTGGCATGAAGTCAACGCCAATTGTAGAACTTGAAAAGATTACGAAACTGCAATCCATGACCGATAGAAGAGACTGCAGAGCCCAGCTGCAGTCAGAGAAACTACGAAGACTGACTGACCACCCAATGCACCAGAGACTAAACAATTTGGGAAATGGGAAACTAAAGCGGAGAAACTTTGCAGAAATAGCCAAAGCAAAGATGCACGAAGATCCCATAAACGCACTAACAACACCAAAACCTATCACTACTGTACGAAAACCTACCTGGAGGCAGGATATATTTCCAGAGGTGGTAGAAAATATACCAGGTATTGCAAACAAAAACTGCCAGACTGAAGAAGAAAGGAGAGATACTACCCTAAGCTTTATATCGGAAAACTACTCAAGCATGGACTGGACCCATGCATACACCGACGGTTCTGTAACAAACACTACACAGAACGGAGGGGCAGGAGCATTCCTGAACCTACCAAATGGCAGAAAAATAACACTGTCATTCGCTACTGGTATGTGCACAAGTAATTTCAGAGCGGAGGCAGAGGCACTGAGGGCGGCAGTGGAAGAAATGGTGACACACAGTGAAAATGAGAGCCATATAGTCCTGCTGACAGATGCTCTCGCCGTAGTCACAGCGCTAAAAAGCCAGAAAAACACTGAGCTTAATGACTTAAGAGCAGCACTCTGCAAACTGTGCCAGCAGTCCGCACCAAAAAGGGTAGTGGTACAGTGGGTTCCGTCACACTGCAACATCCAAGGCAACGAGGAGGCAGACAGACTGGCAAAAGAAGGTGCAAGACTACCACAAACAGATACCAGTATGACGTACGAAGAGTCAAAACGGCTTATCAAAGCCAGATACATGACCAAATGGGAAACCGAACATACTGGTTACACCAAAAACGATGCCTATTACCAGTTGAACCGAAGAGAGCAGGTCGTTGTCTTCAGACTTCGCACTGGCCACAATAGACTGAGGTACCACCTATTCAACAAATTGAAGATAGGGTGTACCGACGAATGCCCGTGCGGTACTGGTAAAATGACCGCTGAACATCTGCTGCAGAACTGCCCGACATACGAGGATCAGAGAGAGCAGATGTGGCCATTACCAGTGGAACTGCAAGACAAGCTATATGGCAGTGGCGACAGCCTCAGGATGACCGCCGCTTTTTTCGAAAAAATAATGGTTACTGTCTGACTGCGTACGCAGAAGAAGAAGTTAGGGGTTAACGTTTACAAAGTGAAAACTAACCGTCACTTAAATATTCAAATAGTTAATTAGTTAAATATTTACACTTCTTTGAGCGAGATACTTGGCGACCGTACTTTAACCCCAGCAGGATATTTTTACTTCTGACCCAGCATATGAAACTTAACTTAACTTAACGTCTTTATACTGGTTTAGAAGACCCTGCAGAGTCTGTATACAACCAGTTACATTTTAATCACCTTGCTCTAAAAGCTATGCGCATCCAGTTTATTCTTAAATGCATTAACTGTCCCTGCCTCAACTACCTCCCCTGGCAATGCATTCAAAGCAGACACCACTCTCTGACTAAAAGAATATTTCCTAATATCTAACCTGGACCTCTCTTTAATCAGCTTGTAGCTGTGCCCTCATGTTATTGTAGGTGGCTGTATTTAAAAAAAAACTTGTTATAGTCTAATTTATCGATTCCTCTGATCATCTTGTAAACCTGTATTAAGTCACCACAAATTCTTCTCTCTTCGATACACTGTAGACCGGTTTTTCTGAGTCGTTCCTCATAACTGTAATTCTGGAATCCCACTATCATCTTTGTCGCTCTTTTTTGTATTCTTTCTAGCATGTTTATGTCCCCTCTATGATAAGGACTAATAACATCCAGGCCTGAACATTTTAGGTACAGTTTTAGAACCAAAACGTTTGTACAATGAATGAACTTACCTGTGCCAAAGTACTGGAGGTAAATCTATAGCAACGATTCCTGGAAAAGTATCTCACGATAAACTTCCGTCTTCCATATTGGTTCCGGTTCAACAAGGGGAAGCTACTCTGAGACTAAATAATGGAACGAATGATGTAGCTAAGATCAAGCAAAACCCTTCAGTCCCCTGCGGAGCACAGATCCTCAACAATTCCACGTCAAGACATGTCCTAGACCACACATTCCAGCTTAATCCACGTCTTTCATAATTTCCTTTATGTTTATCTCGAATTCCTTTCAACGTGTGTGCTTTATTCCGTCTTCAGTTTTCTTCTCTTGAACAGAAACTGTTTTTTAATGCTATCAGCTGGTTTCCTTAATGCGTGTTCTATCCAACACCAGCACCTTCTCCTGACGTCATGTTCCACCAATGTCCGCCTGGTTCTTCCCAACAGTTTCACATTAGTGCCCTTAGCATGACAATCTCTCAACACTGCCCCCGCCCCCATTGATGAAAGTCTGTACCTTTCTCATAGTTGGTTTTCGTGTTTCAGAGCCATAGAAAGGGCAGACTTTACGTGGGAGCTGAAAATTTTTATCTTTGTGCTGGGCGTAATTTCTTGTGATTTCCGTAAGTTTCCCAACGCAATGACAACTCCTCTCACATTTTGCACTGTAGTGGGTGTCTTTATTGCTACCAAGATATATAAAGGATTCCCCATTACTGTCGTAAATGCTTTTATTGCTACCAAGATATATAAAGGATTCCACATTACTGTCGTAAATGTCTTTATTGCTACCAAGATTTATAATGGTTTCCACATTACTGTTGTAAATGTCTTTATTGCTACCAAGATATATAAAGGATTCCACATTACTGTCGTAAATGTCTTTATTGCTACCAAGATATATAAAGGATTCCACATTACTGTCGTAAATGCTTTTATTGCTACCAAGATATATAAAGGATTCCACATTACTGTCGTAAATGTCTTTATTGCTACCAAGATATATAAAGGATCCCCCATTACTTTGTGCCTACCAACACAACATGTTTATCATTTATTCTCATAATGTTTGTGTTTTCTGTGACCTCTAATCAAAAATACTTATTTTATTTTTCACCTGATGACGATTATGGGAAAGAAGAACCAAGTCATTGTCAAAGCCCACTGTTACTTCAGTGAAGGCACTAAATTCATTAAACATGATTTGTGGGCTGCATTTCTGTCAGGAAATAAGTCACATATATTACAAGACTACTAAAATGATTATATGCGAAAATGACATATATGACTTCTGCCATGACTATATAACTACTGCAATGAATATATGACTACTGACATGACTATATAACTACTGCAATGAATATATGACTACTGACATGACTATATGACTACCAACGTGACTACTTATATGACTATATGAAAACTAACATTATTATATGACTACTGTTATGACTATATGACTACTAACATGACTACTGACATGACTACATGACTAACACAGCAACAATCCATGAATCCTATCTGGTCTAACCAGACACATGATCTGTGTTCCATTCTTATTTCCTGCATCACAAACTGGTTTTAGCCATGAACATTCACGGAAATGTGAGGAATCATTGAAGCGAAACTAAAGCCATGTCAGCCACTGGTAACCATGTCTTCCTTTAGCTGGTTGTCTGGTAGCCAAGTCTTCCTTTAACTGGTTGTCTGGTAACCATGTCTTCCTTTAGTTGGTTGTCTGGTAACCAGGTCTTCCATTAGTTGGTTGTCTGGTAACCAGGTCTTCCATTAGCTGGTTGTTTGGTAACCATGTCTTCCATTAGTTGGTTGTCTGGTAACCAGGTCTTCCATTAGCTGGTTGTCTGGTAACCATGTCTTCCATTAGCTGGTTGTCTGGTAACCATGTCTTCCTTTAGCTGGTTGTCTGGTAACCATGTCTTCCTTTAGCTGGTTGTCTGGTAGCCATGTCTTTCTTTATCTGGTTGTCTGGTAACCAAGTCTTCCTTTAGCTGGTTGTCTGGTAACCATGTCTTCCTTTAGCTGGCTGTCTGGTAACCATGTCTTCCTTTAGCTGGTTGTCTGGTAACCATGTCTTTCTTTAGCTGGCTGTCTGGTAACCATGTCTTCCTTTAGCTGGTTGTCTGGTAACCATGTCTTCCTTTAGCTGGTTGTCTGGTAACCATGTCTTTCTTTAGCTGGCTGTCTGGTAACCATGTCTTCCTTTAGCTGGTTGTCTGGTAACCATGTCTTCCTTTAGCTGGTTGTCTGGTAACCATGTCTTCCTTTAGCTGTTTGTCTGGTAACCATGTCTTCCTTTAGCTGGTTGTCTGGTAACCATGTCTTCCTTTAGCTGGTTGTCTGGTAACCATGTCTTCCTTTAGCTGGCTGTCTGGTAACCATGTCTTCCTTTAGCTGGTTGTCTGGTAACCAGGTCTTCCTTTAGCTGGTTGTCTGGTAACCATGTCTTCCTTTAGCTGGTTGTCTGGTAACCATGTCTTCCTTTAGCTGGTTGTCTGGTAACCATGTCTTCCTTTAGCTGGTTGTCTGGTAACCATGTCTTCCTTTAGCTGGTTGTCTGGTAACCATGTCTTCCTTTAGCTGGTTGTCTGGTAACCAGATTGAGAAAGAGGCAGGACAGTTACAGAGAAAAATAGATGGTGAAAAGCAGACACAATGCGTTGGTGTACATTTAAAAAGAAGGTCACCTGTAGTTGTGAATTTATGCTCCGGCGGGAGTGATAAAGGGACATGAATTACTGATAGCGCACGTGTTTAAAATCCTGTCTTTTATACGGAGTGAAATACTTTGCCTGCACATTACGTGATAACTATAGGGAAAAGCGGCATATGGAAAGGCAGACTCGATTCCAGAATACAAAGTAACAGTAAGTAACATGTCCTTTACAGAACGCCGCTTCTTACAACCGTCACCTACAAATGTCTTGGTAAGTGTGTAGTACGGTAGGTTGCCATTACTTTCCGTTCGTGGAGGAACGAAAAAAAACCCATGTCTGGACACAAGCGTGATTCGAACCCGGTGCGTTGAGAGTGTGACACGGACGCTTCACCCCTAGGCCACGCAGTCTCCCGAATGAAGCCACATGGAAATAGATGTATCGCGCCGAAAGGCGCAGACATCGCAGCCTCGCTGCAAACTACAAAACCTTTTCAGAACGAACTACAAAGAAGAAGGAGATGAGGATGCGACTAAGGAGGAGGAGAAGGAGGAGGAGATGAGGATGAGACTAAGGAGGAGATGAGGATGAGACTAAGGAGGAGGAGAAGGAGGAGATGAGGATGAGACTAAGGAGGAGGAGGAGGAGGAGATGAGGATGAGACTAAGGAGGAGGAGAAGGAGGAGATGAGGATGAGACTAAGGAGGAGGAGAAGGAGGAGATGAGGATGAGACTAAGGAGGAGGAGAAGGAGGAGGAGATGAGGATGAGACTAAGGAGGAGGAGAAGGAGGAGATGAGGATGAGACTAAGGAGGAGGAGAAGGAGGAGGAGATGAGGATGAGACTAAGGAGGAGGAGGAGGAGATGAGGATGAGACTAAGGAGGAGGAGAAGGAGGAGATGAGGATGAGACTAAGGAGGAGGAGGAGGAGGAGATGAGGATGAGACTAAGGAGGAGGAGAAGGAGGAGATGAGGATGAGATTAAGGAGGAGGCGAAGAATAAAATGAAGAAAAAAAGATTAAGAAGATGACGAAAAGGTTGAGTAGGCTGAGAGAAGAATGAGGAGATGTGGGAGTAGGTGAAGAGAAGAAGGAGGAGATGTGGGAGTAGGTGAAGAGAAGAAGGAGGAGATGTGGGAGTAGGTGAAGAGAAGAAGGAGGAGATGTGGGAGTAGGTGAAGAGAAAAAAAAAATATGTCGGAGAAGGCTGAGGAGGAGAAGAAAAAGGTGGAGGAGGAGGTGGAGAGTTAGAGAAAAAGAAGAAGATGAGGAGGCGGTGTGGTAGGAGGTGAAGGAGAAGAAGAAGTAGAAAAAGAAGACGTAGAAATAATAGAAGAAGAAGTAGAAAAAGAGGAAGAAGAAGAAGAAGACGTAGAAATAATAGAAGAAGAAGAAGAAGAAGACGTAGAAATAATAGAAGAAGAAGAAGAAGAAGACGTAGAAAAATAGAAGAAGACGTAGAAAAAGAAGACGTAGAAATAATAGAAGAAGAATTAGAGAAAGAAGAAGAAAAAGAAGACGTAGAAATAATAGAAGAAGAATTAGAAAAAGAAGACGTAGAAATAATAGAAGAAGAAGAAGAAGAAGAAGAAAAAGAAGAAGAAGACGTAGAAATAATAGAAGAAGAAGTAGAAGAAGAAGAAGAAGAAGAAGAAGAAGAAGAAGAAGAAGAAGAAGAAGAAGACGTAGAAAAAGAAGAGGTCGCTCACATACGAAATGACCCGAACAAACCATCTCAAACGTAACAAAGAAATCACTTTATTAGCTTTCATCAGAACACAACTAATGCTTACCAAATATGGAAAATCAAACATGGAAATAAATGGGATCAATCCATTTGCTGCGTCAAAGGTTCAGAGAATGTTCCAAATGACCACCTTTGAACTGGTTATTTAAAAGGGTTTACCGTACGTCTCCCTCCAAACATGGTGGTCTGTCTCAGACGTCTGTGATCACCGTAGAGTTTGTTCTACAGATGGGTGAGCGCCGTGCTCTCATTCTGCCCCACTCAAAGATACCCCAGTCTTCAGAACATGTTCTCCGTCATACCATCATCATACAAGTCAGTAAATTGGTCACAATTGGCAATTAAAAGAACATAAATTAGATACGAATTTGAAAAACATTTATTGTTGCACTAACATTGTCCCAAATATCTGAACATAATTCCCACCAATATTAATGCATTTATTCCAGTGCTTAATCAGTGCAAGAAAAACATGTCTCATTTGCGTTCGCCAGTCAATAGCCTGGGTACTATGAAAACTGCTTATGAAAGCTGTTTCAAGGCGCGAGAAGAGGTTAAACAGTTTTCATATGCGATGTCTTCGAAGTATAATGAGCCTAAAATGGCAGGACAAGGTGACCAACTCGGAAATACTGAAACGTGCCTCGATACCTTCCTTTTTCTCGACTCAGAGCAACAAGAGACGGAGACGGTTGGGTCACGTGAAACGAATGTCAAATACCCGCATTCCGAAGCAGTTACTCCTGGGTGAACTCATATCGGGTACCAGATCCCTATGATGGCCTAAATTAAGATTCAAGAACATTTGCAAAAGATCCATGAACGATTTTACGATCAATCCAAATACATGGGACGAGATTGTAGAGGATAGAGCTACACGGAGAGCGACCTTGAGAACGGGCATCGAGTTAGTTCTGGCGACAAAGATGGAAGACAAGCGACGCAAAAAAAAAAGTCTTCATCACACCAATTGAACTTTTTCTATTTACACTGCTGTCGTCCCTGTCAATCAAGAATCGGTAAAATCAGCCACGAAAGTCGATGTCCCTCCAGGACAGAAGCTGCCACCGCCATCTCTACAACAGACCAGCTTACTGACCGTTTGTCAAGGCGCAAACGGCCATAGTCTGGGTACCCATGATGAGCGCACTTTCCAGAAATTCAATCGATCATGCATTATGCTGTAGACTAAACCACGCGAACACAGTATTTCTGTTGCCGCACTGTCTATCGTTACTATTCTTTCCCCTCGAATTATCTCCCCTTCACACAAATGCTTCTGTTGTAATCTTAACAGGATGCCCAGGTAGGGCTTCAATCAACATTTTTAAAGCGTCCTTTAGAAAACTTACCGATAATTATTGCACCGCTTTACCTGACACACACTTCTCACCGTAACAGAAAGCATTTCCTTATGAATATCATTTGAAGTACATTATCTCTCGCCCTTCACACCCGCTTAAATAAACCCCACTACCCAACAGCTGTTTTTTTATGTACTCTCTGTGAGTAAGAACGCCATATTTAATCTCGGCTACGCACGTGCATGCGACACCTAGCGTCTGCTAAATAAGTAATCACAAAGCTGGATGTTGCTGCCACCTAGCGTCTGCTAAGTAAGTAATCACAAAGCTGGATGTAGCTGTTACCTTTTGACACCTTTAGAAACTATCAGCTACGTCGTTCAGCTATTCCATATCGATGTGTGATCTATTTACTGACTTACTTCGTATATATCGTATAATCAAAAACACAGAATGAAAAACTAGAGAAAACAATATAAGATTTATATTGTATTATACAGTAAGCCGCAGGAAGTTCTAAAAAACCTACTGCACAGCCCAAGCCTTCGGTTACCTGGCAACACTAACGCATGTTTGGCTTGGCTTCGTTCGTTCTCAATCTCCCGCTACTAAACCCTGACACGGGCCTAAGTAGCAGAATGAAGTCCAGAGAACGGGATGCGTTGTGTCGTAGTTTACAGCTTGGCTGCGATATTTGCACCTTTCGGTGCAACCCATCCGATTTCAGCAATCATTATTTGAGTTCCGGGTTAGCATTCCCTCTTCGATCCCTTCTCCTTAGCCAGTCTGCTCGGTTGCAGCCTGTTATCCAGGATCACCGCGTGGAGGTGTAGAAGGGTCTTGGCAGCTCTGGTTCGCTGGCCCTGACGCTAGCAGTCAGCTATGAGTCACTGACCCTGACGCTAGCAGTCAGCTACGAGTCACTGACCCTGACGCTAGCAGTCAGCTACGAGTCATTTACCCTGACGCTAGCAGTCAGCTACGAGTCACTGACCCTGACGCTAGCAGTCAGCTACGAGTCACTGACCACTGCAGCTTATACGCTGCTCAGCATCTTGATCACCTAAACATGTATGTTTGAATACAAGTATTCTAAGTATTCCAAGTACAGTACAAGGTCACATATTTTGTTTACATCGTTCACTGTGTTTCCTAAGACGAAGTAATAAGTGTTTTGCACCTTACATTCTGGTGAATCCACATTCAGTACGAACTTTAAATGGACTCACATCCCATAGGTTTCCTTCCCTGCAGGTTCAGGAATCTGAACACAGACATGGTCTCTGCTTGTGAGACAGTGCAGCCACACCACGATTTTGAGCACTTTGAGAAAGCTACATACATGCACTTCAAATTCATATCTTTTCTATCGTTGTCGCTACATGTTTCACACCTACCAATAAGATTATCTCCCCCAGTGAATCCCGGGGCCCATTACTGGGAATGACAGGATATCAGGTCAGGTCATCCCGTAACCGGTGAGGACGTTGGGGGACACATGAAGACATCCTCACAACTCCACGACACCCTTCTCTGTCAGCGGCCGCTGCCTGTACCTCTTCTTGTCCAATCTTTTATATTGTCATCCAATCTCATTTTGGACCGACCTCTTCGTCGTCTGCCTTGCACCTTTCCGTGGAGGATCGTATTTGCAAGACCATTTGATTTCGATATGTGACCGTACCAAGCGAGTTTCCGTTTTAAATATCTGGGTTCGATTGTCAGTGATGAAGGATCAAAATGTGAGGTGTTGGCCAGAATAGAACAGACAATAGCGGTGCTTGCACGGCTTAACAAAATCTGGCAAGATAAACGGTTGGCACTATGCACGAAAATCAGATTAATGCGTTCACTGCTCCTGTCAGTATTCCTCTATGCGTGTGAGACATGGACAGTTACAGCTGACCTTCAGCGAAGGATACAGGCCTTGGAGATGAGATTTTCCGAAGACTTTTAAACGTCAGATACAAAGATCGAGTTACAAATGAGGAAATTCGAGATAGAATTACAACAGCAATAGGGCCTTTCGAAGACCTCTTGGCAACTGGAAGGATATAACCGCTGCCAAATATTGCCACAGTCCAGGACAAAATATGTGAAGGTGGGCGATGCATTTATTTCTCCTGAGTGGTAAAGAAAATAGGATAAATTATTTAATGCCTTGTGTATTGTAAGATGCGACTAAGGGTTGTGCATGGATGTGGCAAAATAACAATGTAAAAATTTTTCTACCGTACTGCAAATGAAAAGAATCATGTTTTCTAAAAGCTCGTTAAGTAAAATACAAGGCTGGACATGTGATTCAAGAAATGACGGGACGTGATTTTGATTTGATTCCATCAACTCCATGCATGCCTTAAAAGAGACGACTAAAGTGAGTTGTGCATTATATTAGCAGCCTCATCATGCTAGACAATAGTTACAGAATCGACTACTGCAAGAGCATGCAACGTTCTTTGTGGCAGGTTTCTTGTTAGAAGTCGACTGTGCTGGTACCACTGTGCTTCGGCTGGCGTGATAAAAGACAAGAAAAGAGGACCAGCTACAGTTGGTGCCTCCTGCTTCAAGTCAAGCCAAGCAATCCGTATATCCAACCAGTGCCTTTCGCGTTGATCGTCCACGACAGCGGGTGATGAGCCCTGGGCATCGTGTAGGATAAGTGGTAGTAGATGTGAAATGTCTCAACAAAGTGTTGCGCGGGAGAATCCGGTGACGACTCAATTAGTTGTCCTGTTTTTCGTATGGTGTAAACAATGCACAACCTGCAACAAAGGAAATATTTTTTATATGATTTTGTGTTTGCTGTAGTGCACCGACCATATGGTAAGTTACAGGTAAGATTTAATGTTTACTGAGTGTAGTAAACCGACCATACAGTGGGTTAGAGGTAAGATTTTGTGTTTACTGTAGTAAACCGACCATACAGTGGGTTAGAGGTAAGATTTTGTGTTTACTGTAGTAAACCGACCATACAGTTGATACAGTGGGTTAGAGGTAAGATTTTGTGTTTACTGTAGTAAACCGACCATACAGTGGGTTAGAAGTAAGATTTAGTGTTTACTGTAGTAAACCGACCATACAGTGGGTTAGAGGTAAGATTGTGTGTTTACTGTAGTACACCGACCATGATACAGTGGGTTAGAAGTAAGATTTAGAGTTTACTGTAGTAGGTAAACCGACCATACAGTGGGTTAGAGGTAAGATTTTGTGTTTACTGTAGTGCACCGACCATACAGTGGGTTAGAAGTAAGATTTAGTGTTTACTGTAGTACACCAATTGTTGTTTGTCCATCGTAATCGATGAGGTCCACTTTGTCAGCTAGCTAACTTAACACACCTGTTCATTGACACGTTAAGTCTACTTTCTCACTTTTTGAGTCTCTAGACCGTGGCTCGGGGTCATTAGTCGGTCAGAACTCGC
Organism: Ariolimax columbianus; assembly: GCA_036924085.1. NCBI lineage: Eukaryota > Metazoa > Mollusca > Gastropoda > Stylommatophora > Arionidae > Ariolimax > Ariolimax columbianus. The sequence continues at coordinate 60,703,051 of JAVGWX010000019.1, forward strand.
CGTCACATTTTTCATTGTTACAGATTTTCGTTTGTAATAGATGCTCGAATCAGCTACATCTGTACAGTCATTCTTAACCTGGCCATATACTGGGAGTGGTCGCAATTGTTGGTATCTCAAGTAAGTTTCTTTGTTTATGGGCACTATTGTGATTTTGAATGTTCTAGCTTGATTTATGTGGACTATTGTGAAAGTTTGAAGGTTCTAACTTGATTTCTGTGGACAACTGTGGACGTTTGAAGGTTCTCACTTGATGTCTGTGGACTACTGTGAACGTTTGAATGTCCTATATAGCTTGATTTCTATGAACTGCGGCAAAGGTTTGAATGTTCTAGCTTGGTTTATGTGTACAACAGTGAGAATTTTGAGGTTCTAGCTTGATTTATGTGCAACTGTGAGAGTTTGAATGTTCCAATTTCACTTCTGTGGACTACTGTGAAAGTTTTAAGGCTCTAGCTTAATTTATGTGGACAGCTGTGAGAGGTTGAAAGTCTTATCTTAGTTTCTGTGGACGTGACAATGTTTGAAGGTTCTAGCTTAATTTGTTTGCGTGCTATTGCTGTTTTAGTAGACCAGTAGTACTAATAAGATAAAATATACGACAATTTATCTCACTTGTGTTCTAAAAGTTATAATTCTGCCAACACAAACAACAATAAACAAATTAAATCATATAATTAATCACATATCTCTGCCAAAACAATCAAGTCTGGGCCACACAGTTATTACACTGAGATCTCTGCCAAAACAATCAAGTCTGGGCCACACAGTTATTACACTGAGATATCTGTCAAAACAATCAAGTCTGGGCCACACAGTTATTACACTGAGATCTCTGTCAAAACAATCAAGTCTGGGCCACACAGTTATTACACTGAGATCTCTGTCAAAACATCAAGTTTCGGCCTTACCGTTGCTACACACAAAGCTGTCTCTCAAAATAATCATCTCTCGGCCTACTGTAACTACACTGTTATAAAAGACCAGTTTTATGTAAAAGTGAATTTGTTAACGCGAATTTTGATATATTTTTAGTAAATTAGTTTTGTGTGAAAGTGGATTGATCTTTTTAGGTTCTTTGATGTCATCATACAAATGAGCCATATTAGCTTCCTGCAAAAGTAGATATATAATAATACTGTCACATTCTCCAAAGACATGAATGTGCTCTTCAAACTCATCATTTTATAATGAAGTAGATTCTTTCGATTTGTTTTACAGGAAAACGAAATATTTATTGAATCGCCACTGAAATATGACAACATCGAATACACATTGGTCATGGGGAAAGGAGACGTACGCCCGGGTAGGTAAAACATACTGATCAGACAATGTTATTTAGGGTCAGGTAAAACATACTGATCAGACAATGTTATCCAGGGTCAGGTAAAACATACTGATCAGACAATGTTATCCAGGGTCAGGTAAAACATACGGATCGGACAATGTTAGTCAGGGTCAGGTAAAACATACTGATCAGACAATGTTAGTTAGGGTCAGGTAAACACACTGACGAAGGACCTCCCCCCCCCCCCCCTCACTTCCATGCAATTCTCCTCCAAAACAGGCTGTTTCACACTGGCTAACGATGTGGTAAGCAACGTGATCTCCGTAGTAGTGAGCGTAATATTCTGGAGGATCCCGATCCACCTTCATCAGCACACTCGGTAAGTAAAGAAAGCTACTGCAACACGCCACCTAACGACCGTCAGGCTCACCAAATAGTAACGTAATTCATCACGGGCATCCAACAACACATTACACATCATTAACCAATCAGTGCCGAGCGGTCCAGTTTTCCAATTTTTAGCATGAAATACCCGTTTACAAGCTTGTAACTGAATTACAGCTTTGAGACGGGAGTACTTTTTGAACGAATCACGGAAATGTGCGACTGGATGTTGTTGCTTGTTTATAGATGCCCTGTCCGTGGTTACAGCACTAAAAAGCCAGAAAAATACAGAACATAATGACGTAAGAGCAGTACTTTGTCAACTATTCAATCAGTCCACACCCAAAAGAGTAGTGGTACAGTGGGTTCCATCCCACTGTAACACCCAAGGCAACGAGGGGGCAGACAGACTGGCAAAAGAAGGTGCAAGACTACCACAACCAGATTCTAGTGTGACCTACAAAGAGTCCAAAAGGTTTATTAGGGCCAGATACATGGACGAGTGGGAAACAGAGCATGCTGGCTACATAAAAAATGATGCCTACTACCAGTTGAATAGAAGAGAACAGGTTGTGGTCTTCAGACTCCGCACAGGCCACAACAGACGGTACCATATATTCAATAAACTGAAGATAGGTGCTACTGATGAATGCACTTGTGGTACAGGGAAAATTACTCCTGAATATCTGCTGTAAAATCGCCCGACATACGAGGACCAGAGAAAGCACATGTGGCCATCACCAGTGCAAACACTAGACAAGCTCTATGGCAGTGTCGACAGCCTCAGGATGGCCGCTACTTTCTTTGAACAAATTCAAGTTGACGTCTGATGACCGCTACTTTCTTCGAACAAATTCAAGTTGACGTCTGATGGCCGCTACTTTCTTCGAACAAATTCAAGTTGACGTCTGACAGCGTACGATGAAGAAGAAGGAGGATGTTGTTGTTCAATGCCCACAGTGAGTAAGTTTACTCTTTTGTGTGCCCTGAAAAGAGTGTTAAGTGGCAGGTTCTGGTAGCTTTCGTCCCATCCTTGTCATGCAGATGAAGGTGGCCTTCCTGGCGGTTTTTCATCTGCGTGGCTGTCACTATTACGGAGATCACACCTCGTCAGACAGACTGCCTGAAATCAGCCTGTTTCCGGAAACGCTACATGGAAGAGAGATTGTGGTCTTGGTCAGTGTATTGTGCCTGACCCTGACACCACGTCCTGGTCAGTGTATTGTGCCTGACCCTGACACGACGTCCTGGTCAGTGTATTGTGCCTGACCCTGACACGACGTCTCTCCTTGTAGCATCACTGATTTTTTTATTACCCCTAAATAAACAAAATCCACAGAACAGCTTTGAATTTTGGTTAAAAAATAGCTCATCCTTGCTATGGGCCATGAACATGGCTGTAACTCTTTTAGAGTGGCTCACCAGTCCTACAATTTATGTTAACGATTGTTTAACTACGCACTAATTCACCGCTGTTTCTACATAACATTGCGTACCAAACCAAAATATATTGTATTACTGAAACAGTTTTAGCCTTTTTCTTAATAAGAAAAAATGTATTGCTATTAGAGGCATGGCGTTCGTGTCCTTGCACATGCTTGGTAGTTTTAGCACTGAAGTAGCATTTATTGATGGCTTTAGTAGGTTTAACTTGTGGCAGTGGAGCTCCATTGAGATGCACCATCAAAAGCTGCACATGACCTAGATAGTATTTCCCTATCCACATGACTTAGATAGTATTTAACTATCCACATGACTTAGATAGTATTTAACTATCCACATGACTTAGATAGTATTTCACTATCCACATGACCTAGATAGTATTTCCCTATCCACATGACCTAGATATTATTTCACTATCCACATGACCTAGATAGTATTTCCCTATCCACATGACTTAGATAGTATTTCACTATCCACATGACCTAGATAGTATTTCCCTATCCACATGACCTAGACATTATTTCACTATCCACATGACCTAGATAGTATTTCACTATCCACATGACCTAGATAGTATTTCATTACCCACATGACCTAGATAGTATTTAACTATCCACATGACCTAGATAGTATTTCACTATCCACATGACCTATATAGTATTTCCCTATCCACATTACCTAAAAAGTATTTCACTATCCACATGACCTAGATATTATTTCACTATCCACATGACCTATATAGTATTTCCCTATCCACATTACCTAAAAAGTATTTCACTATCCACATGACCTAGATATTATTTCACTATCCACATGCCCTAGATAGTATTTCACTATCCACATGACCTAGATAGTATTTCACTATCCACATGACCTAGATAGTATTTCACAATCCACATGACCTAGATATTATTTCCCTATCCACATTACCTAAAATGTATTTCACTATCCACATGACCTAGCTATTATTTTACTATCTACATGCCCTAGATAGTATTTCACTATCCACATGCCCTAGATAGTATTTCGCTATCCACATGACCTAGATATTATTTCACTATCCACATGACCTAGATAGTACTTCACTATCCACATGACCTAGATAGTACTTCACTATCCACATGACCTAGATAGTATTTCACTATCCACATGTCCTAAGATGTAAACCAAAACTGAACTTTACTTTTCTACCTATTATTTTATTATCCACATGTTAACAGATGGAACCTGAGCATTAATATTCTGTGTAGGGCTTTTCGAAGAGCTCTTGGCAACTGTCAAAAGAAGGAAACTCGTTTGGGCACGGTCACATATCGAGGTCAAATGGTCTTGCAAATACGATCCTGCACGGAAAGGTGCAATGCAGACGACGAAGAGGTCGTCCCAAAAAGAGGTGGGAGGACAACATAAAAGAATGGACCAATCTCCGACCAGAAGAGGCACAGGCAGCAGCCGCTGACAGAGAAGTGTGGCGTAGGGTTGTGAGGGAGTCTTCATGTATGCTCCATCGACCTCATCGGTTACGGTATGACCTTACCTCATAGTACTTTATTATCCACATGTTAGTAGACCTACTATGAGAAATATTGACCTACATTTTCAATCTTCTGATTCATATTTAAACAGATCAACATCGATCTTTACTGTCCTACATAGTGTCTCCGTTCAGTTCAGTTCATCCTGTGATCTCTTGAGATTGTTGGGGCACCCATGTTGACACCTCCACAATCCTGCGCCATCCCTCTCTGTCTGTGGTTGCTTTTTGTGCCTCCTTGAGTCGTAGGCTAGTCTATTCATAGATGTTATCTTCCCATAATTTTCTCGGACATTCTCGTCTTCGCTTGCTCTAAACTGTGCCCTGTAGTATGGTATCTGCAAGTCCCTTTGACCTTGAGACATGGCCATAATATCTTAATATCCAAATTTCTAACAGATGAATGTTGAATTTTAATGTCCTACATAATATCTTACTATCCAAATTTCTAACAGATGAATGTTGAATTTTAATGTCCTACATAATATCTTAATATCTAAATTTCTAACAGATGAATGTTGAATTTTAATGTCCTACATAATATCTTAATATCTAAATTTCTAACAGATGAATGTTGAATTTTAATGTCCTACATAATATCTTAATATCCAAATTTCTAACAGACCAATGTTGAATTTTAATGTCCTACATCTTCCACTGATGGCTTACAATGCTGGTAGATCTGGCTACAGAACAAGGGGGAGCTGCCTCGAGGTAGGTGGATAGATGACATAGTGATTGTGCAACGACAAGGGCTCACATTGACCGACGCAACTCTTGGCGCAGGATAGACGACTCAAGCGCCCCACGACACTAAATGGCACAAGTGGAAAGAAAACTAACTAACTAACATAATATCTTACTATCCAAATTTCTAACAGACCAATGTTGAATTTGAATGTCCTACATAATATTTTACTAACCAAATTCCTAACAGGCCAATATTGAATTTGAATGTCCTACATAATATCTTACTATCCAAATTTCTAACAGACCAATGTTGAATTTGAATGTCCCAGCGTACCAAGAAGAAGAAGAAGAAGAATTTGAATGTCCTATATAATATCTTACTTTCCACATTTTTAACAGAGTGACACCGTTTGATAGTGAACTCATGTTATCTTGATGCCCACATGTTAACAGACTGACACCGTTTGTTAGTGGACTCATGTTATCTTGATGCCTACATGTTAACAGACCTACAACAATCTTTAATATCCTAAGTAATATACTATACACATGTTTATAAGACCTACACAGAGCCTTACTGTTAAAAAGAGAATCTTACATTTTGCATATAAAAAGACTGACAATAACCTTTAACATCCTGCATAGAATCTTACTTTCCACTGGGCAACATATTAACATCATATTAACATCATATTAACATCATATTAACAGACCTTACCAATCTTTTATGTCCTACATAGCATTTTACTGTATCCATGTTAGCAGACTGACATCTATCTTTATTGTCCTACATAGCATCATCATAGTATCTGTATGTCAACAGATTTGATCCAACACTGGGATTTCATATCCAATATAGCATTTACTATCACGACGTTAACAGACTAACTCTGAGATTTAATGTCCAACATAGTATTTACTATCCCCATGTTAACAGACTAACTCTGAGATTTCAAGTCCAACATAGTATTTACTATCCCCATGTTAACAGACTAACTCTGAGATTTAATGTCCAACATAGTATTTACTATCCCCATGTTAACAGACTAACTCTGAGATTTAATGTCCAACATAGTATTTACTATCCCCATGTTAACAGACTAACTCTGAGATTTAATATCCTACATAGTATTTCCTATCCCCATGTTAACAGACTAACTCTGAGATTTAATATCCAACATAGTATTTCAATGAGTTCAAGTATGTGGGCAGTATTTTTTCCTTAGACGGCAAGATCAACAAGGAAATTGAGACTAGGTGTCAGAAAGCATCTGCGGTAACTTATCAGCTGTCACCACGGCTTAGGCACACGAGCATTAGTTTGGCAAAAAAGGAACAACTGAGAAACAGTATATTTATGCAGACTCTGTGCTACCAGTGTGAAACATGGTCTCTGTCTAGGGCATGTGGAAGCAGAATTTAGACTTGTCAATGGAAGGTCATCGGTGTTATCAAGAAAGACGAAATGCGGATGAACGACATTCGTAGTATGGTCGGCACTACGTCTTGTGCCGTTTACACTTCTAGGCAGAAAATAAGTTGGTTTGGTCATCTCATGAGAACGCACCCTCTTCAGATTCCACTGATGGCTTACAGTGCTGGCAGATCTGGCTATAGTACAAGGGGGCGGCTGTGAGGTAGGTGGATAGATGATAGAGTGATTGTGCAGTGACACAGCCTCACATTGACCGACACAACGCACTTGGGGCGGATAGACGAATTAAGAATCCCATAACGTTCAACGACACAAGTGGAAAAAAACTGACTAATCTAATTAACTAGCATAGTACTCTTCTTTCAATATGTAAAGAGAACTGATACCAAACTTTAACGTCCTACAAAGTGTCTAACTATCCCCTATTTTAACAGACAAGCACCGGGATATAATGTCATCTGTCCCCATGTTAACAGACCAGCACAAAGATATAATGTCATCTGTCCCCATGTTAACAGACCAGCACCACAATATAATGTCATCTGTCCCCATGTTAACAGACCAGCAACCAGATATAATGTCATCTGGCCTCATGTTAACAGACCAGCACCAAGATATGTCATCTGTCCCCATGTTAACAGACCAGTACCAAAATATAATGTCATCTGTCCCCATGTTAACAGACCAGCACCAAGATATAATGTCATCTGTCCCCATGTTAACAGACCAGCACCAAGATATAATGTCATCTGTCCCCATGTTAACAGACCAGCACGATGATATAATGGTCACACCTACAAAACTTTCTATGCACATATTCATAGACCAAATCTCTGTTGTTCTGCGGTTTCTTTGTATCCACATTTCAACAAATCTAGACTGATGAAGAATTTTACTATCCTAAGTGGGGACGGCGAGAGCTAGTGGTTACGTGACACGGCTCACAATCCGAAGGTGTTGGGTTCGATCCCCATCACAGCACTGGCCGTTACCCTGGTGAAGCAAACCCTTAGAAAATGCAGGGGGAAGCAGACCGTAAGATAAAATGCATGCCAAAGTCGGATGCACTGGGCCAACAGGCACAAAATAAAAACCAAAGTGCAACGCACACTACCTTGGGGTATAGAGAAATAAAGTGAACGCCAAAAAAACAAACAAACAAACTGTCCTACGCAGTATCTTATCGACCACGTGTTAACAGACTGGTGACTTAATACAAGTGTATAAATTCATTTTGTTTTTTTCTCTAATCACAAACCAGCCCCTATGGTCGACCCAGCCACAGAAATTGGGTACCAGAAAAATCTGGGACGTAAAGCCGGCTGGCGTGATGCTGACCACATCATCCACTGTATGCTGTTGGTTACAAAATAATATGGGCCTAATACAATATTTCCCATGTGCCGGATAGCGTGACGGGATCTTTTATAATTAATTAATGAAGAGGATATATTAGACTATACCAAGTTTTTCAAAGCATGGCCGACTACAAGAACAAGAGGGCACAGCTAGAAATTGTTTCAAGATTGGTCCATATTAGATATTAGGAAATATGTTTTTAAGTGAGAGAGAGGTCAATTCTTGGAATGCATTGCCGCAGGATGTAGTAGAAGTAGAGTCAGTTAATGCATTCACAAATAAAAATAAACTGGTTGTATTCAGACTCTGAAGAGCCTTCTAAACCAGTACAATGAAGTTAAGTTAAGGCCAATCATGAACATTAGTGTCCCCATAGTATCTTACAGTCCCCACGTTAACAGATTCACACCGAACTTTAAGGTTCTATATAGTATCTTAGTATCAGCATGACAAAAGATGTAAGCCAACCCCCAGCTTTAAGGTCCTATATAGTATCTTCCTATTCACATGTTAGTAGACTAATATCCCACACTAAGATCCCACAGCAGACCTTTACCGAGCTTTGATGTCCTACATTTTATCTTAGAATCCACTTGCCAGCAGAAGAACACTGGGTGTTAGTCATGCGTATTATCTTTCAATCAACATGTTAACAGACTGTCAACAAGCTCTAGTGTAAAAAATAGTGTCTAACTATCCGCATGTTGACAGGACAACAGTACATTTAATGTCATACAGGCTATTTGCTGTCACCATGTCAACAGTCCGGCACCAAGCTTTACTGTCCTACATAATATCTTACTATCCACAGCTTAACAGACTAACAGAAAGCTTGATTTTCCTAGATTATATTGTACTATCCACTTATTGACACAGCAAACTTTCACGTCCTACATATTTTCTAAATATCCATGTTAGTAGACCAACATCAAGCTATAATGTCTTAAATAGCATATTTCTATCTACATGTTAACATACTGACGCCAAAATTTAATATCCTACATAGTAGCTAACTATCTACATGTCAACAGATGGAACCCGAGCATTAATAGAGTATTTCATGATTCACATGTTAGTAGACCTACCCTGAGAAGTAATATTCGACATTTTATCTTAGTATCCATAGTTTAACAGATCAACATTGAATTAAGTTGTGCTAAAAAATATCTTGCTATCCACATATTAACAGCTGTATGTCAACTTGAATGTCCTATATAATCTCTTACTATCCATGTTTTAATAGAGCGATGCCCAGATTTAGTGTGGTACATAGTATCTTAAGATCTGTTAACATGTTAGCAGATGGACACCAATCTTTAATGTCTTACATAAAATATTTTACTTCTCTCATGTTAAGAAACCGACGTTGGACATTAATGTCCTACATTGTATTTTACTTTCTACATGTTAGCAGACTAGCCCTGCAAAGTAAATCTCACATTTAACTTACTATCCACATGTTAACAGACTGATACCGAGCTTAACTGTGCTAAGTACTATCTTACTACTGACATAAAGACATCAAAACATCAGCAGATATCATTAAATACACCAATGGAGAGAATTCACTAACTCAAAAGAAACCAACAAATTACCTTATTTCACTTGAAAACTGGACACTGAATAATACTAGAAAATCTATACTGACTCAAGATCTCATACACTGATGAGTGTCCATGTGGAACAGGGCAACAGAATTCTGAAAAAATTCTACAGGAATACTAATTTTGTAGTGAAGTGAGATGTCAGACGTAATCAGAGAGTGCGGAGCTGAGGCAATAGTTGCTGTGCAGTAACTCTGATCTGGTGAAGACTACACACATCATCATCATGACAATTGGTCTGTAGATATAACATGACCAAAGGATCCTGAAAGCAAAGAAGAAAGAAGACTTTACTATCTCCAAGTTAACACATCAACCCCAGTCTTTAAGTTCCTACATATTATCTTACTATCCACAAGTTAACACATCAACACCAGTCTTTAAGTTCCTACATATTATCTTACTATCCACAAGTTAACACATCAACACCAGTCTTTAAGTTCCTACATATTATCTTACTATCCACAAGTTAACACATCAACACCAGTCTTTAAGTTCCTACATATCTTACTATCCACAAGTTAATACATCAACACCAGTCTTTAAGTTCCTACATATTATCTTGCTGTGAACATGTTAACCTCAATAGCATTGAAGACTCTCTCAAAGCCTTAGGTTTGGACATTCCAACATTTAAAAATAAACCAACCTCCTACTGAGTTTGAAGTAGCTAAATTGTTGCATCAACAACAAAACCAAAACAAAGTGGTTCTGCAAGCAATTCTAAAGCTGCATTTTTTTAAAAACCATCATGAACAGTATGTAAAATGTATTATAATGTTTATTAAAATTTGTATATAATGTAGAGCTTACACACACACACACACAAAGAAATATGTGTATGTGCAAATTAGTTAGTCAGTTTTCCTTCCACTTGTGCCGTTTAGCGTTGTGAGCCGCTTAAGTCGTTTATCCTGCGCCAAGTGCGTTGCGTTGGTCAATGTGAGCCCTTGTCATTGCGCAGCCACTCTAATGTCATCTATCCACCTACCGCTTGGCCACCCCGTTACCCTGTAGCCAGATCTACCAGCACTGTAAGCAACAAGTGGAAGATGATGAGGGTACATTCTCATGAGATGACCAAACCAATTAATTTTCTGCCTGGAAATGTATTCGGAACAAGACGTAGTGCCGACCATATGTGCAAATATATGTCTGATATAATAAGGCATGAATTACTACCAGGCCTTTGCCTGTTAGTGTCTGTTAATATTGCCATTATTCGAATATACCAAATCTTTGCAACATGCAATTTTATCAATACACAGGACAGCATGAATGTGTACTTTAGCAGCTGTTTGTTTACATTCTTGAACATGCCAACTTATGCATGTTGTGAACTAAAAAATTAACAATGAAAATTCACACACTGGAATAAGATTCAGTTTGATTTGTATGTATTTCGAATGACATATTATGAGTATTACATTTACATTTATTCAGCCAGCAGTGAACATGCACGATTCTATATCACTTGTGTAATTATAATGATAGTAATGGGTGTGCTGTTTTTGAAAAAGTAAAGTTTAAATTTTGGATATCCACAGTGAGATTAACAATCTTCGAGAAAATTTTAACAAGAAAGTTTACATACCTTTGCTTACATATACTCATTATATCCAAGGCTGAACCATTTACGAAGTAGCACACACGGAATATAAGAACGCTTAACCATACCCAACTCTCAGCACAGAATATTCGGTTAGCTAGATAATAGTTTCACGTCCTAGTAGTGAACTGTATTTACATGGACAATGTTTACTTCGTCACAATGGTTATGTATTCAAAAGAAAGGGATGTAATAAATGCATCACAAAAATATACATAATTTAATAATTACACGCAAATAAGCAAACCATTCTAATAGTTTGTCTGTGTTTAGTGCAGCATTCTAGACAAACTCTACTCTTGGGTAATTTATAACATTTAGTTGCATTTTATGGATATTATTAGATACATTTTAAAAACAATATGCAAAACGTTGTTACCACAACAGAGCTAGTTCAAACAGGCATCAGCATATATGTTAACTGTAACATTACTATAAACAGCTACAGGAGCAGCCAGTGTTGTCTTCTGCCAGTTACTTGTCTAGTTCGCTCCATGACTTCGACGCCGGTCAAGGTTCAAGGTTCAGTTCTTGTGATAAGCACGGCTTTGCTGTCACAATCGTCGCCGACGAGCGCCCGGGGTCGCGAGCTGTTCCTCCCCATATGTCGTGCACGAGGACGACAACAAGCGTGAGAAATTTGGTCGGGTGGATAATTAACACCTATCGCCTTCAGTGTACAGATGCCAATGTACACGTCCATGTGGTTCTGGTGTAGGGCCATAGCTCACTCGTTCTAGGTTGTACCTGGATAAAGAGGGGAGACGCCCAAGCCATAACCTCTCACGCGAATTTTTTATGATGGGATAACTCTAAATATGAATTATTTTTACATTTTATGGGTTACATCCCTTGCTTAGTTCTTCGTCAACATTCTTCTACAGGAGCAGATGTCCCAGTACAGATCCCAGCTCCGGTATGAGCTGGATGTAGCCGGCAGAAGGGTTTCCTTCTTAGCATGCTAGGCTCAAACAGCTGTGCTGCTTTGGGACAAGCGCTTACGGAGGGTGGTTAAGCGATGTGCGAGTCCATCGACTAGAGCAAAGTAGCGCCGCAGCCTGTTATGCGCCAACTATAGTGCTCTAAACAAACCACCTAACCATGGCCGGTGTTATGCCATGTCACACAGTTAGTCGCTTCTTACGACATGCTTTCAGTGAGGCAGTGGCCGTGTCCGTATCATATACAAAGACACCGGCAGACCACCCGGTATGTTGTAATATATGCTATGTTGTAATATTAATCAAATATCCTTGTTAGTGTCAGAATAAGATCAGTCCTAACATTATTGACTTGCAGATCTTTGAACATTCTGTCACAAAGGAACAATTATTTCATGAGATATGCAGAAGAAAAAGTGGGAATTCCATGGAAACATTGTAAGGAAAGCATTATAAGACCACAGTATAGAGCGTTGGATATAACGTTGTTATAATTTGGGTGCTTCTCTCGCTGAGGTACACGGTTTACTCTCCGGTTCAACATATTTCAGCCAACCCAGCTGTAATTGAGAACCTGACGTATTGGTCAATGTATGGATTCGGGTGTGCATCCGAACAATGAAGTCTCTAGTACCTCATATTTGACAGTAATTACTGATATGGAACTAAATTGACCTATCTTTAATATGTAATTAAGTTAAGACAGCGAGCAAGGGCTACCCTCATTTCACAAAAGCTGAGATCTCTCTCTTATAGTAAAGTTTCTACCACTTCATCCCCGACTGCAGTGTTTGTATTATTTGATACACCCATGAGTATGAACAGCGAGTTGGCAATGTATTTTTACATTCTTTACTTGACATAACCAATTGTTTGTTGTTGGGATAGCCGTTACGGTTGACAGATTTTCAAGGCTAGTTTTTGTTCGTGAGCTTTACTTTCTTGTGTATTTTGTGTTGCGCCTAGCAGCGGGCAGCGAACATTGGAATTTCTTATATGATCACAACAGCTCATTTTTGTCACACATTAGTTGGTAGTCACATTTGTTTATCTATTGTACAGAGAAACACGAAACCAAAGTAGGGAGAGAGAGAGAGAGAGAGAGAGAGAGAGAGAGATGTACATTGTTATTTGACTGCTAATGGATGAAGGTGTTAAAAAAGATGCTAGGTAAATGATTGTGGAGAGATGAGGCAAAGGTAATCCAATAGCACTCACTGCTGTCAAGGATGCAGTGTCAGAGACTTGTACTAGCCCTCAGCTCTTTATCAGGTGTGGTGGCTAACTCCTGTACTCCCCACATTTCCATCAATGACACTAAGCGAGGTTTCTGTACAGTCATCATTTGATAGAGATGAGAGTGTGATCACACGATCAGACAGGTGAATACGTCTATTAGGCTATCATTGTGGACATGACATGAAATTGGTTAGAGTCAGTGTGTGCCTTGATCCTTGCCGTGATAGCATTGCTTGTAAATATTGCTGCTGTATCAGTTCAGTTCATCCTGTAATCCATCAGGTCGTTGGAGCACACTTGAAGACACTCCCAAAATCCCACGCCATCTTTCCCTGTCAGCCGCTGCCTGTCGTATCTCACCGGGACGAAGGTTTAACCACTCAGTGATGTTGTCCACCCACCTCTTCCTTGGACGTCCTCGCCCTCTCTGTCCAAGTACGGAACCAAAGTGTATCGAGTTGGTAATTCCGTTGGACCTCGCGACGTGCCCGCACCAGGCCATCTTTCGTCTTTTGATAGTTGTGAACAGATCTTCAAAAGGACCAAAAGCGTTTTCAACTCTCTGTCGTATTTCTACGTTCGTGACACGATCTTTATATGTAACATTTAGGAGTTTTCTATAGCACCTCATTTCCATTGCATGTATTCTGCCCTGGATATCTGCTGTAATGGTCGACGTCTCGCAGGCATACAGAAATATTGAGATCATCAGAGAGCGCTTCAGTCTAACTTTTATGCCGATGGCGAGCCGTTTGTCTTGCCAAATAGGTTTCAGCCGAGTAAGCGTCGCTGTTTTTGTGTGCTTTTCTTGCAATTACCTCTGGATGCGATCCCTCTTAACTGTATAGTTTATAGCAATGAATGAACAGACAACCCAGCTTCACAAGCCACAGTAGCATGTTAGAATAACCCTCTGAGTTTGAAAGATTAGTTGGCAGGGTAAGAACTTGAACATAACGATACACATACGTGCCTGGGAAATACAATGGATCACACATTGTCATACGAACGACACTGTAAGCCGGTGAAACGAAACTTAACCTAACGTCTTTATACTGGTTTATAAGACCCTGTTACTATTAGAGACAATACCAAAAACAAACAACGAACCACTGTTATCAGATATCAGATCAGAACTGGGAAAACTCCAGGGATACTCAAAAATAGCCCTCCAGTGGCTACCCTCCCATTGCGGAATCATGGGAAACGAGAGAACTGATGCTCTGGCAAAAGATAGCAGCAAAGTGGCACAATTTAGTCATCGAGTACAATACAGAGAAATCAAGAACATCATCAGAAATCAGTATATACACCAATGGAGAGAAGACAGAAACATAAGCAGTACACCAGACCCAATTCACCAACTCAAAAGAAATCAACAAACTACCTTATTTCGCCTGAGAACAGGACACTGCAGACTACTAGAGCATATATACCAACTGAAGATCTCACACACCGATGAGTGCACATGTGGAACAGGAGGCCAGAACCCTGACCATATTCTACAGGAATGCCCAATCTATAGGGAAATGAGATGCCAGACCTGGCCAGAGGATGCAGAGCTGTGACAAAAGCTGTGGGGCAGCCGCTCCGACCTGGTGAAGACTACAGACTTCATCATGGCGACTGGCGTGCAGATATAGCATGACCAAAAGTTGTGGGGCAGCCGCTCCGACCTGGTGAAGACTACAGACTTCAACATGGCGACTGGCGTGCAGATATATCATGACCAAAAGTTGTGGGGCAGCCGCTCCGACCTGGTGAAGACTACAGACTTCATCATGGCGACTGGCGTGCAGATATAGCATGACCAAAAGTTGTGGGGCAGCCGCTCCGACCTGGTGAAGACTACAGACTTCATCATGGCGACTGGCCTGCAGATATAGCATGACCAAAAGATCCTGAACGCTAAGAAGGAGAAAGAAGAAGACCCTGCAGTTTCATTTAAATGACCTTGCTCTAAAAGCTATGCGCATCCAATTTATTCTTAAATCCATTAATTGTCCCTGCCTCCACTACCTCCTCCCGTGGCAATGCATTCCAAGCATTCACCACTCTCTGACTAAAAAAATATTTCCCAATATCTAATCTGGACCTCTCTTTAGTTAATTTGTAGCTATACCCTCTTGCTCTTGTGGGTGGCTGTATTTTGAAAAAAACTTGTTATAGTCTAATGTATCCATTACTCTGATCTTCTTATAAACCTGTATTGTCACCTCGAATTCTTCTCTCTTCTAGACACTGATGGCCGGTTTTTCTTAGTCTTTCCTCATAACTGTAGTTCTGAAATCCCACTTTCAGCTTTATCGCTCTTTTTTTGTATCATTTCCAGCATGTTTATATCCCCTCTATTATAAGGACTTCACACCCGTACACATTACTCCAATCTAGGTTTAACTAAAGCTTTATACAGTTTGACTATCACTTCCTTGTTTCTATGTTTAATAATTATTTTTGTCATACCTAACGTTGCATTTGCCTTTTTTACTGCTACCTGAACCTGCTCCCTCACCTTACCTGTATGATCTATTATAACCCCTAGGTTCCTTTCTTTATCTATCTTTCTAATATTGTTTTCTCTCAATAAACGTTAGTGCGAAATAACATACTGCGTTGTTGTTTGTCCATCGTTTCAGAAGAGGACCGCATTGTCATCTGTCAATCCTGGAGTGGATTCGTAGATCGCTGACCAAACCCGAGCCCGAAAGCGTATGTGGCTCCGAGAGCAGAGAAACACTGTCTGACCGTCAGGCGGAAGTCACTATTCTCTTGACTTTCGTGTCGCTTGTTTCCGTACAGCTTCCCTGATTCTTGTCTGCTCCATTTAAATCGCGACAGAAGAGATTTTCCTTCGCCAGGCAGAGCGATCAGCAGCAATGTTACCTCAACCATCAGGGTCAAGGCAGCAGCTTTTCAGTGAAGCTTCCAGAGTTTCTTTGTAACGTTTTATTTTGCCACCGCGAGCTCGCTTGCCTGACTCAAGCTTACCATATCATATTTTCTTTGGGAGCTGCTTATCTGACATGTGCACAAAAAAACCTCTGCATATGTAATCCTGTCTTGCCATTTTGTGTTCAGCAGTTTCCTTAGCTGCTAGATGGAGTGTCTAAAAGATTTCCAAGGAAGCGAGGTCGCGGTGGATCAGGGTGGCTTATGATCTCTGATCACTCTTATCAACATATTGATCTTACAACGGAATCAGTGGAGATGTGGTTTTACAGAGGGATGCTGCACATACCAGGGATTGCAGAGAAGACGAATGATACATTTAAAGAAGAGCCACAAATACAAATACAACAAATTCAGGGATTGCAGAGAAGACGAATGATACATTTAAAGAAGAGCCACAAACACAAAAACAACAAATTGCAAAGAGCAGAACAAGGCAGTCATTCTTTTTCGGGCATATTATGAGAAGAGGCGGCTTGGAGCACGCTGTGACAACGGGAAAGATGGCAGAGAAGAGAGACAGAGGAAGGCAGAGAAAAAAGATGTTGGACAGCCTGAGAGACAGAGGAAGGCAGAGAAAAAAGATGTTTGACAGCCTGAGAGACAGAGGAAGGCAGAGAAAAAAGATGTTGGACAGCCTGAGAGACAGAGGAAGGCAGAGAAAAAAGATGTTGGACAGCCTGAGAGACAGAGGAAGGCAGAGAAAAAAGATGTTGGACAGCCTGAGAGACAGAGGAAGGCAGAGAAAAAAGATGTTGGACAGCCTGAGAGACAGATGAAGGCAGAGAAAAAAGATGTTGGACAGCCTGAGAGACAGAGGAAGGCAGAGAAAAAAGATGTTGGACAGCCTGAGAGACAGAGGAAGGCAGAGAAAAAAGATGTTGGACAGCCTGAGAGACAGAGGAAGGCAGAGAAAAAAGATGTTGGACAGCCTGAGAGACAGAGGAAGGCAGAGAAAAAAGATGTTGGACAGCCTGAGAGACAGATGAAGGCAGAGAAAAAAGATGTTGGACAGCCTGAGAGACAGAGGAAGGCAGAGAAAAAAGATGTTGGACAGCCTGAGAGACAGAGGAAGGCAGAGAAAAAAGATGTTGGACAGCCTGAGAGACAGAGGAAGGCAGAGAAAAAAGATGTTGGACAGCCTGAGAGACAGATGAAGGCAGAGAAAAAAGATGTTGGACAGCCTGAGAGACAGAGGAAGGCAGAGAAAAAAGATGTTGGACAGCCTGAGAGACAGAGGAAGGCAGAGAAAAAAGATGTTGGACAGCCTGAGAGAATGGCAGGGGCGACAACCAACAAAAGAGTTGGTAAACAACACACGTGATAGTAGTGGATGGAGGTCCATGATCGTCAACGTCAACCGGCAAGGCACCTGATGATAATCATCTTACAAGTCCCATAGTAGAAGCTGCCGTTGAAGATGAAGTGTTATCAGACTTCATTGTGTTAAGTCACAACTTGTGTGAGGTATAGTGGCCAGCTCCCTTTCTCGATGACTTTTTTTCCTTAACCGAAGGACGAATACACATTTGAAAATGTACCGCCTATACAGCTGACGGGAGCCGGTAGCGGGATATGAGCCTCTACCCTTCCCTTGAAAGGCGAGTGCTCTATTACTACACTAATCAGACGCTCTACGATAGTCGTACCAAGGTTAAAACGAATAACACCTCTGTAACCTTTCAAGAAACTGTTCTGTATCCCCTTAGGCCGAGAAGCAGAAACAGACCAAAATGCAACTGGAGATTAGAGTTAAAGTTAGAGACAAACACAGGAAACAAAGAAGAGATGGATTGATCTGAAACAAATGGTTCAAGATCAAATAATTGGACGTGAATTGGTTGAATACATGTGCCCTACATGGAACTAAAATTGTTGGCCTTCATTTGATTGAACCAACAAACATGTCGTCAAATACAATTAAAGAAATTTGTCTCCTAGGCTAGCAACCTCATCATGATTAGATCATATTTTTAAAAACTGTCACTGCACATACTCGGAAAACGAGTTTTTGTTACTATCCCAGCTTTAATGATGAGCATTTGATTTACTTGGAGTGGAAAAAACAATAAATCAATCACTCAATCAATCAATAGATCGTTCGCGGTTCTAGGAAAATGAAACACCAGGATGAAAACTGAAATTGATGATCCGTATGGCCAGCCGTACTTTAAGTGTAATGACGAAATTAAGTCTTATACATCTTTTTATCTTGTCTTATACATCTTTTTATCTTGTCTTATACATCTTTTTATCTTGTCTTATACATCTTTTTATCTTGTCTTATACATCTTTTTATCTTGTCTTATACATCTTTTTATCTTGATGTTGTCTTATACATCTTTTTATCTTGATGTTATTTTGCCCCAGTTATTGAAACACAGACCGGATACTATTCAATCCCCTGTCCTGACCCACTTATAAGGACACATGCACTTATTCAATCATAATGCCAGTTTCGAAGGAAATGTGTTTATTTGAAGGGGTAGCGACTTAGAGGGTAACCGAAGGACATGTGTTTATTTGAAGGTGTAGCCACTTAGAGTGTAACCGAAGGACATGTGTTTATTTGAAGGGGTAGCCACTTAGAGGGTAACCGAAGGACATGTGTTTATTTGAAGGTGTAGCCACTTAGAGTGTAACCGAAGGACATGTGTTTATTTGAAGGTGTAGCCACTTAGAGTGTAACCGAAGGACATGTGTTTATTTGAAGGTGTAGCCACTTAGAGGGTAACCGAAGGACATGTGTTTATTTGAAGGTGTAGCCACTTAGAGTGTAACCGAAGGACATGTGTTTATTTGAAGGTGTAGCCACTTAGAGTGTAACCGAAGGACATGTGTTTATTTGAAGGTGTAGCCACTTAGAGTGTAACCGAAGGACATGTGTTTATTTGAAGGTGTAGCCACTTAGAGGGTAACCGAAGGACATGTGTTTATTTGAAGGTGTAGCCACTTAGAGTGTAACCGAAGGACATGTGTTTATTTGAAGGTGTAGCCACTTAGAGTGTAACCGAAGGACATGTGTTTATTTGAAGGTGTAGCCACTTAGAGGGTAACCCAGATTTAGCGGAATTTTTCCGGCAAATTGGAAAATGTCCCATCCACATGTCCATTAATATCTTCAAGCTTTAAATATAAACAGAGCATCATTATCTTTTATCAACTTGTATTTTTAGACGTCGTGGGGAGGTGTAGTTATCTGTCGCATGCCAGCTTTGTCGTCGATGTTGTTGTCATTCCGTGTTTCTTCAGCGTCTCACTGACACCATCCATCCATGTTTTTCGTGGTCTGCCTCCTGCTGGTCTGCAACCCTGGTGTCTGGTATTGTAGGTACGAGCAGCTGGTAACTTTGGTTTCACTCTTGTCATGTATTCGAATTATTTTGTTTCTCTGATTTTCTATGTAATCCATGCACAGTGTTGTACCCACTCTCTGTCTGATTACTTCGTTTCGTACTCTGACCAGCCTGTTGACCTCGAGAGCATTTCTCAAACACCTTATACCGCATACCATGGTTTGTCTTTGTTGTGCTTTACTGAGAGTCCGTTCCTGATATCATATACACATGTTTCTTTTTTTACAACCACAGACATACTATCGTGCGATTGCATATTTATTTATAAACAAGCATATATGGTAACGACATATGTGTTTTGATATACAGAAGTGGATCATTTGGATTCAAATAACTGAAGATTATCATTTAAAAATAGCAGATAACATTGAGTGACCCAGATTCAGCGAAATTTCCCTAACAATGGGATAATATCTCCTTTGTATTTTAATTATTATATTCAAGCTTTAAATATACACTGATATCTTATTTTTATTATCTAAACTTTCATATCTAAGGGCAGGCGTGGCCTAGTGGTTGAGTGACACGGCTCACAATCTGAAGGTGCTGCGTTCGATCACAGCACCAGCCGTTACCCCAGGGAAGCAAACCATGAGAACATGCAGAAGGAAGCAGACCCTTCAATAAAATGCATGCTAAAATCGAATGCACTGGGCCGACAGGCGCACAATAAAAACCCACAGTGCAACGCACACCGCCTTGGTTTTAGAGAAATAAAGCGAACGCAAAAAAACAACAACAAAAAAACATGCTTCCAAACTGCTTTCATCGTTATTTGCAAGAGTCCATGTTTCAGTCCCAAACTGTTCAACTGGCTAAACATTTTGTATACATTTCCTTTTCCTGAGTTTTTATACGTGATCCTGGCGCGCTCTTACCATAGCGCAGACGGCGACATCGATCATTAACTCCTTCGATGTTAAATCAAATTGTAGATGAGGATGTTCCACCGCACCAGAAACAGAGGCAACCCAAACATCGACGCAAGTAGAATTTCGGACAATTCTTTTGAGGAAACTCACAATTTCGCGCATAATTTCAACACTGTTTCAGAGACCAGGCAACATCTCCGAAATGTCATCCAAAGCACATCACTTACTACCTTTGGAAGAAGAACTCTTAAATTAGATGGCTGGTTTGAAGCGAAAGTGAAGGATATGACACCCGTCGTAGGGTGCGCTGTTCTGATTAATTACAAGCAGCTTCCACGAAATGCGGGTACTCTGCTCAACTTCAAGTCCATCAGACAACAAACATTTCGTCATTGTGCAAATGAGTATTGGCTACAGCTTCGTGAAAACATCCAGACTGCAGGACAAACAATTAACATCAAACAATGTACGACGGTATAAAGAAAGCTATTGGTCCCGCGTGTAGGAACACTGCACCGCCCCAAATCATCAGGTAGAGATGGGATCCCACCTGATTTAACTTGAATTAACTTCTTTATACTGGTTTAGAAGTCTCTGCAGTCTGTATTAAACATGTTTCTTTGAGGGTGGTTTAACAGATGTGCGGGTCCATTTTAATAGACTCAAACACAAGAGCTAAGTAGAGCCGCAGCTTGTTAGGCGCCATCTGTATGCTGCCTTTCCCACCTGAGGAAAGGTACACATAATTTGATCAATCGTTGTAACGATACATTCTTGGAACCGCTGTAAATGATGGCATGCCAGTGCTGGAAGAAGGCCACCATACGTCTAGATATGAAAGATGCACAGGTTGTAACATCCAAAAACAAAGGTGACTGTATTGCCTGTAATAACTATCGAGATACTCCTCTGCCCAGTGTTGTAGACAATATTCTGTTCCTGGTGTATTCAATAGCTTGTTTCTATCCACTGGATCAAATGTTTTCTTCTGGTCTACAAAGACGATGTTCTGTTCCTGGTGTATTCAATAACTTGTTTCTATCCGCTAGATCAAATGTTTTCTCCTGGTTTACAAAGACGATGTTCTGCTCCTGGTTTATTCAATAGCTTGTTTCTATCCGCTAGATCAAATGTTTTCTTCTGGTCTACAAAGACGATGTTCTGTTCCTGGTATATTCAATAGCTTGTTTCTATCCACTGGATCAAATGTTTTCTTCTGGTCTACAAAGACGATGTTCTGTTCCTGGTATAATCAATAGCTTGTTTCTATCCACTGGATCAAATGTTTTCTCCTGGTCTACAAAATCGATGTTCTGTTCCTGGTATATTCAATAGCTTGTTTCTATCCTTACTTACTTAGTCGCTCCTCTTCTACCGTGAGGTGTAGAGGTTTGCCAAAGACAACGCCACACTGCTCTATCCGCCGTCTCTTTCCTGGCCTCTTTCCAATCCATCCCTCTATCACTTAGGGACTGTCGTATGTTGTCTTCCCAACGTACTTTGGGACGTCCTCGGGGTCTGCGTCCTTGACTTTTGATCACCCATGACCGCTTTGGTATCCGATCTTCTTCCATTCTACAGACATGGCCAAACCACTGTAGTTGGGACTGCTCCACTCGTGTTTGCAGGGGTTGAACTTCAAGACTGCTACGTATTGTCTGGTTACGGATCTTGTCCCTTTTCGTCACCTGAACCGCCTTTCTTAGGTACCTCATTTCTGAAGTTTGTAATTGCCTTTCTTGGGCTGTAGTCATTGCCCATGACTCACATCCATATGTCAGGACAGGCACATAGGTCGAGCGGTATACATCCATCTTTGTTTTCCTGCTTATTTCTCTTCTGCTGAGGAAACCTCTGTTTATTTCATGGAACAGTCTACCTGCTGCTGCCCTTCGTGCAGTTAACTGGGTGTCACACTGGGTGTCCTACTTCAAGATGACCAGGGACTCGTGTCACAGTCCTACCCCAAGATGACCAGAAGCTGGGTGTCACAGTCCTACCTCGAGATGACCAGAAGCTGGGTGTCACAGTCCTACCTCAAGATGACCAGGGACTCGTGTCACAGTCCTACCTCGAGATGACCAGAAGCTGGGTGTCACAGTCCTACCCCAAGATGACCAGGGACTCGTGTCACAGTCCTACCTCGAGATGACCAGAAGCTGGGTGTCACAGACCTACCCCGAGATGACCAGAAGCTGGGTGTCACAGTCCTACCTCAAGATGACCAGAAGCTGGGTGTCACAGTCCTGCCCCAAGATGACCAGAAGCTGGGTGTCACAGTCCTACCTAAAAATGACCAGGGACTCGTGTCACAGTCCTACCTCAAGATGACCAGAAGCTGGGTGTCACAGTCCTACCTAAAAATGACCAGGGACTCGTGTCACAGTCCTACCTCGAGATGACCAGAAGCTGGGTGTCACAGTCCTACCCCAAGATGACCAGGGACTCGTGTCACAGTCCTACCTCGAGATGACCAGAAGCTGGGTGTCACAGACCTACCCCAAGATGACCAGAAGCTGGGTGTCACAGTCCTACCTAAAAATGACCAGGGACTCGTGTCACAGTCCTACCTCAAGATGACCAGAAGCTGGGTGTCACAGTCCTACCTAAAAATGACCAGGGACTCGTGTCACAGTCCTACCTCAAGATGACCAGGGACTCGTGTCACAGTCCTACCTCAAGATGACCAGAAGCTGGGTGTCACAGACCTACCCCAAGATGACCAGAAGCTGGGTGTCACAGTCCTACCCCAAAATGACCAGAAGCTGGGTGTCACAGTCCTACCCCAAGATGTCCAGAAGCTGGCTGTCGGAAGCTGACCACCTCTTGTGTTTGCCTCTGGAGCATTTCTCTCAGATGGAGAACTCAACCTCAGATCATTTCATAGGAAGGGCTCGTTAGTCAGGTCAAACAGATTTACTAGGACAGATATATCTGACAGCAAACAATTCTTGCCTTGCAGGAAGGCTGAGAACAGTCAACGGCTAGAGGAGCAGCAGTTTTAAGCAAGTGGGTGCTGAAGGCAGGTGTACTGCACCGCTGGGAGGACAGTCCAACACATCCCGCACATTAAAAACAGTCACAGACATGACTTTGTTTGGGTCATTGATGCTAAAACCAGAAAAAGGGGATCATGAATTTCACTCCGTTATGACAGCATTTGGACTAATTCTAATTCGTGTGATTGTTGTTGACCTAATGAAAACATCAACTCATCTGTTGACCTAACGAAAACATCAACTCATCTGTTGTTGACCTAATGAAAACATCAACTCATCTGTTGTTGACCTAATGAAAATATCAACTCATCTGTTGTTGACCTAATGAAAACATCGACTCATCTGTTGTTGACCTAATGAAAACATCAACTCATCTGTTGTTGACCTGATGAAAACATCAACTCATCTGTTGTTGACCTAATGAAAATATCAACTCATCTGTTGTTGACCTAATGAAAACATCAACTCATCTGTTGTTGACCTAATGAAAACATCAACTCATCTGTTGTTGACCTAATGAAAATATCAACTCATCTGTTGTTGACCTAATGAAAACATCAACTCATCTGTTGTTGACCTAATGAAAACATCAACTCATCTGTTGACCTAATGAAAACATCAACTCATCTGTTGTTGACCTAATGAAAACATCAACTCATCTGTTGTTGACCTAATGAAAACATCAACTCATCTGTTGTTGACCTAATGAAAACATCAACTCATCTGTTGACCTAATGAAAACATCAACTCATCTGTTGTTGACCTTGTAACAGTTCCCGCCGGAGCAAGGGGAGTTTAGGATGCATGAACATGTTAAAGCTTAAAGCTACCTGATTGCATGTCAAGGTCACTCACCGTCTCAGCAAAGGAGAACAGAGTTGAGTTAAGGAATGTGGACAGGTAGAAACTGACCACTGGCCTTCCGATTTTGGTAGGGGGAGATTGATTGACAGACGAAATTGGCAGCGGGGCTTGCTGCGAGAGAATGAGTGACAGGTGTGAAAAGTGTTTCGTTCCAATTGGGATTGAAGATGACCATACCTGAGATCGATTGGTCAAGCTCTGGCCTTGCTTGAGGATATATAACTCGAGACAAAGTTTAGCTCGGGAGGCTGGAGAGAGAGAGGCTGGAGAGAGAGAGGCTGTATGGAGGAGAGTGAGAGAGAGAGAGAGACTGAATGTGGATAGTATGTTTAACTCACCGACTTAGGTAGAGGAGCGATTGATAGACGGTTGGACGAATGTTTAGTGATAGAACAGGATCGCTCAAATAGGTGTGTGAGTTTTGCATTAATAGATAATCTGAACGTGTGTTTGTAAGCAAGGACACATTGTGAACGAGTTATGTCGAGATCGCCTGCCTGAGGGGATTTCAGTGAGGAAGAGTATTTGATAAGGTGTGTTGAAGACGCAGTTAAGGCGATGTGTGTGTGATGTAATTGCAAGGCAATAGAACTGGGTTTTAGATAGTTGGGAATTCCATCAATAGCTAATGCTTACAATTCCCGTTTTAGTAGAATGTTTAGTTAAGATATGTATTATATTGTGTTTGTAATTTCTCTACTCATTCTATGATATGAGTATGATATAATAAATATGCCACCTGCTGTGTGATATGTCATTTACTGAGTATGGTCATGATGATGTGGATGAGTGTGAGAATGTTCTAAGTTAGAATAACGGCCAAGGGCAAACAAACAGTGGGTCTGCTACAACCTAATGAAAACATCGACTCATCTGTTGTTGACCTACTGAAAACATCAACTCATTTATTGTTGACCTAATGAAAACAACGACTCATCTGTTGTTGACCTAATGAAAACATCAACTATCTGTTGTTGACCTAATGAAAACATCAACTCATCTGTTGTTGACCTAATGAAAACATCAACTCAACTGTGCGACTGTTGTATATTTTAATAGAAAAACTTTTGGACTGAAGGACAATAAAATTAGAATAACAACAAGAACAAAGATCAATGTCTAGAACACTTCATTCATTTATTTGTTCTAATATTCAAAGAAGTGATTGAAGTAAAAATAACAAATAACATCACCAGTAATGCAAACAGAAAATTAGTTTTTTCTTCTTCCCTTTACTCTCATCCCTTTACTTCACTCCCCTTCCCTTTACTTCTCTTCCCTTCCCTTCTCTCCACTTCCCTTCACTTAGCTTCCCTTCTCTTCACTTTTCTTCATTTCCTTCATTTACCTTCACATCACTTCTCTCCCTTTCCCTTCCCCCCACTTCCTTTAATTTATCTTCATATCAGTTTCTTTGCCGTCTCTTCACTTCCCTTCCCTTCACTATCTATCTCTTCACTTCCCTCCCCCTCCTCTTCACTTCCCTCCACCTCCTCTTCACTTCCCTTCCCTCCACCTTCTTTTCTCTTCACTTCCCTCCCCTTCCCTTCCCTCTACCTTCCCTTCCCTTCCCTCTACCTTCTCTTCCCTTGCCTCCACCTTCCCTCCCCTTCCCTCCACCTTCTTTTCTCTTCCCTTCCCTTTCCTCTACCTCCTCTTCACTTCCCTTCACCTTCCCTTCCCTTCACTTCCCTCCACCTTCTCTTCCCTTCCCTCTACCTTCCCTCCACCTTCTCTTCATTCCCTCCACCTTCCCTCCCCTCCCCTTCCCTTTACCTTCCCTTCCCTTCCCTCTACCTTCCCTTCCCTTTACCTCCATTTCCCTTCCCTTCCCTCTACCTTCTCTTCCCTCCATCTTCCCTCCACCTTCCCTTCCCTTCCCTCCACTTCCCTTCCCTTCCCTTTACCTCCACTTCCCTTCCCTTCCCTCCACTTTCCTTCCCTCCACTTTCCTTCCCTCCACCTTCCCATCACCTTCTATATATGTAGAGCTGTAGAGACCTGTTTGACACTTATAATCTAATGTGCAGACAAACAGATGATTGACCTCTTGTGTTTTATCGAGAATGAGGACCATCCCATTACGTCCATTCTGTCGGCCAATATTGGGCAGGAATTAGGTTACCTTTAGAATGTGTGCCCTGGCAGCGGCTAGCTGCTTAAGGTTTTTTAAAAATTTTAGACTACCAAGAACTCTCTTATGTGCACAGCGTGCATACAGGACCTCAATTGTATCATTCATCTCCAATAGGACTAGGTGCTGATCTCACCTGCCTTGAGCTCAGAGGACACCTGGAATATGCAGGATTCGAACCACCAACCAATTCGTTATGTTTTCATTTTGTTTTTGAGACAAGTACCTTACCTCTCAGTCATATTACCTCTCATTACCTCTCAGCCACACTAACTTTCAGTCATACTACCTTTAAGTCATACTGCCTCTCTGTCATATTTCCTCTCATTAACTGTCATATTACCTCTCATTAACTGTCATATTACCTCTCATTACCTCCAAGTCATATTACCTACCAGTCATTTTACCTTTCAGATGTATCTCAATCAAACCTTTAATAGTTTATTCATATTTATCTCAATCAAACCTTTAATAGTTTATTCAAATTTATCTCAAGCAAACCTTTAATAATTTAATCATATTTATCTCAAGCAAACCTTAAATAATTTTATCCTGAGAGTTCTAAACAAACCACCTAACTATGGCCAGTGTTATGCCATGTCACACAGTTAGTTGCCACTTACGACATGCTCTCTGTGAGGCAGTGGTGCTATTCTTGGCCTTGTCATAGACAAAGACCCCGGCGGACTACGTGGGCATATTACCTCTCAATACATTTCAGTCATACTACCTCTCAGTCATACTACCTCTCAGTCATACTACCTCTCAGTCACACTACTTCTCAGTCACATTACTTCTCAGTCACATTACTTCTCAGTCATACTCCCTTTCCGTCATACTACCTCTCAGTCATACTACCTCTCAGTCATATTACTTCTCAGTCATATTATCTCTCAGTCATACTATGTTTCAGTCATACTACCTCTCAGTCATATTACTTCTCAGTCATATTATCTCTCAGATTTTTCTAAAACAAATCTTTAATAATTTAAAATAATTGAATGTCAAAGGAGCTATTTTAAAACAAAACGAAACAATTTATCATTATGAATCCACGAACATTGGTGCGACAGTTAAAAAACATGAAGGTCAAATATAAACTTTGAGAGAATTAGAACAATTCTGGAACAAATGTTCGTTCTCATCAAGGGTCAGCAAAAGGTTGTCAGTTCTGATCAGGTCTGGGACGCTGGACAAACATCTTGTTTCTACGTTGGGGTTGTAAGATGGAGGGGATGTCTTCCTTTAGCTGGTTGTTTGGTGGAGGTCTGTGCTGGTTGGGTGGAGGTCTGTGCTGGTTGGGTGGAGGTCTGTGGTGGTTGGGTGGAGGTCTGTGCTGGTTGGGTGGAGGTTTGTGATGGTTGGGTGGAGGTCTGTGCTGGTTGGGTGGAGGTCTGTGGTGGTTGGGTGGAGGTCTGTGGTGGTTGGGTGGAGGTCTGTGCTGGTTGGGTGGAGGTCTGTGCTGGTTGAGTGGAGGTCTGTGGTGGAGGTCTGTGCTGGTTGGATGGAGGTCTGTGCTGGTTGGGTAGAGGTCTGTGGTGGTTGGATGGAGGTCTGTGGTGGAGGTCTGTGCTGGTTGGGTGGAGGTCTGTGCTGGTTGGGTGGAGGTCTGTGGTGGAGGTCTGTGCTGGTTGGATGGAGGTCTGTGCTGGTTGGGTAGAGGTCTGTGGTGGTTGGGTGGTGGTCTGTGGTGGTTGGGTGGAGGTCTGTGGTGGTTGGGTGGAGGTCTGTGATGGTTGAGTGGAGGTCTGTGGTGGTTGGGTGGAGGTCTGTGGTGGTTGGGTGGAGGTCTGTGCTGGTTGGGTGGAGGTCTGTGCTGGTTGAGTGGAGGTCTGTGGTGGAGGTCTGTGCTGGTTGGATGGAGGTCTGTGCTGGTTGGGTAGAGGTCTGTGGTGGTTGGGTGGAGGTCTGTGGTGGAGGTCTGTGCTGGTTGGGTGGAGGTCTGTGATGGTTGAGTGGAGGTCTGTGGTGGTTGGGTGGAGGTCTGTGGTGGTTGGGTGGAGGTCTGTGCTGGTTGGGTGGAGGTCTGTGCTGGTTGAGTGGAGGTCTGTGGTGGAGGTCTGTGCTGGTTGGATGGAGGTCTGTGCTGGTTGGGTAGAGGTCTGTGGTGGTTGGGTGGAGGTCTGTGGTGGAGGTCTGTGCTGGTTGGGTGGAGGTCTGTGCTGGTTGGGTGGAGGTCTGTAGTGGAGGTCTGTGCTGGTTGGATGGAGGTCTGTGCTGGTTGGGTAGAGGTCTGTGGTGGTTGGGTGGTGGTCTGTGGTGGTTGGGTGGAGGTCTGTGGTGGTAGTGTGGAGGTCTGTGGTGGTTGGGTGGAGGTCTGTGGTGGTTGGATGGAGGTCTGTACTGGTTGGGTGGAGGTCTGTGCTGGTTAGGTGGAGGTCTGTGCTGGTTGGGTGGAGATCTGTGGTGGAGGTCTGTGCTGGTTGTATGGAGGTCTGTGCTGGTTGGGTGGAGGTCTGTGCTGGTTGGGTGGAGGTCTGTGCTGGTTGGGTGGAGGTCTGTGCTGGTTGGGTGGAGGTCTGTGCTGGTTGGATGGAGGTCTGAGCTGGTTGGGTGGAGGTCTGTGCTGGTTGGGTGGACGTCTGTGCTGGTTGGGTGGAGGTCTGTGCTGGTTGGGTGGAGGTCTGTGCTGGTTGGATGGAGGTCTGTGCTGGTTGGGTGGAGGTCTGTGGTGGTTGGGTGGAGGGGAGGTCTGTGATGGTTGGATGGAGGTCTGTGGTGGTTGAGGGGAGGTCTGTGATGGTAGGGTGGAGGTCTGTGATGGTAGGTCTGTGATGGTAGGGTGGAGGTCTGTGATGGTAGAAGAGCAGGGGGGGGGGGGGGGGGGTCTGTGCTGGTTGAGGGGAGGGGAGGTCTGTGATGGTAGGGTGGAGGGGAGGTCTGTGATGGTAGGGTGAAGGTCTGTGGTGGTTGATGGTAGGTCTGTGATGGTAGGGTGGAGGTCTGTGATGGTAGGTCTGTGATGGTAGGGTGGAGGTCTGTGATGGTAGGGTGGAGGTCTGTGATGGTAGGGTGGAAGTCTGTGCCTGTTGGGTGGAGGTCTGTGATGGTTGGGTGGAGGTATGTGATGGTAGGGTGGAGGTATGTACTGGTTGGGTGGAGGTCCGTGAGGGTAGGGTGGAGGTCTGTGATGGTAGGGTGGAAGTCTGTGATGGTAGGGTGGAGGTCTGTGATGGTTTGGTACTGGCTGTCTGGTAGAGCATGAACAAATAGAACACACTGTATGGAACAAAAATTAATTCCACAATCACTTTCAGAATCCACTATTTGACATTGGGCCAAAAAGCAGAGGCCTGCAGGGTGTGGATCAATAATCAACCAGCCAGCCAACCAACCAACCCATCAGTCAGCCAGTCAACCAACCAACCCACCAGTTAGCCAGTCAACCAACCAATCCATCAGTCAGTCAGTCAACCAATAAACCCACCAGTTAGCCAGTCAACCAATAAACCCACCAGTTAGCCAGTCAACCAATAAACCTACCAGTTAGCCAGTAAACCAATAAACCCACCAGTTAGCCAGTCAACCAATAAACCCACCAGTTAGCCAGTCAACTAACAAACCAACCAGTTAGCCTGCCAACCAACCAACCAGTCATCCAGCCAACTAACCAACCAGTCATCCAGCCAACCAACTGACCAGTAATCCAGCCAACCAACAAACCAGTCATCCAGCCAACCAACCAACCAGTCATCCAGCCAACCAACCAACCAGTCATCCAGCCAACCAACCAGCCCCCCAGCTAGTCAGCCAACAAACCAATCAATCAGCCAACCAACCAACAAACCAGTCAGTCAGCCACCTAAACAACCCACCAGCTAGCCAACCAACCAACCAGTCATCCAGCCAACCAACAAACCAGTCATCCAGCCAACCAACCAACCAGTCATCCAGCCAACCAACCAACCAGTCATCCAGCCAACCAACCAGCCCCCCAGCTAGTCAGCCAACAAACCAATCAATCAGCCAACCAACCAACAAACCAGTCAGTCAGCCAGCTAAACAACCCACCAGCTAGCCAACCAACTCACCAGTTAGCCAGCCAAACACCCAACCAACCAGTCAGCCAGCCAACCAACCAGCCCACCAGGTAGTCAACCAACCAATCAGTCAGCCAGCTAACCAACAAACCAGTCAGTCAGCCAGCCAACCAACCAGTCAGTCAGCTAACAAACCCACCAGCTAGCCAATTAGCCAACCAGTCAGTCAGCCAGCCAACCAACCAACAAACCAACCAATTAGCCAGCCAGTCAACCAACCAGCTAACCAACCAACCAACCAGCCAGCCAACCAACTAACCAGCCAACCTATCAACCAACCAGCCAACCTACCAACCAACCAACCAACCAGCTCTGTGATGGCATGTACACGTTGGGCGTACACTAAAACTTCAGCCTATTCCTGGTGGACCGTTATACCAGCTGGTCTCTGAGCCTAAAGTCTGCACTAAAGGAAGTATGTCTGCAATCTTCATTCTGTATGACTTTCTTTTACACTTCTGTCAGTTCCATCCTGACTCATCCACTACACTTCTATCAGTTCCATCCTGACTCATCCAATACACTTCTGTCAGTTCCATCCTGACTCATCCAATACACTTCTGTCAGTCCCATCCTGACTCATCCACTTCACTTCTGTGACTCACAAAGTGACTGACTCATCCACTACCCTTCTGTGACTCACAAAGTGACTGACTCATCCACTACACTTCTGTGACTCACAAAGTGACTGACTCCTCCACTACACTTCTGTGACTCAAAACGTCACTGAATCATCAGCTGCCCATCTGACACTGACTCATCCACTACACTTCTGTGACTCACAATGTAACTGACTCATCCTCTACACTTGTGTTACTCACAAAGTGACTGACTCATCAACTGCCCGTCTGTGACTGACTCATCCTCTATACTTATGTGACTCACAAAGTGACTGACTCATCCACTACACTTCTGTGACTCACAATGTGACTGACTCATCCTCCACACTTGTGTTACTCACAAAGTGACTGACTTATCAACTGCCCGTCTGTGACTGACTCATCCTCTATACTTCTGTGACTCACAAAGTGACTGACTCATCCACTACACTTCTGTGACTCACAAAGTGACTGACTCATCCACTACACTTCTGTGACTCACAAAGTGACTGACTCATCCCCTACACTTCTGTGACTCACAAAGTGACTGACTCATCCACTACACTTCTGTGACTCACAAAGGGACAGACTCATCCACTACACTGCTGTGACTCACAAAGTGACTGACTCATCCACTACACTTCTGTGACTCCCATTCATGCCAAGAGACACAACCACTCAAGATCCCAACCCAAAACAAGAAAATTGTACAACCCTATAACAACCAATGCTCATTTTGAGCTGCCAACATTAGTGGACACATCACTGGAGGGAGCTATAGTGGAGCTACTAAAACATTTTCCAATTAACCCAGCTTGGGCTGTAAATCCACAAACTGGCTTCCACGACGGCCTTTCTGGCAGAGATTCAGATCACATTAACATGTATGACACTTTGGGTTTAGTGTAACTACTGACATGACTATTGACATAACTACTGACATACATACTGACATGAATACTGACATGACTATATGACTACTGCCATGATTATATGACTACTGACACGACAACATGACTACTGACATGAATACTGAAATGACTACTGGCATGACTAAATGACTACTGACATGAATACTGACATGACTATATGACTACTGCCATGATTATATGACTACTGACACGACTACATGACTACTGACATGAATACTGAAATGATTACTGACATTATTACTGACATGACTATGTGACTACTGACATGACTACTGACATGAATACTGACATGACTATATGACTACCACCATTACTATACGACTACTGACACAACTATATGACTACTGCCTTGACTACATGACGTCTGACATGACTACATGACTTTTGATATGACTATATGATTGCTGATAATGCTGCTGATATAACTACTGACATGACTGTATGATGACACACATTCCTAAATTACTACTGATATGACTATATTACTACTAACATGATGATATGACTACTGACATGACTATATGACTACTAACATGATGATATGACTACTTACATGACTATATGACTACTAACCTGACTAAATCACTACTACATTACTATTTAACTACTAACATGACTTTAGAACTACTAACATGACTACTGACATGACTAAATCACTACTAACATGACTACTGACATGACTACATGACTAACCCAGCAACAATCCATGAATCCTTTCTGGTCTAACCAGACACATGATCTGTGTTCCATTCTTATTTCCTGCACCACAAACTGGTTTTAGCCATGAACATTCACGGAAATGGGAGGGATCATTGAAGCGAAACTAAAGCCATGTCAGCCACTGGTAACCAAGTCTTCCTTTAGCTGGTTGTCTGGTAACCAAGTCTTCCTTTAGCTGGTTGTCTGGTAGCCAAGTCTTCCTTTAGCTGGTTGTCTGGTAACCAAGTCTTCCTTTAGCTGGTTGTCTGGTAGCCAAGTCTTCCTTTAGCTGGTTGTCTGGTAGCCATCTCTTCCTTTAGCTGGTTCTCTGGTAACCAAGTCTTCCTTTAGCTGGTTGTCTGATAGCCAAGTCTTCCTTTAGCTGGTTGTCTGGTAACCAAGTCTTCCTTTAGCTGGTTGTCTGGTAGCCAAGTCTTCCTTCAGCTGGTTGTCTGGTAACCAAGTCTTCCTTTAGCTGGTTGTCTGGTAGCCAAGTCTTCCTTTAGCTGGTTGTCTGACACTTTTTGTATTACATGATCATTTTGCCAGCCCCAAACACAACCCTCCTTAGACACCATGAATGACATGTACAAAGTGGGCAGTGGTTATATTCTTTCATCCCAAAAAGGTACTTGGGATCCCCACCAGGTAAAGTATAAGGTGACCTTTATATAACATTCACTTGAGTGACGCAGACTGTGACTCACTGACTCTCTACACTTACATCATTCCCTGACTCTACACTTTTATAACTCACTGACTCTCTACACTTACATGACTCCCTGACTCTCTACACTTCTATAACTCACTGACTCCTCCCACTTCCGTCCACAACACTGTCCCCCATCATCATCCTCATCAAGGAACAGAATACCTCAAGACCTCAGACTAAAACATGAAAAAGTGACACATTTGTCACAACCATTATCTGTAGACTCTAAACATGAAAACAACCTGTCACCTGCCTTCATCTCAAACACACACACCCGACATCCAGTGGTATCCTGTACCTCCACCACGCATGAACACGCAGGTAGCATCTCTATTTTGTCTAGACCAGCTGAGAAGTGTTTGAGGTAAGCCCTGGTCCAACCACTTTTAGTGAGACGTAACGAGAGACAGGCCACATAACGTCCATCTCTAGGAGCTGTGAATGTCCCAGTGGAGGGGTCAAAGTGGCCGCCAGCATTCGTGGGCACACAGTCGTAGGGGGCTATAGGTGAGTCTTCAGCAGGATCGTTTGTTAGTCCAGTCAAGGCAGTGAATACACAAACAGGATTTGAGGACTGCATTTCTGTCAGGAAATAAGTCACAGATATCACATGACTACTGACATGACTATATGACTACTGACATTACTATATGACTATATGACTAGTAATATGACTATGTGACTATTGACATGACTATATGACTACTGGCATGACTATATGACTACTGACATGACTATATGACTAAATGACTAGTAACATGACTATATGACTACTGACATGACTATATGACTACTGACATGACTATATGACTACTGGCATGACTATATGACTATATGACTAGTAACATGACTATATGACTATTGACATGACTATATGACTATTGGCATGACTATATGACTAATAACATGACTTTATGACTACTGGCATGACTATATGACTACTGGCATGACTATATAACTAGTAACATGACTTTATGACTATTGACATGACTATATGACTACTGGCATGACTATATGACAAGTAACATGACTAAATGACTACTGGAATGACTATATGACTACTGACATGACTATATGACTACTGATATGACTTTATGACTACTGATATGACTTTATGACTACTGATATGACTTTATGACTACTGATATGACTTTATGACTATTGACATGACTATATGACTACTGACATGACTATATGACTACTGATATGACTTTATGACTACTGATATGACTTTTTGACTATTGACATGACTATATGACTACTGACATGACTATATGACTATGGTACTGACCTCACTATATGACTACTAAATGACTACTAACTTGACTATATGACTGCTGAAAGTGACTATAACACTATTGACATGACTATATGACTACTGACCTGACTATATGACAACTGACCTGACTATATGACTACTGACCTGACTATATGACTACTGACCTGACGATATGACAACTGACCTGACTATATGACTGACCTGACTATATGACTATTGACCTGACTATATGACTACTGACTTGACTAAATCACTACTGACCTGACTATATGACAACTGATCTGACTATATGACTACTGACATGGCTATTGACCTGACTATATGACTATTGACCTGGCTATATGACTATTGGCCCGATTATATGACTACTGACATGATCATAGGACTACCAACATGACTATATGATTACTGACCTGACTATATGATTACTAACATGACTATATTACTATTGACCTGACTATATCATTACTAACATGACTATATGCTTACTGACCTGACTATATGATTACTAACATTACTATATGACTACTGACCTGACTATATGATTACTAACATGACTATATGATTACTGACCTGACTATATGATTACTAACATGACTATATGACTACTGACCTGACTATATGATTACTAACATGACTATATGATTACTGACCTGACTATATGATTACTAACATGACTATATGACTAATGACCTGACTATATGACTACTAACATGACTATATGACTACTGACCTGACTATTGATTACTAACATGACTATATGACTACTAACATGACTATATGACTACTGACCTGACTATATAATTACTGACCTGACTATATGACTAGAACAAAAGATGAAGAATAACAATGACCATATTTGTCTGGTTTCGGTAGTTTGGCTTTGATGTTGAGGTCAACCAGAAACACAGACACAGACATCAAGAAGGGAACCCACCAAAGTCTCAGTCTGGATGATAATGTCATAAAATGGAAGAAATGTGAGAGAGATGTGAGTTACCTAGTTGTTTCAGTCTTGGGCTCATGGCTTCCACTTCCTTCACAACTTGACACAGCTGGAAGGATCAAGGGAGGACACAGTTAGGATGTTACTATCTTTCTTCTGATCCCTAGGGATATCAGTTATTGATTCTCCTTCTTCTGATCCCTAGGGATATCAGTTATTGATTCTCCTTCTTCTGATCCCTAGGGATATCAGTTATTGGCTCTCCTTCTTGTGATCCCTAGGGATA
Source organism: Ariolimax columbianus (assembly GCA_036924085.1). Classification (NCBI taxonomy): domain Eukaryota; kingdom Metazoa; phylum Mollusca; class Gastropoda; order Stylommatophora; family Arionidae; genus Ariolimax; species Ariolimax columbianus. The sequence goes on from JAVGWX010000019.1 coordinate 60,739,244, forward strand.
TCAGTTATTGATTCTCCTATTCCTTATCAAATATTATGTATTGTTTCTAGACCCTCTCCTATTCCTCTACCACTTCTATATTAGCCAAGGAAGGGATGACTGTTCTCACTCCCCACCATTAATTGCCAGCTGGTTATGCCCAGTTCTCCTAGGTAAGCTCTAGCCACGTGACCAAAACTACAAGCCAGACCTGACCATGAAGACCCGAGTCACCTTTATGATGGATTCAGGTCAACAGGAAGTAGCTGGTTCTCTTTCCGCTGACCTGTTCTGTATCCTGCTGGCGTCTTCCTTAACAGGGGACATTACTAGTGTCCTGGGTTTGTTGTGGATCTGTTGGGTTTTGTTTGGGAAGTGGGGGTTCACACACCAAGCTACCAGAACTATATCCAGGTGGATGTGGATGTCAGTGCTCCTTGTTTGGGGGCCTCACACACCAAGCTGCTAGAACTATATCCATGTGGATGTGGATATCAGTGATCCATGTTTGGGGGGTTCACACACCAGGCTACCAGAACTATATCCAGGTGGATGTGGATGTCAGTGCTCCTTGTTTGGGGGCCTCACACACCAAGCTGCTAGAACTATATCCAGGTGGATGTCAGTGCTCCATGTTTGGGGGCCTCACACACCAAGCTACCAGAACTATATCCAGGAGGAGGATGATATAATATCTGCAGCTGTGACCTGGTAGTTCATGGCTCCCAGAGAAAAGCACACACCTTCCTCAGGTGTTGTGGTGATGTGTATGGTGGGGTGTGCTGGGAGCAGCTGGTTTCACAGGATAGTTGTGAGCCTATTCTAATCAGGTGTTTGTTGAGATGGGCGTGGCCTGTTCTCAGATTGAAGATCAAACTCTGGTCTCTTCTTTTGTTGAGATGGGCGTGGCCTGTTCTCAGATTGAAGATCAAACTCTGGTCTCTTCTTTTGTTGAGATGGGCGTGGCCTGTTCTCAGATTGAAGATCAAACTCTGGTCTCTTCTTTTGTTGAGATGGGCATGGCCTGTTCTCAGATTGAAGATCATTCTTCTTCTTCTTCGTACACAGTGAGACAGTAACCATTATTTTTTCAAAAAACACTGCCATAGAGCTTGTCTTGTGGTTCCATTGGTGATGGCCACATCTGCTCTCTCTGATCCTCGTATGTCGGGCAGTTCTGCAGCAGATGTTCAGCGGTCATTTTCGCGGTACCACACGGGCATTCGTCGGTTCCACCTATCTTCAATTTTTTGAATAGGTGGTACCTCAGTCTATTGTGGCCAGTGCGAAGTCTGAAGACAACGACCTGCTCTCTTCTGTTCGACTGGTAATAGGTATCGTTTTTGGTGTAACCAGTATGTTCGGTTTCCCATTTGATCATGTATCTGGCTTTGATAAGCCGTTTTGACTCTTCGTACGTCATACTAGTATCTGTTTGTGGTAGTTTTGCGCCTTCTTTTGCCAGTCTGTCTGCCTCCTCGTTGCCTTGGATGTTGCAGTGTGATGGGACCCACAGTACCACTACCCTTTTTGGTGCGGACTGCTGGCATAGTTGACAGAGTGCTGTTCTTAAGTCATTAAGCTCAGTGTTTTTATGGCTTTTTAGCGCTGTGACTACGGCGAGAGCATCTGTAAGCAGGACTGTATGGCTTTCATTTTCTTTATGTGTCACCATTTCTTCCACTGCCGCCCTCAGTGCCTCTGCCTCCGCTCTGAAATTGCTTGTGTACTTACCAGAAGCGAATGACAGTGTTATTTTTCTGCAATTTGGTAGGTTCAGGAATGCTCCTGCCCCTCCGTTCTGTGTAGTGTTTGTTACAGAACCGTCGGTGTATGCATGGGTCCAGCCTATGCTTGGGTAGTTTTTCGATATAAAGCTTAGGGTAGTATCTCTCCTTTCTTTTTCAGTCTGGCAGTTTTTGTTTCCAATACCTGGTATATTTTCTACCACCTCTGGAAATATATCCTGCCTCCAGGTAGGTTTTCGTACAGTAGTGATGGGCTTTGGTGTTGTTAGTGCGTTTATGGGATCTTCGGGCATCTTTGCTTTGGCTATTTCTGCAAAGTTTCTCCGCTTTAGTTTCCCATTTCCCAAATTGTTTAGTCTCTGGTGCATTGGATGGTCAGTCAGTCTTCGGAGTTTCTCTGACTGCAGCTGGGCTCTGCAGTCTCTTCTATCGGTCATGGATTGCAGTTTTGTAATCTTTTCAAGTTCTACAATTGGCGTTGACTTCATGGCTCCTGTTATAACTCTCATGGCTTGGTTTTGAAGTTTGCTAACTTTATCGAAGTTCGCCTTTTCTGCTGTTGTCCATGCCGCAATGCCATACTCGAGAACTGGTCTCACTCTTCCAGTGTACAGTTTCTTTAGTATGCTTTCGTCTGCTCCCCAGCTTGTGCCAGCAAGTTTCCTCATGATTGCCATTCTTTCTCTGGCTCTCATTCGGTTTCTCTCGATCTGACTTTTCCATGTCATGCGCCGATCAAATGTGACTCCCAGATAGTTTGGGTTGTCGTTTGGCTGCAGGTATTTGCCGTTTAGACTTAATTTGGTGTTTTGGGGTTTGATTGAAAGCGAGAATATTGTGCATGTGGTTTTCTCCTCGTTTGTTTTGACCAGTCATGAGTTCGCCCACTCTTCCAGCGATGTTAGGGCCTGCTGCATCCGATTTCTTGCTTTGGTGAGATTCTTTTCAGAGGTCCACATAGCCAGATCGTCTGCAAACATTGAGCTATGGACTCTTCTTGGTATATTCTCTGTAATGTCGTTTATATAAACCAAAAAGAGTGTGGGTGACAGTACTCCCCCTTGGGGTACTCCCTGCTCGAGTGTCACCTTTTTGCTCATCTGCCCTTGTACTTGGACTCTGGCCGTTCTTTGTTTGAGGTAGTGGTTGATCCACTTGTACATTCTCCCACAAACTTCACTTCTCCTTAGCTTGACTCTAAGTCCGTCTTTCCAGACTTTGTCAAATGCCTTCTCCAGGTCCACCCAAACCGCTACTGTGTGTTTCTGTGCCTGGTAGGCATTTTCTATTTCCTGGGCTATGAGGATGACCTGGTCCTCAGTGGATCTGTGCTGTCTAAAGCCGGCTTGCTGTGGAATTAGTATTCGTTTTTCTTCCAGATGCCACATCAGTCTGGTGTTTATCATATGTTCCATCAGTTTGCCAACACAGCTCAGTAGGCTGATAGGCCTGTATCCATTCGTATCTGTTTTGTCCTTTCCATTCTGTGGTACTGCTACAAGTACTGCGTCTTTCCATGCCTGGGGTACAATTCCCCTTTTCCAGCTTTGGTTCAGGACCGATAGCAGTTTCCTCTTCGCTGTTTGGCCCAGCCCCATCGTTTGTTATCCCATCTTTTCCGGGAGATTTCCTTTTCTTTAATGTTCTCATGGCCTCTTCCATTTCGCTCATTGTTAATTTGGCCATCATATGCTCTTTTGGTGCCGTATTGATGTTGTCGTGCCCCTTTTGCTCTTCACTAATGTCTGTATGCCTATCTGCAGGGACCTCGATGTGGTTTGCTTTAGCATAGTGTTCTGCAAAAGCGTTTGCGGTTTTTTTCCCTGTGAGCAGGTTTTCGCCCTGCTTGATGGTAATTTGTTTGTTTGAAGGGGTTTCGGCGTTCATGGCTCTGACTAGCTTCCATAGCTTGTTCCTTCTTTGTCTAGGTTGAGACTTTCAGTTTTGTTTTTCCAACTCTCTCTTGCTGTTTGGTTGAGAGAGTATTTGTATTTCGCCTTGGCGGCTTTGAGGGCGATGTTTGCCTCCATAGATTCTTCTCGCTCTGCCATGTTCCTAGCATTTGTTACTGCATCTTCCACTTTCTGTAACTCATCATTCCAGTAGGGCTTATAGTTTTTCCTAGCTCCTCTTGGGATGGTTTCAGTGGCGGCTTGCATTATTGCCTTGCTTAGGCTCTCCACCATGGGCTTCATTTTGGTGTTTCGTGTGTTGATGGTTTCACACAGCCCATCTGTCAGGATTGCAAATCTGTCCCAGTCGGCTCGTTTGTAATTCCAACGTGGAAGCGGTTTTGTTTCCTGTGGGCCTACTTCCATTTCAATGTCTAGCCTGATCGGCCTTTGGTCGCTACCTGCCAGTTGGTTTAGCGCCTGGCGGTCTATTTTATGGTGAATGTCCTGTGTGGAGAAAGCCAAATCTGGAGTCGAGGTGGTATGCCATGTTCTAGAATGGAAACTAGGGCTATCCTCCGGCCTATTGATTAGGGAGAGATTTGTGTCTATCTCTCAATCTTCCACTTCGTCACCTCTGCTGTCTGTGTCCGAGTATCCCCATCTCTCCGAGTGGCTGTTGAAGTCTCCAACTACTATGCAGTTGGAGTCTTTGACGTCCATACTCGAGAGCGATAAGGATTTATTTAGTGGTCCGTACAGATTGAAAATTCGGAGCTTCGTCTCTTGAGCCATTATGTCAACTCCTACAATTTCTGCTTGTCCGGTGTGATTGACAGATACCGCGCTACTCGGTATACAGTTTCGGGTCAGTATCAGGACCCCTCCTTTGTGACCTTCTCTATCCAGGCGGAAGGTCTGGTATCCTCTGATTGAGAATTTATTTTTGCTGTTGAGGTGCGTTTCCTGGATACATGCCACGTCAATCTTACCTTCATGCAGGTGATGTGTTAGGGAAAGCTTTTTGTTAACGACACCCTCCGCATTCCACTGTAGTATTTTGAGGGTCTTGAGTTTTTGGTCAATAGGAGTTGCCCCATAGCCATGTGCCTTGACTCCACGACACATGGGTGGGTGACCACCAGTAGTCAAGGGTGGGCCCCTTCGAGGCGTGAGGCCCGGCACTCTCGCTGCCTGGCGGGACTCCGCAGGATGAGCGCCATACGTTTTTCTGATCGGTTGTGCTGTCATCATACTGCGATTTACGTTGCACTGTTTTGTAAGGCTTGTGGCCCCGTGCATCCGATTTCAACAGGCGTTTCTGTAGGGATGCCCTCCTTAGCCTTTGGCTGTCCCCAGCCTATCTGCAAGGCAGCAGTTGTTTGCGATCAGAGTTGTCTCTCTTATGGAAGTTGTCTTACCAGACTAACGAGTCTTCACTACTCGTGTGTATAGGGTGCGGTGATGATATATGAGATAATATATGATATGGACTGGTTTACCCGGAAGAGAGGCAGTCCAGTGTGTCTGTACCTCAGGATCGTCACGTCCTGCCAGAAACGTAGCATTTGCATGTGAGTGGGGTACCTCTTTGCTCCCTTTATTTTTTTGGCTTCTATGCAGGGATGGTACACCTAGCATTCCCCGCCACCTGGGATATTGACACAGTGGGGCAGGTGTGCAATGTCCGCTAGTCTGCATCTCTTCTGCGTCCATTGGTATGGCTGATAGCGTACAGAGGTAGATATCGAAGCAGAAGTGCATTTAACCAGGAGACAAGCCTGGTAATGTCACGGAGATTTTGTTCGCCTGGTTTGCGGACATATCTCGTGGTCAAGGAGTGAGTCTCGACAGTTCACAGTGAGGTGGCTGCTCTACTGTTTTCGACATCCCGACCAAGAACTAAGTCTTATGTTGGTGGTTTTGCCCCCCGTCGCAGTATAGGGTGAATATCGAGCAGCTATCCGTCCGCTTTGATCAGCGGATGGAAGAGACCTCTTTCTGTGGCTCGACCTGGTAGGGTTGAGGCGCAATCCCCAGGTCCCTACCATATCGAAGCCTCCCATTGCAGTGGTGCTGAGAATTTGGGCGGGATTCCGGCTAACAGGCGTCCGGCCGTAATCCCTCACATGGTAGCCTCGTGCCATTGGCTTATCAGCCTGGTACGTGAACCAAATGTCTGCAGCTCCTCTCGAGTTGAGCAGGATTTCCGTAGCAACGCCCTGTCATTAGTAGGGTAAAACTGACCTGTCTTCCGATGGTCTATTTCCAGCACCCGTTCATAATTTGGCCAGGACGAATTAATCAAGGGCTTTTGTTTGTCAGTGACCAGGTATCTGGAACCTGCGGTTTCTGCGGTGTTAAGACACGGTTTCCGTAGCAATCCTTCATTAGAAGGTTAGAGAGCTGACCTGTCTTCCGTGGGTCTAATACCAGCACACGTTCACTATTAGACCCAACGAAAGTGCTCTTGATTTGTCAGTCGTTCTACAGTATTGGCGTGTTGAGTCAAATTTAGCCGCAGGCTCCACTCCTGGTAGTGCTCTTCCGTCAATTCCTTTATCAAACACTGAATGCAGACCAACCGAGCCACAGAAGGCATACTCCAGATTTCTGAGGGTCGAAATCCAGCACCCGTTCCATATTAGACCCAAGGGAGGTGGTCTCGGCAAGTCAGTGTTGGCCGTGTTGAGTCAAATTAAGCCGCAGGCTCCACTCCTGGTGGTGCCCTTCCGTCAATTCCTTTAAGTTTCAGCTTTGCAACCATACTTCCCCCGGAACCCAAACACTTTGGTTTCCCGGAAGCTGCCCGCAGAGTCATCGAAGCAACTCCTGCGGGTCGCTAGTCGGCATCGTTTATGGTCAGAACTACGACGGTATCTGATCGTCTTCGCGCCTCTGACTTTCGTTCTTGATTAATGAAAACATTCTTGACAAATGCTTTCGCAGTAGCTCGTCTTGCGGCGATCCAAGAATTTCACCTCTAACGCCGCAATACGAATGCCCCCGTTTGTCCCTGTTAATCATTACCTCCAGTTCCGAAAACCAACAAAATAGAACCGAGGTCCTATTCCATTATTCCATGCACCATTATTGAGGCAGCCGAGGCCTGCTTTAACACTCTAATTTTTTCAAAGTAAACGCGCCGGCCACCCAGGACGCTCAGCGAAGAGCACCCGTGGGAGAGAGCCGGCAGACGGTAGGGCAGGAGACAACGGGCAGTGAACCGGGCCGAGCCGGACCGCCCGCCTGCGCCTGAGATCCAACTACGAGCTTTTTAACTGCAACAACTTTAATATACGCTATTGGAGCTGGAATTACCGCGGCTGCTGGCACCAGACTTGCCCTCCAATAGATCCTCGTTAAAGGGTTTAAAGTGTACTCATTCCAATTACGGGGCCTCGAAAGAGTCCCGTATTGTTATTTTTCGTCACTACCTCCCCGTGCCGGGAGTGGGTAAGTTGCGCGCCTGCTGCCTTCCTTGGATGTGGTAGCCGTTTCTCATGCCCCCTCTCCGGAATCGAACCCTGATTCCTCGTTACCCGTTACAAACATGGTAGGCATGTCACGTACCATCGACATTTGATAGGGCAGACATTTGAAAGATGCGTCGCCGGCACATGAGGCCATGCGATCAGCACAAAGTTATCCAGAGTCACCAGTGGGGACGCCGCAACCCCACGAGGGGAAACGACGATTGGTTTTGAACTAATAAAAGCGCTCTTTCCGCGAGGGTCGGAGCTTGGTAAGCATGTATTAGCTCTAGAATTGCCACAGTTATCCAAGTAGGATCGTGTCATCTAAGGAACCTCGACTGATTTAATGAGCCATTCGCGGTTTCACCGTGAGACAGTGTGAACTTAGACATGCATGGCTTAATCTTTGAGACAAGCATATGACTACTGGCAGGATCAACCAGATATCTGTCGGAGACGTACGTATCGCACACACCGGTCGGCGGAGGACGGGTGTGTAAAAAGCCTCACTGGGACGGCCGCAGGGGCCGACTGACGGACGGACGGACGGTTGTTCCCCCCGTCCCTCACTCCGTCGTCCTAGGACCGACTGACAGGGGCCCCTACACACACCAGACGACCGACCGACCGACCGGGCTCGCTCGAGGAGGGATAGCAGCGCTCTGTGCAGAACGGATCCCAACGACTCTGGCGATGAATTTCACTGGGACTAGAGACAATTTGGCCTGACGGCATGCCCTTCTCCCGAGGGTTGGTCCCCGGGAGAACACAGGGCCTTCAGGCACGATTCCTGCTTTCCATTTGCCGGTCACAAGCTCTTTGCGAGAGTCTGACCACCAGCGAGACGAACTGTCGAGCTCTGCTATAAGCCTTAGATAAATCACCACCGACTGACGTTTCTCGATACGGATCAGAGCAGCGCACCTCGGCGGAAGAGACGCCAAAAACAACCGCATCCCAATACCTCAATGGGGAAAGGCGGGCAAGCGTTTTCCGCAAGCCCGCGCTATCGCACCGCCTGGCGGGACTGAGATCGCTTAACGAACACTGGTTGAAATTGAATCGCGGCGGCGAGACAACTACCCCAGATGATCGAACTCTGGTCTCTTCTTTTGTTGAGAGGGGCATGGCCTGTTCTCAGATTGAAGATCAAACTCTGGTCTCTTCTTTTGTTGAGATGGGCATGGTCTGTTCTCAGATTGAAGATCAAACTCTAGTCTCTTCTTTTGTTGAGTGGGGTATGGCCTGTTCTCAGATTGAAGATCAAACTCTGGTCTCTTTTTTCCAATTGCTGGGGATCTGGTTTTGCTTGAAGTCTATACTCAGTCTGTCTGGGATGTAGCCCACAGATTTAGCCATTCTTGTCTATATTTGTTTCTCAGGATCTGCCCGCAGGTCTGTAGTGTGATACTAGGTAGTGGCTGTGGTAGTGCTGCTCCGTTCTGACCAGCCTATCAGGCATCTCATTTCTTGGGACATCAACATGGCCAGGTATCTACCGGAGCACCACTTCAGCTCTATAAGAGGTGGACATTTGTTAACATTAATTTGTAGATGTTATTAACATTGGGAGACGCTCTGTTTTCCAAGGCTTGAAGCGCAGAATTTGACGAGTCTGTTTTAGTCATGATTATTTCTGCATCGTAGCTGGAACAGGTCTCTCCAGGAGGGTTGTAGATTCAGGGTTTGACTTCTGGGTGTAGAACGGTAAATAATAGATTCCTGAGTTCACGTTTTAGTGAGTGAACATATCAAATATATACTTAGCGTAGTATACGTTGATCTGCCCTCCCCCATCCTTATGTTACCTGCTTGGTTAAAATAGTAATCTTAATATCCAATTTGGCAGATCGGTGTGTAATGCCATTAAGCAAAAAATTATTATTTTTTCTGCAATTCCATCTGATTGGCCAATGTTTTATCTGGTTTATCTTTCAGAATATAATGTCTTTGGACAGTTTCCATCCTTCAATGTTTGTGGATAGTTTCCATCCTTTAATGTTTGTGGATAGTTTACATCCTTTAATGTTTGTGGATAGTTTCCTTCCTTTAATGTTTGTGGATAGTTTCATTCCTATGCCTTACTAGGCCTGGGGAAGGTCTAGCTCTGGTGTTACCCTGTTAGCCCACCCAGTAGTGAAAGTTCTACACTCTATCTTTGACAGCACTGGTAAATGTTAAGATGTCCTTGTGTGAGGTCTAGCTACTGGGTTCTTCCAGCCTGCAGACATTATGATGTTGACATTAAGCCCATCCAGTGGTACAGGACTTTGCCAATAAGCTGCCCTTGTGGGAAGTCTAGCCCCTGGTTGTATCCCACCCCCACGTCTACGAGGCATGTCAACCTCAAACAGCTGATTATGATCAAGTTTCTACAACAATGTCTCAGTAACAATAACCACAATCTACATTAAATAACATCAAACTTTTTAGAACTTGATTCTTCTTGACTAGATGGGCTTGCACAGCAGATGCTGTTGGGGATGAAGGGGTAAGGACTTTATTTTATGAAATCAGAAGACAAACATTAGTTGTATTGAAAGATTGAACAAAAGTTCTAAATAAGGCCAGGTGACAAACAACACCTGCATTGAAAGATCTAACAAAAGTTCTACATGAGGCCAGTAGACAAAGACGTGGAACCATTTGAACACTTCACAAACACAGTCCGAGACGTTACCTTCATAACGCCAGTAGACAAAGACATGGAACCATTTAAACACTTCACAAACACAGTCCGAGACTTTACCTTCCTACGGCCAGGAGACAAAGACGTAGAACCATTTAAACACTTCACAAACACAGTCCGAGACTTTACCTTCCTACGGCCAGGAGACAAAGACGTAGAACCATTTAAACACTTCACAAACACAGTCCGAGACTTTACCTTCCTACGGCCAGGAGACAAAGACGTAGAACCATTTAAACACTTCACAAACACAGTCCGAGACGTTACCTTCATAACGCCAGTAGACAAAGACATGGAACCATTTAAACACTTCACAAACACAGTCCGAGACTTTACCTTCCTACGGCCAGGAGACAAAGACGTAGAACCATTTAAACACTTCACAAACACAGTCCGAGACTTTACCTTCCTACGGCCAGGAGACAAAGACGTAGAACCATTTAAACACTTCACAAACACAGTCCGAGACTTTACCTTCCTAAGGCCATTAGACAAAGACATGGAACCATTTAAACACTTCACAAACACAGTCCGAGACTTTACCTTCCTAAGGCCAGGAGACAAAGACATGGAACCATTTAAACACTTCACAAACACAGTCCGAGACTTTACCTTCCTACGGCCAGGAGACAAAGACGTGGAACCATTTAAACACTTCACAAACACAGGCCGAGACTTTACCTTCCTACGGCCAGGAGACAAAGACGTGGAACCATTTGAACACTTCACAAACACAGTCCGAGACTTTACCTTCCTACGGCCAGGAGACAAAGACGTGGAACCATTTAAACACTTCACAAACACAGTCCGAGACTTTACCTTCTTGATGTTACCATCACGAGCACTGGCATGATCATTGAGGCACTTCCTCAGCTGTTCCATAGGCTTCAGTCTGTTGTTTAACATGTGGCACAAGATTTTGAACTGAAGATAGACAGACAGTATTGTTTATTACATGAAAGCTCAGATCTGCTATCCATCTTTGTCTGGTTTTTGTTCCATGAAGATATCACTCAGATTAAACTCCTTGGAGGAAGTCTGGGTTAAATCACTTTACGTGATCTTCTTCTTCTTCTTTCATTCTCAATCTCCCACTACCAAACCCTGAAAGGGCTTAAGTAGCGGAATGTAGTCTAGAGAACGGAATGCGTTGTGTCATAGTTTACAGCTTGGCTGCGATATTTGCACCTTTCGGCCCAACACATCCGAATTCAGCAAGCATTTTTTGAGTACCGGGTTAGCATTCCCTCTTCGATCCCTTCTCCTTAGCCAGTCTACCCTGCTGCAGCCTGTTATCCAGGATCAGCGCGTGGAGGTGTAGAAGGGTCTAGGCAGCTCTGGTTCGCTGGCCCTGACACTAGCAGTCAGCTATGGGTCGCTGACCACTGCAGCTCATGAGCTGCTCAGCATCTTGATCCCACTTTACATGATGTAAAAGTGATGGTTTATAAAGCCAAGAGATTTATACTCATTAATCATCCTCCCAGGAAATGGTTTAAACTCATATAAATGATACTAACAGAACAAAAGGTTTACACTCATATAAATGATACTAACAGAACTAGAGGTTTACACACAAATAAATGATACAAACAGAACTAAAGATTTACACACATATAAATGATACTAACAGAACTAAAGGTTTACACACAAATAAATGATACAAACAGAACTAAAGATTTACACACATATAAATGATACTAACAGAACTAAAGGTTTACACACAAAAAAATGATACAAACAGAACTAAAGATTTACACACATATAAATGATACTAACACAACTAAAGGTTTACACACATATAAATGATACTAACAGAACAAAAGGTTTACACACATATAAATGACACTAACAGAATAAAAGGTTTACCTTCATATAAATGATACTAACACACCAAAAGGTTTACACTCATATAAATGATACTAACAGAACAAAAGGTTTACACTCATATAAATGATACTAACAGAACAAAAGGTTTACACTCATATAAATGACACTAACAGAACAAAAGGTTTACACACATATAAATGATACTAACAGTAGAAGGATCCCTACTCACATTTGTCTCAGCCTCCTCAATCCGTTTCCTCACAACACTCCCACCATCAGCCTCAATGACCAGTAGCTTGGCCTCAAACCCTCTCAGTGAGTCCATGTTTTCTTCTTGACCTCCAGACAAGGTCTCAAGTGTCTTTGTGTTAGCCTTGACCTTCTCTGACAGGTCAAGGGTCACATTTTCCAGAGAATCCATTTTCCTGGTGTGTTCATTTCTAATCCTGTCAATAACACAGTTTATCTCATCAACACGTGCCTTCCCAAACTCAGCCTCTCTAGCTACATAAGCAAGTTCCTCTTCTATTTCCTTTGTATGAGATCCCATCTGTTCTAGCAGCTGATTTTGTTTAGCAGACACCATCTCTAGCTGTTCCTCTAGACTTGTCAATCTTGTTTCTTGTTCCTCCTTCATGGTAGTCTGGTCTTCAGCTATATTCACCACTTGCTCTTTGACTTTGTTCAACCTTATATTCTGCTTTTTGTCAGACTTTGACAGTTTTGTTGACACCTCACTCAGCTGTTTATCAAGGTCACTTTGTTTTTCAGCAACCCTTTCTGCGTTACTCCGGACAGAACAAATGGCCTCTTCTATCACTCCAATTCTTGCTAAAACTTGGCTCAACACAGTTTTATCTGTTCAGTGAAGGGGATACAAATAATAGTTGAAATGGGACATTTATAATTGTTTGTATGCAGAGTTTGTTGTGTTTGTATGCAGAGTTTGTTGTGTTTGTATACAGAGTTTGTTGTGTTTGTATACAGAATTTGCTGTGTTTGTATATATAGTTTGTTGTGTTTGTATACAGAGTTTGCTGTGTTTGTATACAGAGTTTGTTATGTTTGTATATATAGTTTGTTGTGTGTATAGACTGCTAACATTGTTGTCATATTTTATAAAACTTTTTTCTTTATATTGTTACAGGCATTTCATCACAGGTGAGAGAGACCCATCCATGGGACACACCATCATGGCACCCAGTAGTTTGAGAAGTAAGGAATTTTGTCCTAAGTGAAAGGTGAAACGACTTTGTCTTAAAGAAATCTCAATCTCCCAAATTACAATATAGGTCACAATAAATTAACTAGGTTCAAATCTACTCAGCAACGTGTAGATGAATCATCACGTCAAGTAAGCGCGAGCTGACCTCTAGTCAGACATTCTAGTTTGGACAACGGCTGACTAACAATAGCCGGAGTTGACGTCATGGGCCGATGGTCCCAACAATAAGACCAGGGATCCAAGGAATCATTCAGGTTAAAGACGAGCCACAGAGAGGCAGGTCAGACAATAGCTTGTCCAGAACAAAGAGTATTGACGACAGAAATCATCAGGACGCAGTGAGAATCTTGGTAATTATAATTTGTCAGTCCCCGGATAGAAATAAGACAGAAGGATTAGGAATTCTGTTTGTGTTTAGTGACTTTAAAGAGAGGACCTGGGGTACTTTAGAACTGACCTGTGATCAGTGCACTAAAAGTCTGGTATAGTAGTTGAGTAGTTTAAAAACAAAATCTTATTTGTTGTTATCCTATAGTTTAAATGTGCTTATTGACTTTGGTAAAAGTCTCTGCAATAAATGTGTCTTTTGTATGATTTGTATTGTGGTACTTCTAGTGTGGACTAGACAGGTCTGTGGTACAGGTAAGTAATTATGTCTCTGTGACCTAGGACTAGACAGGTCTGTGTGGTACAGGTAAGTAATTATGTCTCTGTGACCTAGGACTAGACAAGTCTGTGTGGTACAGGTATAGGTAATTATGTCTCTGTGACCTAGGACTAGACAGGTCTGTGGTACAGGTATAGGTAATTATGTCTCTGTGACCTAGGACTAGACAAGTCTGTGTGGTACAGGTATAGGTAATTATGTCTCTGTGACCTAGGACTAGACAGGTCTGTGGTACAGGTATAAGTAATTATGTCTCTGTGACCTAGGACTAGAATAAGAACTGCGCAGGTGTGTTGCACGTGTTGTTGTTAGAAGATGTAAAAAGAATTCTTGACTGCTGTATAAAATGTATCCTGTCATGTGAAAGTGAAGTATGGACAATTATAAAACCAACAACCTCACTGGAGGCAACTGAAACTAATGAGGGTGTGAATGGAGGAATATTACACACAGCGATTTAAATAATTTGATGAGAGTGTGTGGTTTGGGCTCAATGTGACAACAGGAAAAATAGATGGGAAAAAAGGCAGGACAGTTACAGAGAAAAAAAGATATTGAAAGATACAGGACAGGACAGTTACAGAGAAAATAGATGGGGAAAGAGACAGGACAGGACAGGACAGTTACAGAGAAAAAAGATGGGGAAAGAGACAGGACAGTTACAGAGAAAAAAGATGGGGAAAGAGACAGGAAAGTTACAGAGAAAATAGATGGGGAAAGAGACAGGAGAGTTACAGAGAAAAAAGATGGGGAAAGAGACAGGACAGTTACAGAGAAAAAAGATGGGGAAAGAGACAGGACAGTTACAGAGAAAAAAGATGGGGAAAGAGACAGGAAAGTTACAGAGAAAATAGATGGGGAAAGAGACAGGAGAGTTACAGAGAAAATACAAGATGGTTTAACATTGTTACACCAAAGCCAGTCATCACCACAATTGTTAAACATCACTAGAAGGTTGAGATAAAACTACAATAATACAAACATAATAACAAGTGTTAGTGTGTGTCTGTCCTGCTGACGAACGTTCATTCGTCTGAGACCAACCTGGAGATTGGGCAGCCGCTGCTGTCTGCCTGTCAGATGTTGTTGTTGGTGCAGATATTGATGCTGAAGGTGGTTGTGTAACCGATGTCAAATCTGTCTGTTCAACTGATGACTGACAGAGCTGATTCACAATCACATCTCCAGTGTCACCTATCACAGTACACAGAAAACACAAGCCTGTAGCATGTCAAACATGTCTCCATGGTAACAGTACACAGGGACAAGATGATACAAATGTATTACATCAACACTAACCTCAATTACCTGACAAGATGTGGAGAGATAACTCTTACCTCACAAGATGTGGAGAGATAACTCTTACCTCACACAAGATGTGGAGAGATAACTCTTACCTCACACAAGATGTGGAGAGATAACTCTTACCTCACACAAGATGTGGAGAGATAACTCTTACCTCACACAAGATGTGGAGAGATAACTCTTACCTCACACAAGATGTGGAGAGATAACTCTTACCTCACAAGCTGTGGAGAGATAACTCTTACCTCACACAAGATGTGGAGAGATAACTCTTACCTCACACAAGATGTGGAGAGATAACTCTTACCTCACACAAGATGTGGAGAGATAACTCTTACCTCACACAAGATGTGGAGAGATAACTCTTACCTCACACAAGATGTGGAGAGATAACTCTTACCTCACAAGCTGTGGAGAGATAACTCTTACCTCACACAAGATGTGGAGAGATAACTCTTACCTCACACAAGATGTGGAGAGATAACTCTTACCTCACACAAGATGTGGAGAGATAACTCTTACCTCACACAAGATGTGGAGAGATAACTCTTACCTCACACAAGATGTGGAGAGATAACTCTTACCTCACACAAGATGTGGAGAGATAACTCTTACCTCACACAAGATGTGGAGAGATAACTCTTACCTCACACAAGATGTGGAGAGATAACTCTTACCTCACAAGCTGTGGAGAGATAACTCTTACCTCACACAAGATGTGGAGAGATAACTCTTACCTCACAAGATGTGGAGAGAGATAACTGTGTGTGTTATTAGATAACTCTTACTTCACACAAGATGTGGAGAGATAACTCTTACCTCACACAAGATGTGGAGAGATAACTCTTACCTCACACAAGATGTGGGGAGATAAATGTGTGTGTTATTAGATAACTCTTACCTCACACAAGATGTGGGGAGATAACTGTGTGTGTAATTAGATAACTCTTACCTCACACAAAATGTGGAGAGATAACTCTTACCTCACACAAGATGTGGAGAGATAACTGTGTGTGTTATTAGATAACTCTTACCTCACACAAGATGTGAGGAGATAACTGTGTGTGTTATTAGATAACTCCTACCTCACACAAGATGTGGAGAGATAAATGTGTGTGTTATTAGATAACTCTTACATCACACAAGATGTGGAGAGATAACTGTGTGTGTTATTAGATAACTATTACCTCACACAAGATGTGGAGAGATAACTGTGTGTGTTATTAGATAACTCTTACCTCACACAAGATGTGGAGAGATAACTGTGTGTGTTATTAGATAACTATTACCTCACACAAGATGTGGAGAGATAACTGTGTGTGTTATTAGATAACTATTACCTCACACAAGATGTGGAGAGATAACTGTGTGTGTTATTAGATAACTCTTACCTCACATAAGATGTGGAGAGATAACTGTGTGTGTTATTAGATAACTCTTACCTCACACAAGATGTTGAGAGATAACTGTGTGTGTTATTAGATAACTCTTACCTCACACAAGATGTGGAGAGATAACTGTGTGTGTTATTAGATAACTCTTACCTCACACAAGATGAGAGACAACTGTGTGTGTTATTAGATAACTCTTACCTCACATTACGTTGTTGTTGTGGAAGTCACTCGTAATGTGTTAATTCAACACTTGACAGCATTTCTTTGGTGGCTGGTTACAGTGGCTCTTCCTACATGCCGAGGTGTGAGAATGAAACTATGGTCGTCCTGGCTGTAGTCCAGACAAGACTCCTCAGTAACCTAACCACTATATGGATTACAGACTGATGTGAGACAGCCTGTTTTCAGGAAGCCTAACATAGAATTGAGGTGGGGTTTTGATCAGTATGTTTCACCTGACTGATACGACTCTTCACTCACCTCACCCTCCGCTAACATAAGGTAAGGTAGGCCTCCAGTAGCAGATACCAGGGGAGAAAGTGTTACAGGTCTGGTTGTATAAGGTCTCATGTTGTTGGGGATCAAGTGTTACAGGTCTGGTTGTATAAGGTCTCATGTTGTTGAGGATCAAGTGTTACAGGTCTAGTTGTATAAGGTCTCATGTTGTTGGGGATCAAGTGTTACAGGTCTGGTTGTATAAGGTCTCATGTTGTTGGGGATCAAGTGTTACAGGTCTGGTTGTATAAGGTCTCATGTTGTTGGGGATCAAGTGTTACAGGTCTGGTTGTATAAGGTCTCATGTTGTTGGGGATCAAGTGTTACAGGTCTTTTTGTATAAGGTCTCATGTTGTTGGGGATCAAGTGTTACAGGTCTGATTGTATAAGGTCTCATGTTGTTGGGGATCAAGTGTTACAGGTCTGGTTGTATAAGGTCTCATGTTGTTGGGGATCAAGTGTTACAGGTCTTTTTGTATAAGGTCTCATGTTGTTGGGGATCAAGTGTTACAGGTCTGATTGTATAAGGTCTCATGTTGTTGGGGATCAAGTGTTACAGGTCTGGTTGTGTAAGGTCTCATGTTGTTGGGGATCAAGTGTTACAGGTCTGGTTGTATAAGGTCTCATGTTGTTGGGGATCAAGTGTTACAGGTCTGGTTGTATAAGGTCTCATGTTGTTGGGGATCAAGTGTTACAGGTCTTTTTGTAAAAGGTCTCATGTTGTTGGGGATCAAGTGTTACAGGTCTGATTGTATAAGGTCTCATGTTGTTGGGGATCAAGTGTTACAGGTCTGGTTGTATAAGATGCCATGTTGTTGGGTATCAAGTGTTACAGACCTGGTTGTATAAGGTCTCATGTTGTTGGGGATCAAGTGTTACACACCTGGTTGTATAAGGTCTCATGTTGTTTGTGAAGAACTTCTTCTTCTGCTGTGATCAACTGATGCCAAGCTTCTAGCCCAGTGAGGTAAACGAATGAGATTATACATTTCAGATCTTCATCTGCCCCTTACAGGTTTTCCAGGATAGTTTCCAGGGATAGATTGCCTCTCTCTGTCCTGCATAAGTGGGGCAGTTCTGGAGGATGTGATGTCTCATGTTGTTGGGGATCAAGTGTTTCAGGGTTGATTGTACAAGGTCTCATGTTGTTGGGGATCAAGTGTTACAGGGGTGATTGTACAAGGTCTCATGTTGTTAGGGATCAAGTGTTACAGGGTTGATTGTACAAGGTCTCATGTTGTTGGGGATCAAGTGTTTCAGGGTTGATTGGTCAAGGTCTTATGTTGTTAGGGATCAAGTGTTTCAGGGTTGATTGTACAAGGTCTCATGTTGTTAGGGATCAAGTGTTTCTGGTTTGATTGTACAAGGTCTCATGTTGTTGGGGATCAAGTGTTACTGGTTGATTGTACAAGGTCTCATGTTGTTGGGGATCAAGTGTTACAGACTTGATTGTACAAGGTCTCATGTTGTTTGGGATCAAGTGTTACAGACTTGATTGTACAAGGTCTCATGTTGTTGGGGATCAAGTGTTACAGACTTGATTGTACAAGGTCTCATGTTGTTGGGGATCAAGTGTTACTGGGTTGATTGTACAAGGTCTCATGATGTTGGGGATCAAGTGTTACTGGTTGATTGTACAAGGTCTCATGTTGTTAAGGATCAAATGTTTCAGGGTTGATTGTATAAGGTCTCATGTTGTTGGGGATCAAGTGTTACGAACTTGATTGTACAAGGTCTCATGTTGTTGGGGATCAAGTGTTACAGACTTGATTGTACAAGGTCTCATGTTGTTGGGGATCAAGTGTTACTGGGTTGATTGTACAAGGTCTCATGATGTTGGGGATCAAGTGTTACAGACTTGATTGTACAAGGTCTCATGTTGTTGGGGATCAAGTGTTACAGGGTTGATTGTATAAGGTCTCATGATGTTGGGGATCAAGTGTTACAGGGTTGATTGTATAAGGTCTCATGATGTTGGGGGTCAAGTGTTACAGACTTGATTGTATAAGGTCTCATGATGTTGGGGATCAAGTGTTACAGGGTTGATTGTATAAGGTCTCATGATGTTGGGGATCAAGTGTTACAGGGTTGATTGTATAAGGTCTCATGATGTTGGGGATCAAGTGTTACAGGGTTGATTGTATAAGGTCTCATGATGCTGCAGTTGTAAAATGGAAGAAGGGGGAGGGTTAGGCCACCATTTTCTCCCTCTTGATTCCTTGTATTCTCTAAATGTAGGTCAAAGCTCATTTACAGGTGAAGAGGCTACAGCATGTTGCTACTTGGGTATGAACCCATTCCCAAAATGTTCAGCACAATGTGAAATATAAAAAGAATCAGTGCCTGTTATAGAAAAGACCCCTACCTGACATCTCCTCACACTTGACACAGATAAACTCAACAGCTCTGTCTATCATGAGACACAACTCTGTAAAGTCTATCTGGTTACCTCCACCTTCTGTCCATGACCTTCCTGCGGTGACGACCTGCAACAATAGATGACAAGGTCACCATTTATATCTGAATAATACGTAAGATCATGCCAGGAAAAGAATATTAACATAGAGAGAATAAATGTCATCAGACAATATGAAACATACATGGAGTGTGACGGACACAATATATGTTTGTACACATATCTGATTGTAACTACATTATTTGTTCACAAATTTGCATACATTCTCTCCTATAATTAGTAAACCAACATAAAACCACATAAACTTGGCTACCTTTTATCTCCTAATTAGTAAACCAACATAAAACCACATAAACTTGGCTACCTTTTATCTCCTAATTAGTAAACCAACATAAAACCACATAAACTTGGCTACCTTTTATCTCCTAATTAGTAAACCAACATAAAACCATATAAACTTGGCTACCTTTTATCTCCTAATTAGTAAACCAACATAAAACCACATAAACTTGGCTACCTTTTATCTCCTAATTAGTAAACCAACATAAAACCACATAAACTTGGCTACCTTTTATCTCCTAATTAGTAAACCAACATAAAACCACATAAACTTGGCTACCTTTTATCTCCTAATTAGTAAACCAACATAAAACCACATAAACTTGGCTACCTTTTATCTCCTAATTAGTAAACCAACATAAAACCACATAAACTTGGCTACCTTTTATCTCCTAATTAGTAAACCAACATAAAACCACATAAACTTGGCTACCTTTTATCTCCTAATTAGTAAACCAACATAAAACCACATAAACTTGGCTACCTTTTATCTCCTAATTAGTAAACCAACATAAAACCACATAAACTTGGCTACCTTTTATCTCCTAATTAGTAAACCAACATAAAACCACATAAACTTGGCTACCTTTTATCTCCTAATTAGTAAACCAACATAAAACCACATAAACTTGGCTACCTTTTATCTCCTAATTAGTAAACCAACATAAAACCACATAAACTTGGCTACCTTTTATCTCCTAATTAGTAAACCAACATAAAACCACATAAACTTGGCTACCTTTTATCTCCTAATTAGTAAACCAACATAAAACCACATAAACTTGGCTACCTTTTATCTCCTAATTAGTATACCAACATAAAACCACACAAACATAATCACATACCTTATCCACACAAACATGATCACGTACCTTATCCACATAAACATAATCACATACCTTATCCACACAAACATAATCACATACCTTATCCACATAAACATAATCACATACCTTATCCACATAAACATAATCACATACCTTATCCACATACTCATCAACAGAACTTATCAAATGGCCCTTTTGGTCTATCAAAAAACTCAGCTTGTGGACAATAAATGCTGCCTGTCTCTGGTTGGTGGCTGCCATCTTTATCCTGGTGAATGAAATAATATTTACTGGACAATTTAATTTTGTTCTTGCAGCGTCCTCTTTCCTCCTTATGGAGCATAGGGTCACAGCTAGCAAAGGTTAAAAGGTCATTAACTATATATATATTATAATATCAAACATGCAACACTATGTTTTATTTCCATCAGACATGAAACAATATTTATGTTTTATCTCCATCAAACATGCAACAATATTTATGTTTTATCTCCATCAAACATGCAACAATATTTATGTTTTATCTCCATCAAACATGCAACAATATTTATGTTTTATCTCCATCAAACATGCAACAATGTTTATGTTTTATCTCCATCAAACATGCAACAATATTTATGTTTTATCTCCATCAAACATGCAAGAATATTTATGTTTTATCTCCATCAAACATGCAACAATGTTTATGTTTTATCTCCATCAAACATGCAACAATATTTATGTTTTATCTCCATCAAACATGCAAGAATATTTATGTTTTATCTCCATCAAACATGCAACAATATTTATGTTTTATCTCCATCAAACATGCAAGAATATTTATGTTTTATCTCCATCAAACATGCAACAATATTTATGATTTATCTCCATCAAACATGCAACAATATTTATGATTTATCTCCATCAAACATGCAAGAATATTTATGTTTTATCTCCATCAAACATGCAACAATGTTTATGTTTTATCTCCATCAAAACCATCAAACATGCAACAATATGTATGTTGTATCTCAATCAAACATGCAACAATATGTCTCTATTGTTGTTAAACAACTAAAAGATAATGACATGCTAACATTCTGCCATATTAACTGAACATTTCTAGACTTTGGTCAGAAGTCTTCTCCATAATCAAAGGCTGACAGATATCAGTCTATGTACAGATCAACTTTTGTTTATGTTCATTATGATCAGGAACTTATTCTTATTCTATACTGTAATGTTATCTTGATACATATTGTATATTTCTCACCCTATCCCCTCTTGTTCATTCATTCTGTTCATTTCCAGAGCCAAACTTAATATTTGATTCATTTTAACATTTATCTGGCAAATATCAACTGTTTCCATATTTGTTGAATTCATAACTTAAAACCAGAAGAGCTCAAGTTCAAACCTGGACAAGTTGCAATACAGAAGTTCACGGGCATCCTGGATTGATATGTTGTTATTTATTTAAAATTAATACATTTTAGTTAATACTTTTGTCTAACACAATTCTGTATATTTGGATAATCTTGTTTTACAACTACTTTGTACAGTAATTAATCATCATCATCATGTAGCATGAACTTTACAGAACGTTGCTCCCAACATAGTCAGTCTGATGGAAACTTTTTCCCTTGCCAAAACTCCAGCCTCCGCCACAGTCATAGACAGGCGTTCCTGGATATCTTGGAGCCATCGTCTTCTTGGTCTACCTCTGACCCTTTGGTCTGGCACCATATCTTCCATCACTGTTCTCTCAAGACCCTTGTCTCTTGATGTGACCAAAGTATTAACATTTTCTGGCCAAAATGGAATTGATAAAACAGTTTTTTTCTATGTTCAACTCTTGCCGAAGGTCTACATTTGTCTTTTTCCCTGTCTAGGATACTCTGAGGATCTTTCTGTAACATTTTGACTCGAAGGATTTGATTCTTTGTCTAGAAGACTTGGTAATCGTCCATGATTCGCAGCCATAACCTGCCACAGGAAAAACACAGGCTCTCAAGCCTTTTACTTTTGTTGTTTTGTTGGTGCTCTGCCATAATTTCTTCAGTTTCTGCATTGCCATGGCTAGTCTTCTTCTGATTTTGTTCGTGCAGTCGCCATTTCTGTCAATTCTGAGGCCCAGATATTCAAAATGCATGACCTGATCTATTTCCTCACACCCACTGTAAATTTATGTTGACATTGTGTTTTGTCAGTAGTCATTATCTTTGTTTTGTTTATGTTTACAAACAGGTTTTGATCTTTACTGTGTCTATTTACAGCTGTAATTAGCTGCTGTAGCCTCTAGTAATTAATATGTGCATGATTATTTATACTTTCAATGAAAACATTGAGCAAAACATTTACTTGATCCTAAATCAAGCTTTTAATTCGAATCTGTTTTTGGTTTTAAAATGTCACAATAATCTATTTAATAGGAGAATAGGCTGTGCATAGATTTATATAGAGAAGCGTTTTCGATGGCATTCACCAAATGGTCTCGTACTAGTAGTGTAAACTGCACCATAAAATGAAGGACCTCATTCCCCCATATCCTTAACAACATACAGATGTGCCATATCATATGCTGAAGCCTAAACTCAAGATACTAGAAGGCTTCCTACTGCAGTCTACAGCCACAGAGATTCGTGGTACAAACTATGTAACCAGGTGTGATACCGCCCATCAAAATATATCGTTGAACCCAGGACTGTGTCCTACTTGTTATCTATATAACCAGTATATTTTATGATCTGACACTGGTTTATATATTGCATGAAGCCATTTAACTTAGTTAAAGTTAAGGTTAACAAAGTGAAAGTTAAGGTAAACAATGTGAAAGTTAAGGTTAACAAAGTAAAACCAACCGTCACATATATCTGAATGGTTTACTTCTTTGAGCGAGACACTTGGGAACTTGGCTGGTTGGCTGGCAACCGTACTTTTACCACACACATTCACACAGTGGTCAACATCGCGGGCTTTTTAGTTCTGACCAACGGTATTAAACATAATAACATAATTAACATCAAGGTCTGAACACTTTAGGTATAGTTTTACAACCAAAACGTTTCTACAATGGACGAACCTACCTGTGCGTGTGTCAAAGTAATGGAGGTGGGTGGGTCAAAGTACTTGAGGTAAATCAATAGCGACGATTCCTGGAAAAGTACAAACGATAAACTTCCGTCTTCCATATTGGTTCCGGTACAACAAGGGGAAGCTTCTCTAAACTGCAAAGTGGGAAAGTGAAAGATGTAGCGGCTGTGGTCGAGAGATAAGGCATTTGTCTGTCAAAACAATGAACGGAAACGGCTGGCGATCGAATCCGCAAGTTCCAAGCGACTCCTCGTGTCAAGGACGACGGGACCAGGGTGCCTGTATCCTGAGTTGCTTTCAGCAGTCACGACTTTTGTCTTGCCACTGGTCCAAGTTAGCTCAGAACCAGAGATTGAGGTTGAAGACCAGCACAGCTTACTATATTCTAAAATAGTGCGCAAGTTACACCACCAAGGCTAAACCGTCTGATGATGTCGACATCTTCGCATGCGATGGGCAAATAACTTTCTTTGTAAGATCAATCAAAACCTTTCAGTTCCCTGTGGAGCATAGGTTTTTGACAAAAACACGTCAAGGCCTGTCATGGGCAATACATTCCAGCTTTGTCCACGATTACAGTTTCCTGTTTGTTTGTCTCGAACTCTCTTCTACATGTGTGCTTTATTCTGACCCCAGTTCTCTTGTCTTGCGAACTCTAGAACAGAGACTGCCTTGTCATGCGGTCAGTTAGTTGTGTGTCCTATCTAACACCAGCTCCTTCTCCTGACGCCATGTTCCACCAATGTATGTCTGGTTTTTCCCAACATTTTCACATTAAAGATCTTAGCAGGCCAATCTCTCTATACTGCCCCCGCCCCCATTGATGAAAGTCTTTACCTTTCTCATAGTTGGTCTTCGTGTTTCAGAGCCATAGACAGGGCAGACTTTACGTGGGAGTTGGACATTTTTATCTTTGTGCTGGGCGTAATTTCTTGTGATTTCCGTAAGTTTCCCAAAGCAATGACAACTACTCTCACATTTTGTACTATTGTAGGTGTCTTTATTGCTACCAAGATATATAAAGGATTCCACATTACTGTTGTAGGTGTCTTTATTGCTACCAAGATATATAAAGGATTCCACATTACTGTTGTAAATGTCTTTATTGCTACCAAGATATATAAAGGATTCCCCATTACTTTGTGCTTACCAACACAACATGTTTATCATTTACTCTCATTATGTGTTTCCTCTTTTTTGTCTTTTCTCTGACCTCTCATCGAGTTTATTTATTTAATTTTAAACTTGATTCCGGTTATGGGAAAGAAGGGGCAAGTCACAGGCAAGGTTCAGATCATAAAGATGTTTGGTCAAATGTCATTGAGTTCAGTTTGAGGATGGGGGAGGGGCTGGATGGAATGAGGGGGGAAGATTAGGGAGGGGGAGGGGAAAGAAAGAATGAAAGGGGTGGGGGAGGGATGGGATAGGGAGATAATGAGGAAGGAGGGATGGTGGAGGAGGGTGGATGAAGAGAAGGAAGGATTGGGAGGAGGGATGGGGGAGAAGGGGAGAGGACGGATGGGGGAGGAGGGGAGAGGATGGATGGGGGAGGAGGGGAGAGGATGGATGAGGGAGGAGGGGAGAGGATGGATGGGGGAGGATGATGAAGAAAAGGGAGTATTGGGAGGAGGGATGGGGGAGGAGGGGAGAGGATGGATGGGGGAGGAGGGGAGAGGATGGATGGGGAAGGAGGGGTTTATTTTGAAATGATGTGATCATAATCCAGTCAAAATACGGCAGAAAGAAAAAGTGAGACAAAAGATACGGGAACACAGAACAATAACGGGAGAACAGAACAATAACGGGAGAACAGAACAATAACGGGAGAACAGAACAATAACGGGAGAACAGAACAATAACAGGAGAATCGAACAACAACAACGCTATTCACAGTGTACGAACATGGAAAAACTGGAGAGTTGACAATAGAGATGAGGAGATACAGAACTAATATCCTGGGACTGGCTGACACAAATTGGAAAGGATATAAAAGGAAAACTGACAACATGGACAATGCTGCTGTTCTTGTGACACACGAAGGACGGACATACCAGCGTCAAGGTGGTTCTTTCACTATCTAAAGGCCCTTAAAGAATTGGAAACAGAAGTATCAACAATAATGTTAGCTACTTTCAAAAGTCATGAAAAGAAGATAAAGATAATGTCGTGATAAATGATCTAAGAAACCAGAGCCTGGCCGACAATTACACGAGGAGGATCGAGGACATAAACGTTGGCTGCAGTACGGACATTACCCTGTACCACTGCCAAATAACTGTTCCACTGCAGTACGGACATTACCCTGTACCACCGCCCAATAACTGTTCCACTGCAGTACGGACATTACCCTGTACCACGACCCAATAACTGCTCCACTGCAGTACGGACATTACCCTGTACCACCACCCAATAACTGTTCCACTGCAGTACGGACATTACCCTGTACCACCGCTCAATAACCATTCCACTAGCGAGAGGAGTGCGGCAGGGCAACACAATTTCTCCAAAGCTTATCACAGCAGCGCTTTAGGACATCTTCCAACAGCTGAGTTGGGCCGATAGAGAAATACATATAGATGGGGAGAGGCTCACCCACCTACGCTTGGTGGACGACATTGTGATCATTAGCCCCACCACCGAGGGGGCCCAACACTTCCTCAACGAACTGGATGAGCTCGGTAGAGGTGTCGGACTACGGATGAACAAAAAGAAAACACAATGTCTCCGAAACCCATAATGCCACAAATAGGAGATCAAGTTGTTAAATGAGCCGGCCGAAGATGTCAGCTCCTCCATAAACTTGGGGCAGAAAATAAATGCCACCAACACACTAGACCAGGAAATCTCTAGAGGGAGAACTCCAGCCTGGTCTAGCCTCAATGCCATCAAGCCTGTACTCCTGCAGCTGAAAGACACCATGACAAGGGCACATCATACCAGCCAGGATCTACGGATGTGCAGTGTGGAATCTACACAGCGTGGATACAGAGAAACTACGAGTTACTCAGCGACCGATAGAAAGACGCGTCCTTAGGATCTCGATAAGAGACCGAATCCACAATTCTGAAATCAGAAAACACACTCTATTTCGAGACGTCGTGGAGGCTGAGTTGTCTCGCAAATACCACTAGCCTGGTCACGTGGTGGGCATGACATATAACAGACGGGGACAGATTGGACCGAGGACATTGTTGGCTACCTCGCATACGGCACACCTGTCGGTCTGAAGTCGAGGATATTGTCATATATTGTATTGTATTGAATTGTATTGTATATTATGATATGGCTTGTCATGTTATGTTTTGAGGAATACAATCACAGAAATTCGGGAAGACTCATAGGTGTTTTTCAGCAAAAGGCAAAGTACATCGATACTAATGGTTCCTGCCGCCAGCTGGTTGTCGAACCTCCTGCCTCGTCCTCCCAGGTGGGACCCCTTGGTCGATTGACGTCTGGTTTCAACCTCTAAGTTCGTCCTCACAGAAGGGACCCCTTGGTTGACTGACGTCTGGTATCAACTTCTAAGTTCGTCCTCCCAGGAGGGACCCCTTGGTCGACTGACGTCTGGTATCAACCTCTAAGTTCGTCCTCCCAGGAGGGACCCCTTGGTCGACTGACGTCTGGTATCAACCTCTAAGTTCATCCTCCCAGGAGGGACCCCTTGGTCTATTGACGTCTGGTATCAACCTCTAAGTTCATCCTACCAGGAGGGACCCCTTGGTCGACTGACGTCTGGTATCAACCTCTAAGTTCATCCTCCCAGGTGGGACCCCTTGGTCGACTGACGTCTGATGTCAACCTCTAAGTTCATCCTCCCAGGAGGGACCCCTTGGTCGACTGACGTCTGATGTCAACCTCCGGTAATCCGTACAGCTGGTACCATTGGTTGCAATCTTGTCAAATGTCGGAACCACTTTATTCTCTCCCTCTCCATGTATTCCATGCACATTGTTGTACCCACCGTCTGTCTGATTACTTCATTTAGTTCTCTTTCCATCCCTGTGACCCCTACATCCTTGTGACCACTACATCCCTGTGACCCCTACATCCCTGTGACCCCTACATCCTTGTTACCCCGACAGCCTTGTGACCCCGACAGCCTTGTGACCCCGACAGCCTTATGACCCTGACATACTTGTGACCCTGACAGCCTTATGACCCCGACAGCCTTATGACCCCGAAAACCTTGTGACCCCGACATCCTTGTGACCCCAACAGCCTTATGACCCTGACAGCCTCTCACAAACATCTCATTTCGCATTCCCTGATTTTTCTCTTGCTGAGTGTCGATGTCTGACACTTCTAGCCGAGAGTTTGTAATCAAAATACTATTTAAGGTGTCTTTTTGTCTTCATTGGAATGTGTTTGTGTCTGAGTAATGGTGAGGAAATCACATTAGCTTTTTTGTGTTCTTGATTCCACCTCTCTATCTAGCCTCCCATCTTGTGATTCCACCTCTCTATCTAACCTTCCATCTTGTGATTCCATCTCTCTATCTAGCCTCCCATCTTGTGATTCCACCTCTCTATCTAACCTTCCATCTTGTGATTCCATCTCTCTATCTAGCCTCCCATCTTGTGATTCCATCTCTCTATCTAGCCTTCCATCTTGTGATTCTATCTCTCTATCCTTCTATCTTGTGATTCCATCTCTCTAACCTTCCATCTTGTGATTCCATCTCTCTCTCTATCCTTCCATCTTGTGATTCCATCTCTCTATCCTTCCATCTTGTGATTCCATCTCTCTATCCTTCCATCTTGTGATTCCATCTCTCTCTCTAGCCTCCCATCTTGTGATTCCATCTCTCTATCTAGCCTCCCATCTTGTGATTCCATCTCTCTATCTAGCCTTCCATCTTGTGATTCCATCTCTCTAGCCTTCCATCTTGTGATTCCATCTCTCTATCTAGCCTTCCATCTTGTGATTCCATCTCTCTAACCTCCCATCTTGTGATTCCATCTCTCTATCTAGCCTCCCATCTTGTGATTCCATCTCTCTAGCCTTCCATCTTGTGATTCCATCTCTCTATCTAGCCTTCCATCTTGTGATTCCACATCTCTATCTAGCCTTCCATCTTGTGTGAACACGCTGTCCAAGAATTTGAATTCTCTGACCTGCTTAAGTTCTAAGCTTTTTACCTGAATATTTAGTGTTTTCGGTTTTCTACTGATATTCATTGTCTCGAACTTTGCTGGACTAGTCCTTATATAAAATCTATCGCAGACATTATCAAGGGCATTCAGATGTTCCTGGAGGTTTTGTTCATCGGAATGAACGAGGCTCTGGCCATCTGCATTGGGGTGGTTTCTGGTTTTACTTCAGCTGTTATTTGATCCATGGATACAATGGACAAAAGTCGTGATAGTGCACATCCCTGTCTTACGCCTGTCTTAACTGCGAACCACTTAGTAAGCCCGTTCGGTGTTCTCACAGTACATAAACTGTTTGTACACATTGCTCTTATATTTCTCAATAACAGTTCATGCACTCCATAGTGTTCCAGGATCTCCCGTAGCTTGTTTCTATCCACTGGATCAAATGTTTTCTCCTGGTCTACAAAGACAATGCTCTGTTCCTGGTATATTCAATAGCTTGTTTCTATCCACTGGATCAAATGTTTTCTCCTGGTCTACAAAGACAATGTTCTGTTCCTGGTATATTCAATAGCTTGTTTCTATCCACTGGATCAAATGTTTTCTCCTGGTCTACAAAGACAATGTTCTGTTCCTGGTATATTCAATAGCTTGTTTCTATCCACTGGATCAAATGTTTTCTCCTGGTCTACAAAGACAATGTTCTGTTCCTGGTCTATTCAATAGTTTGTTTCTATCCACTGGATCAAATGTTTTCTCCTGGTCTACAAAGACAATGCTCTGTTCCTGGTCTATTCAATAGTTTGTTTCTATCCACTGGATCAAATGTTTTCTCCTGGTCTACAAAGACAATGTTCTGTTCCTGGTCTATTCAATAGCTTGTTTCTATCCACTGGATCAAATGTTTTCTCCTGGTCTACAAAGACAATGCTCTGTTCCTGGTCTATTCAATAGCTTGGTCACAAGTCTGTCTTAGAGTGTCTGTGAAACAATAAGACCATGCAGCGAGGGTTCAAACCTCTATGCATCATATGTGCTCTAAATCAGTCCTCGGCACGCTCCAGTCTACCCAATCATAAATAGTACCTGACGCAATCTGATGCATTGCATTACAGTGGCAAAAGAAGTTGGTCGTCTCGCAAACATATAAAGCTGGCATCTTGTGCAACGAAGTCGTTCACACTTAATCTCCAACGCCTATTTGCTCACTGGTACCAAATTTTTTAAACTGGATTCCTATCTCACACAGGAACCAATTGACACTAACATGTGCCAGGTCTATATCACAGGAACCAATTTCACTAACATGTAACAGGTCTATATCACAGGAACCAATTGACACTAACATGTAACAGGTCTATATCACAGGAACCAATTGACACTAACATGTAACAGGTCTATATCACAGGAACCAATTGACCTTTCAGTCATACTACCTCTCAGTCACATTACATCTCAGTCATATTACCTCTCAGTCATACTATGTTTCAGTCATACTACCTCTCAGTCACATTACATCTCAGTCATATTACCTCTCAGTCATACTATGTTTCAGTCATACTACCTCTCAGTCACATTACTTCTCAGTCATATTACCTCTCCGATTTATCTCAAGCAAATCTTTAATAATTTAAAATAATTTAATGTCAAAGTAGCTATTTTAAAACAAAACGAAACAATTTATCATTATGAATCCACGAACATTGGTGCGACAGTTAAAAAACATGAAGGTCAAATATAAACTTTGAGAGAATTAGAACAATTCTGGAAACAATGTTCAAATGTTTGTTCTCATCAAGGGTCAGCAAAAGGTTGTCAGTTCTGATCAGGTCTGGGACGCTGGACAAACATCTTGTTTCTACGTTGGGGTTGTAAGATGGGGGGATGTCTTCCTTTAGCTGGTTGTTGAGTGGAGGTCTGTGATGGTTGGGTGGAGGTCTGTGCTGGTTGGGTGGAGGTCTGTGCTGGTTGGGTGGAGGTCTGTTGTGGTTGGGTGGAGTTCTGTGGTGGTTGGGTGGAGGTCTGTGGTGGTTGGGTGGAGGTCTGTGGTGGTTGGGTGGAGGTCTGTGGTGGTTGGGTGGAGGTCTGTGGTGGTTGGGTGGAGGTCTGTGGTGGTTGGGTGGAGGTCTGTGGTGGTTGGGTGGAGGTCTGTGGTGGTTGGGTGGAGGTCTGTGGTGGTTGGGTGGAGGTCTGTGGTGGTTGGGTGGAGGTCTGTGGTGGTTGGGTGGAGGTCTGTGGTTGTTGAGTGGAGGTCTGTGGTGGTTGGGTGGAGGTCTGTGGTGGTTGGGTGGAGGTCTGTGGTGGTTGGGTGGAGGTCTGTGATGGTTGGGTGGAGTTCTGTGGTGGTTGGGTGGAGGTCTGTGGTGGTTGGGTGGATGTCTGTGGTGGTTGGGTGGAGTTCTGTGCTGGTTGGGTGGAGGTCTGTTGTGGTTGGGTGGAGTTCTGTGGTGGTTGGGTGGAGGTCTGTGGTGGTTGGGTGGATGTATGTGGTGGTTGGGTGGTGGTCTGTGGTGGTTGGGTGGATGTCTGTGGTGGTTGGGTGGAGGTCTGTGGTGGTTGGGTGGAGGTCTGTGCTGGTTGGGTGGAGGTCCATGAGGGTAGGGTGGAGGTCTGTGATGGTAGGGTGGACGGGAGGTCTGTGATGGTTGGGTGGAAGGGAGGTCTGTGATGGTAGGGTGGAAGGGAGGTCTGTGATGGTAGGGTGGAAGGGAGGTCTGTGATGGTAGGGTGGAGGGGAGGTCTGTGATGGTAGGGTGGAGGTCTGTGATGGTAGGGTGGACGGGAGGTCTGTAATGGTAGGGTGGAAGGGAGGTCTGTGATGGTAGGGTGGAGGGGAGGTCTGTGCTGGTAGGGTGGAGGTCTGTGATGGTAGGGTGGAGGGGAGGTCTGTGATGGTAGGGTTGAGGTCTGTGATGGTTGGGTAGAGGTCTGTGATGGTAGGGTGGAGGGGAGGTCTGTGATGGTAGGGTGGAGGTCTGTGATGGTAGGGTGGCGGGGAGGTCTGTGATGGTAGGATGGAGGTCTGTGATGGTTGGGTAGAGGTCTGTGATGGTAGGGTGGAGGTCTGTGATGGTAGGGTGGAGGTCTGTGATGGAAGGGTGAAGGTCAGTGGTGGTTGAGGGGAGGTCTGTGATGGTAGGGTGGAGGTCTGTGATGGTAGGTCTTTGATGGTAGGGTGGAGGTCTGTGATGGTAGGGTAGAAGTCTGTGATGGTAGGGTGGAGGGAAGGTCTGTGATGGTAGGGTGGAGGTCTGTGAGGGTAGGGTGGAGGGAAGGTCTGTGATGGTAGGGTGGAGGTCTGTGATGGAAGGGTGAAGGTCAGTGGTGGTTGAGGGGAGGTCTGTGATGGTAGGGTGGAGGTCTGTGAGGGTAGGGTGGAGGTCTGTGATGGTAGGTCTTTGATGGTAGGGTGGAGGTCTGTGATGGTAGGGTGGAAGTCTTTGATGGTAGGGTGGAAGTCTGTGATGGTTTGGTACTGGCTGTCTGGTAGAGCATGAACAAATAGAACACACTGTATGGAACAAAAATTAATTCCACAATCACTTTCAGAATCCACTATTTGACATTGGGCCAAAAAGCAGAGTCTTCTAGGTTGCTAGATCAATAATCAACCAGCCAGCCAACCAACCAACCCATCAGTCAGCCAGTCAACCAACCAACCCACCAGTTAGCCAGTCAACCAACCAACCCACCAGTCAGTCAGCCAACCAACCAGCCCACCAGTTAGCCAGTCAACCAATAAACCCCCCAGTTAGCCAGTCAACCAATAAACCCACCAGTTAGCCAGTCAACCAATAAACCCACCAGTTAGCCAGTCAACCAATAAACCCACCAGTTAGCCAGTCAACCAATAAACCCACCAGTTAGCCATCCACATACTAACCAACCAGTTAGCCAGCCAACCAACCAACCAGTCATCCAGCCTACCAACCAGCCCCCCAGCTAGTCAACCAACGAACCCATCAACCAGCCAACCAACCAACAAACCAGTCAGTCAGCCAGCTAAACAACCCACCAGCTAGCAAACCAACCCACCAGTTAGCCAGCCAACCAACCAACCAACCAGTCAGCCAGCCAACCAACCAGCCCACCAGGTAGTCAACCAACCAATCAGTCAGCCAGCTAACCAACAAACCAGTCAGTCAGTCAGTCAGCCAGCCAACCAACCAGTCAGTCAGCTAACAAACCCACCAGCTAGCCAATTAGCCAACCAGTCAGCCAGCCAACCAACCAACAAACCAACTAATCAACAAACCAACCAATTAGCCAGCCAGCCAACCAACCAGCCAACCAACCAACCAGCTAACCAGCCAGCCAACCTACCAGCCAACCAATCAACCAACCAACCAGCTCTGTGATGGCATGTACACGTTGGACGTACACTAAAACATCAGCCTATACCTGGTGGACCGTTATACCAGCTGGTCTCTGAGCCTAAAGTCTGCAATCTTTGTTCTGTATGACTTTCTTGTACACTTCTGTGACTCACAAAGTGACTGACTCATCCACTACTATTCTGTGACTCACAATGTGACTGACTCATCCTCTACACCTGTGTTACTCACAAAGTGACTGACTCTTCAACTGCCCGCCTGTGACTGACTCATCCTCTATACTTCTGTGACTCACAAAGTGACTGACTCATCCACTACACTTCGGTGACTCACAATGTGACTGACTCATCCTCTACACTTGTGTTACTCACAAAGTTACTGACTCATCAACTGCCCGTCTGTGACTGACTCATCCTCTGTACTTCTGTGACTCACAAAGTGACTGACTCATTCACTACACTTCTGTGACTCACAAAGTGACTGACTCATCCACTACACTTCTGTGACTCACAAAGTGACTGACTCATCCACTACACTTCTGTGACTCACAAAGTGACTGACTCATCCACTACACTTCTGTGACTCACAAAGTGACTGACTCAT
This sequence comes from Ariolimax columbianus, assembly GCA_036924085.1. Lineage (NCBI taxonomy): Eukaryota > Metazoa > Mollusca > Gastropoda > Stylommatophora > Arionidae > Ariolimax > Ariolimax columbianus. The sequence goes on from JAVGWX010000019.1 coordinate 60,772,628, forward strand.
CCACTACACTTCTGTGACTCACTCATCCACTACACTTCTGTGACTCACAAAGTGACTGACTCATCCACTACACTGCTGTGACTCCCAAAGTGACTGACTCATCCACTACACTTCTGTGACTCCCATTCATGCCAAGAGACACAACCACTCAAGATCCCAACCCAAAACAAGAAAATTGTACAACTGTATAACAACCAATGCTCGTTTTGAGTGAATACGACAACAATTTGTCCCCTGCCTTCATCTCCACCACACCCTCGTCACATGCAGTAGTACACTTTACAGCCACCTGGCAGGACCAAACTGGCCTACCCTGACTTTGGTCTAATCCAGCTGGGATGTGATTGATACAATCATTGACGCTGCCACTGTCATGAAGGCATAACGAGAGGCTGGCCACATAAAGTCCATCCACAGGAGCTGTGAACGTCCCAGTGGAAGGGTCAAAGTGGCTGCCAACATTAGTGGACACATCACTGAAGGGAGCTATAGTGGAGCTACCAAAACGTTTTACAATTAACCCAGCTTGGGCTGTAAATCCACAAACTGGCTTCCACGACGGCCTTTCTGGCAGAGATTCAGATCACATTAACATGTATGACACTTTGGGTTTAGTGTAACTACTGACATGAATACTGACATGACTACTAACATGACTACTGACATGACTATATGACTACTGCCATGATTATTTGACTACTGACACGACTACATGACTACTGACATGAATACTGAAATGATTACTGACATAATTACTGACATGACTATGTGACTTCTGACATGACTACTGACATGAATACTGACATGACTATACGACTACTGACACAACTATATGACTACTGCCTTGACTACATGACGTCTGACATGACTACATGACTTTTGATATGACTATATGATTGCTGATAATGCTGCTGATATAACTACTGACATGACTGTATGATGACACACATTCCTAAATTACTACTGATATGACTATATTACTACTAACATGATGATATGACTACTGACATGACTATATGACTACTAACCTGACTAAATCACTACTACATTACTATTTAACTACTAACATGACTTTAAAACTACTAACATGACTACTGACATGACTAAATCACTACTAACATGACTACTGACATGACTACATGACTAACCCAGCAACAATCCATGAATCCTTTCTGGTCTAACCAGACACATGATCTGTGTTCCATTCTTATTTCCTGCACCACAAACTGGTTTTAGCCATGAACATTCACGGAAATGGGAGGGATCATTGAAGCGAAACTAAAGCCATGTCAGCCACTGGTAACCATGTCTTCCTTTAGCTGGTTGTCTGGTAACCAAGTCTTCCTTTAGCTGGTTGTCTGGTAACCAAGTCTTCCTTTAGCTGGTTGTCTGGTGCCATGTCTTCCTTTAGCTGGTTGTCTGGTAACCATGTCTTCCTTTAGCTGGTTGTCTGGTAGCCAAGTCTTCCTTTAGCTGGTTGTCTGGTAACCATGTCTTCCTTTAGCTGGTTGTCTGGTAACCATGTCTTCCTTTAGCTGGTTGTCTGGTAACCAAGTCTTCCTTTAGCTGGTTGTCTGGTAACCATGTCTTCCTTTAGCTGGTTGTCTGGTAGCCATGTCTTCCTTTAGCTGGTTGTCTGGTAACCATGTCTTCCTTTAGCTGGTTGTTTTTGTAACCATGTCTTCCTTTCGTTGGTTGTTTTGTAACCAGGTCTTCCTTTAGCTGGTTGTCTGGTAACCATGTCTTCCTTTAGCTGGTTGTTTTGTAACCATGTCTTCCTTTTGTTGGTTGTCTGGTAACCAGGTGGTCTTCCTTTAGCTGGTTGTCTGGTAACCAGGTCTTCCTTTAGCTGGTTGTCTGGTAGCCATGTCTTCCTTTAGCTGGTTGTCTGATAGCCAAGTCTTCCTTCAGCTGGTTGTCTGGTAACCAGGTCTTCCTTTAGCTGGTTGTCTGGTAGCCATGTCTTCCTTTAGCTGGTTGTTTGATAGCCAAGTCTTCCTTTAGCTGGTTGTCTAGTATCCATGTCTTCCTTTAGATGGTTGTCTGGTAGCCAAGTCTTCCTTTAGCTGGTTGTCCGACAACCCTACCAAGAACATGTCTGTGTTGAAGAGTTCAGATTGGTCGTACAGTAAAACATCAGATTATCCCTTGAGCATGGGACAAGAGCTGGAGTTGGGCGCCTTGTAGAAAGACTTTTTGTATTTCATGATGATATTGCCAGCCCCAAACACAACCCTCCTTAGACACCATGAATGACATGTACAAAGTGGGCAGTGGTTATATTCTTTCATCCCAAAAAGGTACTTGGGATCCCCACCAGGTATAGTATAAGGCGACGTTTATATAACATTCACTTGAGTGATGCAGACTGTGACTCATCTCTCTTTCTAGCCTTCCATCTTGTGATTCCATCTCTCTATCTAGCCTCCCATCTTGTGATTCCATCTCTCTAACCTTCCATCTTGTGATTCCATCTCTCTAACCTTCCATCTTGTGATTCCACCTCTCTATCTAGCCTTCCATCTTGTGATTCCACATCTCTATCTAGCCTTCCATCCTCTGATTCCATCTCTCTAACCTTCCATCTTGTGATTCCATCTCTCTATCTAGCCTTCCATCTTGTGATTCCATCTCTCTAACCTTCCATCTTGTGATTCCATCTCTCTAACCTTCCATCTTGTGATTCCATCTCTCTAACCTTCCATCTTGTGATTCCATCTCTCTATCTAGCCTTCCATCTTGTGATTCCATCTCTCTAACCTTCCATCTTGTGATTCCATCTCTCTAACCTTCCATCTTGTGATTCCATCTCTCTAACCTTCCATCTTGTGATTCCACCTCTCTATCTAGCCTTCCATCTTGTGATTCCACATCTCTATCTAGCCTTCCATCCTCTGATTCCATCTCTCTAACCTTCCATCTTGTGATTCCATCTCTCTATCTAGCCTTCCATCTTGTGATTCCATCTCTCTAACCTTCCATCTTGTGATTCCATCTCTCTAACCTTCCATCTTGTGATTCCACATCTCTATCTAGCCTTCCATCTTGTGTGACATGACATGTACAAAGTGGGCAGTGGTTATATTCTTTCATCCCAAAAAGGTACTTGGGATCCCCACCAGGTATAGTATAAGGCGACGTTTATATAACATTCACTTGAGTGATGCAGACTGTGACTCACTGACTCTCTAAACTTATGTCATACCCTGACTCTACACTTCTATAACTCACTGACTCCTCCCACTTCCGTCCCCAACACTGTCCCCATCATCATCCTCATCAAGGAACACAATACCTCAAGACCTCAGACTAAAACATGAAAAAGTGACATATTTGTCACAATCATTACCTCTAGAATGTAAACTTGAAAACAACCTGTCACCCGCCTTCATCTCAAACACACACACCCGACATCCAGTGGTACCATGTACCTCCACCACGCATGAAGACATAGATAGCATCTCTCTTTTGTCTAGACCAGCTGAGAAGTGTTTGAAGTAAGCACTGGTCCAACCACTTTTAGTGAGACGTAACGAGAGACAGGCCACATAAAGTCCATCTCTAGGAGCTGTGAATGTCCCAGTGTCAAGGTCAAAGTGGCCGCCAGCATTCGTGGGCACACAGTCGTAGGGGGCTATAGGTGAGCCTTCAGCAGGATCGTTTGTTAGTCCAGTCAAGGCAGTGAATCCACAAACAGGATTTGAGGACTGCATTTCTGTCAGGAAATAAGTCACAGATATCACATGACTACTGACATGACTATATGACTACTGACATGACTATATGACTACTGATATGACTTTATGACTACTAATATGACTTTATGACTACTGATATGACTTTATGACTACTGATATGACTTTATGACTATTGAAATGACTATATGACTACTTACATGACTATATGACTACTGACATGACTATATGACTACTAACATGACTATATGACTACTGACATGACTATATGACTACTGGCATGACTATATGACTACTGACATGACTATATGACTACTGACATGACTATATGACTACTGACATGACTATATGATTACTGACATGACTATATGACTACTGACATGACTATATGACTACTAACATGCCTATATGACTACTGGCATGACTATATGACTACTGGCATGACTATATGACTACTGACATGACTAAATGACTACTGACATGACTATATGACTACTGACAAGACTAAATGACTACTGGCATGACTATATGACTACTGACATGACTATATGACTACTAACCTGACTATATGACTACTGGCATGACTATATGACTACTGACATGACTATATGATTACTGACATGACTAAATGACTACTGGCATGACTATATGACTACTGACATGACTATATGACTACTGACATGACTAAATGACTACTGGCATGACTATATGACTACTGACATGACTATATGACTACTGACATGACTATATGACTACTGGCATGACTAAATGACTACTGGCATGACTATATGACTACTGACATGACTATATGACTACTAACATGACTATATGACTACTGGCATGACTATATGACTACTAACATGACTAAATGACTACTGGCATGACTATATGACTACTGACATGACTATATGACTACTGACATGACTAAATGACTACTGGCATGACTGTGACAGATTTAAGCTGGGCAGACAAATCTTGTCTCCCTACTGACACATTTTGTTGTCTATGGTAACGCGCAAGCGCAGTTGAATACTTCTATTAATTTAGAGATGGGCCTTCCGTCTGACCGGACCACTCCGTCGACAAGTACAGTGGCGGAGTAATAGCGACGCCATTATGAAAGTAGCGCCCATCATAAGAAAATAGTCTGGATTTGTAGACGATACATTTGTAGGGACAGACTACAAGATTTGTAGGGACAGTTAGACCACACGATTGGCAGACGATACATTTGCAGAGAGAGACTGCACGACTTGTAGAGGGCGAGGTCCCACCATTTGCAGAGAGGTTACACAATTTTTGAAGAGCGATTCATTGAAGAGGGAGATAGTTGAGCGCTGCACACTAACAGATCGTCAGCACGAGTTACACGGTTTTCAAGGTCCGACAGTTACACGAGGTTTTCAATGACTATATGACTACTAACATGACTTTATAATTACTGACCTGACTATATAATTACTGACCTGACTATAAAATTACTGACCTGACTATATAATTACTGACCTGACTATATAATTACTGACCTGACTATATAATTACTGACCTGACTATATAATTACTGACCTGACTATATAATTACTGACCTGACTATATAATTACTGACCTGACTATATAATTACTGACCTGACTATATAATTACTGGCCTGACTATATAATTACTGACCTGACTATATAATTACTGACCTGACTATATAATTACTGACCTGACTATATGACTAGAACAAAAGATGAAGAATAACAATGACCATATTTGTCTGGTTTTGGTAGTTTGGCTTTGATGTTGAGGTCAACCAGAAACACAGACACAGACATCAAGAAGGGAACCCACCAAAGTCTCAGTCTGGATGATAATGTCATAAAATGGAAGAAATGTGAGAGAGATGTGAGTTACCTAGTTGTTTCAGTCTTGGGCTCATGGCTTCCACTTCCTTCACAACTTGACACAGCTGGAAGGATCAAGGGAGAACACAGTTAGGATGTTACTATCTTTCTTCTGATCACTAGGGATATCAGTTATTGACTCTCCTTCTTGTGATCCCTAGGGATATCAGTTATTGATTCTCCTTCTTCTGATCCCTAGGGATATCAGTTATTGATTCTCCTTCTTCTGATCCCTTGGGATATCAGTTATTGATTCTCCTATTCCTTATCAAATATTATGTATTGTTTCTAGACCCTCTCATATTCCTTATCAAATATTATGTATTGTTTCTAGACCCTCTCATATTCCTTATCAAATATTATGTATTGTTTCTAGACCCTCTCCTATTCCTCTACCCCTTCTATATTAGCCAAGGAAGGGATGACTGTTCTCACTCCCCACCATTAATTGCCAGCTGGTTATGACCAGTTCACCTAGGTAAGCTCTAGCCACGTGACCAAAACTACAAGCCAGACCTGACCATGAAGACCCGAGCCACCTTTATGATGGATTCAGGTCAACAGGAAGTAGCTGGTTCTCTTTCCGCTGACCTGTTCTGTATCATGCTGGCGTCTTCCTTAACAGGGGACATTACTAGTGTCCTGGGTTTGTTGTGGATCTGTTGGGTTTTGTTTGGGAAGTGGGGGTTCACACACCAAGCTACTAGGACTATATCCAGGTGGATGTGGATGTCAGTGCTCCCTGTTTGGGGGCCTTACACACCAAGCTACCAGGACTATATCCAGGTGGATGTGGATGTCAGTGACCCATATTTGGGGGCCTCATACACCAAGCTACCAGAACTATATCCAGGTGGATGGCAGTGACCCATATTTGGGGGCCTTATACACCAAGCTACCAGAACTATATCCAGGTGGTTGGCAGTGACCCATATTTGGGGGCCTCACACACCATGCTACCAGGACTATATCTAGGTGGATGGCAGTGACCCATATTTGGGGGCCTCACACACCAAGCTACCAGGACTATATCCAGGTGGATGTGGATGTCAGTGCTCCATGTTTGGGGTCCTCACACACCAAGCTACCAGAACTATATCCAGGTGGATGTGGATGTCAGTGCTCCATGTTTGAGGGCATCACACACCAAGCTACCAGTACTATATCCAGGAGGAGGATGATATAATATCTGCAGCTGTGACCTGGTAGTTCATGACAGCCTAATGGCTCCCAGAGAAAAGCACACACCTTCCTCAGGTGCTGTGTATGGTGGGGTGTGCTGGGAGCAGCTGGTTTCACATGATAGTTGTGAGCTAATTCTATTCAGGTGTTTGTTGAGAGGGGCATGAGCTGTTCTCAGATTGAAGACCAAACTCTGGTCTCTTCTTTTGTTGAGATGGGTATGGCCTGTTCTCAGATTGAAGACCAAACTCTGGTCTCTTCTTTTGTTGAGATGGGCTTGGCCTGTTCTCAGATTGAAGATCAAACTCTGGTCTCTTCTTTTGTTGAGAGGGGTATGGCCTGTTCTCAGATTGAAGACCAAACTCTGGTCTCTTCTTTTGTTGAGAGGGGCAGTTCTCAGATTGAAGATCAAACTCTGGTCTCTTCTTTTGTTGAGATGGGCATGGCCTGTTCTCAGATTGAAGATCAAACTCTGGTCTCTTCTTTTCAATTGTTTTCTGGGTCCTGGGGATCTGGTTTTGCTTGAAGTCTATACTCAGTCTGTCTGGGATGTAGCCCACAGATTTAGCCATTCTTGTCTATATTTGTTTCTCAGGATCTGCCCGCAGGTCTGTAGTGTGATACTAGATAGTGGCTGTGGTAGTGCTGCTCCGCTTCTGGCCAGCCTATCAGGCATCTCATTTCTTGGGACATCAACATGGCCAGGTATCTACCGGAGCACCACTTCAGCTCTATAAGAGGTAGACATTTGTTAACATTAATTTGTAGATGTTATTAACATTGGGAGATGCTCTGTTTTCCAAGGCTTGAAGCGCAGAATTTAATGGGTCTATTTTAGTCATGATTATTTCTGCATCGTAGCTGGAACAGATCTCTCCAGGAGGGTTGTAGATTCAGGGTTTGACTTCTGGGTGTAGAACGGTAAATAATAGATTAATGAGTTCAAGTTTTAGTGAGTGAACATTTTAAATATATACTTAGCGTAGTATACGTTGATCTGCCCTCCCCCATCCTTATGTTACCTGCTTGGTTAAAATAGTAATCTTAATATCGAATCTGGCAGATCAGTGTGTAATGCCAATTAGAAAAAAAATTATTATTTTTTCTGCAATTTCATCTGACTGGCTTATCTGGTTTGTCTTTGAGAATATAATGTCTTTGGACAGTTTCCTTCCTTTAATGTTTGTGGATAGTTTCCTTCCTTTAATGTTTGTGGATAGTTTCCTTCCTTTAATGTCTTTGGACAGTTTCCTTCCTTTAATGACTTTGGATAGTTTCCTTCCTTTAATGTTTGTGGATAGTTTCCTTCCTTTAATGTCTTTGGACAGTTTCCTTCCTTTAATGTTTGTGGATAGTTTCCTTCCTTTAATGTTTGTGGATAGTTTCCTTCCTTTAATGTTTGTGGATAGTTTCCTTCCTTTAATGTTTGTGGATAGTTTCCTTCCTTTAATGTTTGTGGATAGTTTCCTTCCTTTAATGTTTGTGGATAGTTTCCTTCCTTTAATGTTTGTGGATAGTTTCCTTCCTTTAATGTCTTTGGACAGTTTCCTTCCTTTAATGTTTGTGGATAGTTTTGTTCCTTTAATGTTTGTGGATAGTTTCCATCCTTTAATGTTTGTGGATAGTTTCGTTCCTTTAATGTTTGTGGATAGTTTCCTTCCTTTAATGTTTGTGGATAGTTTCCATCCTTTAATGTTTGTGGATAGTTTCCTTCCTTTAATGTTTGTGGATAGTTTCCATCCTTTAATGTTTGTGGATAGTTTCCTTCCTTTAATGTTTGTGGATAGTTTCGTTCCTTTAATGTTTGTGGATAGTTTCGTTCCTTTAATGTTTGTGGATAGTTTCCTTCCTTTAATGTTTGTGGATAGTTTCCTTCCTTTAATGTTTGTGGATAGTTTCCATCCTTTAATGTTTGTGGATAGTTTCCTTCCTTTAATGTTTGTGGATAGTTTCCATCCTTTAATGTTTGTGGATAGTTTCCATCCTTTAATGTTTGTGGATAGTTTCCATCCTTTAATGTTTGTGGATAGTCTTCTTCATTTAATGTTTGTGGATAGTTTCGTTCCTTTAATGTTTGTGGATAGTTTCCTTTCTTTAATGTTTGTGGATAGTTTCCATCCTTTTATGTTTGTCGATAGTTTCCTTCCTTTAATGTTTGTGGATAGTTTCCATCCTTTAATGTTTGTGGATAGTTTCCTTCCTTTAATGTTTGTGGATAGTTTCCATCCTTTAATGTTTGTGGATAGTTTCCATCCTTTAATGTTTGTGGATAGTCTTCTTCATTTAATGTTTGTGGATAGTTTTGTTCCTATGCCTTACTAGGCCTGGGGTTATCCTGTTAGCCCATCCAGTAGTGAAAGTTCTATACTCTATCTTTGACAGCACTGGTAAATGTTAAGATGTCCTTGTGTGAGGTCTAGCTCTGGTGTTATTTTGTTAGCCCACCCAGTAGTGAAAGTTCTACACTCTATCATTGACAGCACTGGTAAATGTTAAGTTGTACTTGTGTGAGGTCTAGCTACTGGGTACTTCCAGCCTGCAGGCCTTATGATGTTGATATTAAGCCCAACCAGCGGTACAGGACTTTACCAATAAGTTGCCCTTGTGGGAAGTCTAACCCCTGGTTGTATCCCACACCCACGTCTACGAGGCATGTCAACCTCAAACAGCTGATTATGATAATCAAATTCAAGACGAACATTCTCGATCAAGTTTCTACAACAATGTCTCAGTAACAATAAGCACAATCTACATGAAATAACATCAACTTTTAGAACTTGATTATTCTGGACCAGATGGGCTTGCATAGCAGATGCTGTTGTTGAAGATGAAGTGGTAAAGACTTTATTTTATGAAATCAGCAGACAAACATTATCTATATTGAAAGATTGAACAAAAGTTCTAGATAAGGCCAGGTGACAAACAACACCTGTATTGAAAGATTGAACAAAAGTTCTAAATGAGGCCAGGTGACAAACAACACCTGTATTGAAAGAATGAACAAAAGTTCTAAATGAGGCCAGGTGACAAACAACACCTGTATTGAAAGATCTAACAAAAGTTCTAAATGATGCCAGTAGACAAAGATGTGGAACAATTTAAACACTTCACAAACACAGGCCGAGACTTTACCTTCCTACGGCCAGGAGACAAAGACGTAGAACCATTTAAACACTTCACAAACACAGGCCGAGACTTTACCTTCCTACGGCCAGTAGACAAAGATGTGGAACCATTTAAACACTTCACAAACACAGGCCGAGACTTTACCTTCCTACGGCCAGGAGACAAAGACGTGGAACCATTTAAACACTTCACAAACACAGGCCGAGACTTTACCTTCCTACGGCCAGGAGACAAAGACGTGGAACCATTTAAACACTTCACAAACACAGTCTGAGACTTTACCTTCCTACGGCCAGGAGACAAAGACGTGGAACCATTTAAACACTTCACAAACACAGTCCGAGACTTTACCTTCCTACGGCCAGGAGACAAAGACGTGGAACCATTTAAACACTTCACAAACACAGTCCGAGACTTTACCTTCCTACGGCCAGGAGACAAAGACGTGGAACCATTTAAACACTTCACAAACACAGTCCGAGACTTTACCTTCCTAAGGCCAGGAGACAAAGACGTGGAACCATTTGAACACTTCACAAACACAGTCTGAGACTTTACCTTCCTACGGCCAGGAGACAAAGACGTGGAACCATTTAAACACTTCACAAACACAGGCCGAGACTTTACCTTCCTACGGCCAGGAGACAAAGACGTGGAACCATTTAAACACTTCACAAACACAGGCCGAGACTTTACCTTCCTACGGCCAGGAGACAAAGACGTGGAACCATTTAAACACTTCACAAACACAGTCCGAGACTTTACCTTCCTACGGCCAGGAGACAAAGACGTGGAACCATTTGAACACTTCACAAACACAGGCCGAGACTTTACCTTCCTACGGCCAGGAGACAAAGACGTGGAACCATTTAAACACTTCACAAACACAGGCCGAGACTTTACCTTCCTAAGGCCAGGAGACAAAGACGTGGAACCATTTAAACACTTCACAAACACAGTCCGAGACTTTACCTTCCTACGGCCAGGAGACAAAGACGTGGAACCATTTAAACACTTCACAAACACAGTCCGAGACTTTACCTTCCTACGGCCAGGAGACAAAGACGTAGAACCATTTAAACACTTCACAAACACAGTCCGAGACTTTACCTTCCTACGGCCAGGAGACAAAGACGTGGAACCATTTAAACACTTCACAAACACAGTCCGAGACTTTACCTTCCTACGGCCAGGAGACAAAGACGTGGAACCATTTAAACACTTCACAAACACAGTCCGAGACTTTACCTTCCTACGGCCAGGAGACAAAGACGTGGAACCATTTAAACACTTCACAAACACAGTCCGAGACTTTATCTTCCTACGGCCAGGAGACAAAGACGTGGAACCATTTAAACACTTCACAAACACAGTCCGAGACTTTACCTTCTTGATGTTATCATCACGAGCACTGGCATGACCATTGAGGCACTTCCTCAGCTGTTCCATAGGCTTCAGTCTGTTGTTTAACATCTGGCACAAGATTTTGAACTGAAGATAGACAGACAGTATTGTTTATTACATGAAAGCTCAGATCTGCTATCCATCTTTGTCTGGTTTTTGTTCCATGAAGATATCACTCAGATAAAATTCCTTGGAGGAAGTCTGGGTTAAATCACTTTATGTGATCTAAAAGTGATGGTTTATAAAGCCAAGAGGTTTATACTCATTAATCATACTACCAGAAAATGGTTTATACTCAAATAGATGATACTAACAGAACAAAAGGTTTACACACATATAAATGATACTAACAGAACAAAAGGTTTACACACATATAAATGACACTAACAGAACAAAAGGTTTACACACATATAAATGATACTAACAGAACAAAAGGTTTATACACATATAAATGACACTAACAGAACAAAAGGTTTACACTCATATAAATGATACTAACAGAACAAAAGGTTTACACTCATATAAATGATACTAACAGAACAAAAGGTTTACACACATATAAATGACACTAACAGAACAAAAGGTTTACACTCATATAAATGATACTAACAGAACAAAAGGTTTACACACATATAAATGACACTAACAGAACAAAAGGTTTACACACATATAAATGATACTAAGAGAACAAAAGGTTTACACACATATAAATGACACTAACAGAACAAAAGGTTTACACTCATATAAATGACACTAACAGAGCAAAAGGTTTACACACATATAATTGACACTAACACAACTAAAGGTTTACACACGTATAAATGATACTAACACAACAAAAGGTTTACACTCATATAAATGATACTAACAGAACAAAAGGTTTACACTCATATAAATGACACTAACAGAACAAAAGGTTTACACACATATAAATGACACTAACACAACAAAAGGTTTACACACATATAAATGACACTAACACAACTAAAGGTTTACACACATATAAATGACACTAACAGAACTAAAGGTTTACACACATATACATGACACTAACACAACAAAAGGTTTACACACATATAAATGACACTAACAGAACAAAAAGGTTTACACACATATAAATGATACTAACACAACTAAAGGTTTACACACATATAAATGATACTAACAGAACTAAAGGTTTACACACATATAAATGACACTAACACAACTAAAGGTTTACACACATATAAATGACACTAACACAACAAAAGGTTTACACACATATAAATGATACTAACAGAACAAAAGGTTTACACACATATAAATGATACTAACAGAACAAAAGGTTTACACTCATATAAATGACACTAACACAACAAAAGGTTTACACACATATAAATGATACTAACAGTAGAAGGATCCCTACTCACATTTGTCTCAGCCTCCTCAATCCGTTTCCTCACAACACTCCCACCATCAGCCTCAATGACCAGTAGCTTGGCCTCAAACCCTCTCAGTGAGTCCATGTTTTCTTCTTGACCTCCAGACAAGGTCTCAAGTGTCTTTGTGTTAGCCTTGACCTTCTCTGACAGGTCAAGGGTCACATTTTCCAGAGAATCCATTTTCCTGGTGTGTTCATTTCTAATCCTGTCAATAACACAGTTTATCTCATCAATACGTGCCTTCCCAAACTCAGCCTCTCTAGCTACATGAGCAAGTTCCTCTTCTATTTCCTTTGTATGAGATCCCATCTGTTCTACCAGCTGATTTTGTTTAGCAGACACCATCTCTAGCTGTTCCTCTAGACTTGTCAATCTTGATTCTTGTTCCTCCTTCATGGTAGTCTGGTCTTCAGCTATATTCACCACTTGCTCTTTGACTTTGTTCAACCTTATATTCTGCTTTTTGTCAGACTTTGACAGTTTTGTTGACACCTCACTCAGCTGTTTATCAAGGTCACTTTGTTTTTCAGCAACCCTTTCTGCGTTACTCCGGACAGAACAAATGGCCTCTTCTATCACTCCAATTCTTGCTAAAACTTGGCTCAACACAGTTTTATCTGTTCAGTGAAGGGGATACAAATAATAGTTGAAATGGGACATTTATAATTGTTTGTATGCAGAGTTTGTTGTGTTTGTATAGAGTTTGTATGCAGAGTTTGTTGTGTTTGTATACAGAGTTTGTTTTGTTTGTATGCAGAGTTTGTTGTGTTTGTATAGAGAGTTTGTTGTGTTTGTATAGAGAGTTTGTTGTGTTTGTATACAGAGTTTGTTGTGTTTGTAGACTGCAAACATTTTGGTCATATTTTATGAAACTTGTTTCTATATATTGTTACAATCATCTCATCACACGTGAGACAGACCCATCCATAGCACACACCATCATAGCACACACCATCATAGCACACACCATCATAGTACACACCATCATAGCACACACCATCATAGCACACACCCTCCATAGGACACACCATCATAGCACCCACCATCATAGCACACACCATCATAGGACACACCATCATAGGACACACCATCATAGGACACACCATCATAGGACAATCCATCATAGGACAATCCATCATAGGACACACCATCATAGCACACACCATCATAGGACACACCATCATAGCACACACCATCATAGGACACACCATCATAGCACACACCATCATAGGACACACCATCATAGCACACACCATCATAGGACACACCATCATAGGACACACCATCATAGGACACACCATCATAGGACAATCCATCATAGGACAATCCATCATAGGACACACCATCATAGCACACACCATCATAGGACACACCATCATAGCACACACCATCATAGGACACACCATCATAGCACACACCATCATAGGACACACCATCATAGCACACACCATCATAGGACACACCATCATAGGACACACCATCATAGGACACACCATCATAGCACACACCATCATAGGACACACCATCATAGGACACACCATCATAGGACACACCATCATAGGACACACCATCATAGGACACACCATCATAGGACACACCATCATAGCACACACCATCAAAGGACACACCATCATAGCACCCACCATCATAGCACACACCATCATAGGACACACCATCATAGCACACACCATCATAGGACACACCATCATAGCACACACCATCATAGCACACACCATCATAGGACACACCATCATAGGACACACCATCATAGGACACACCATCATTGGACACACCATCATAGGACACACCATCATAGGACACACCATCATAGGACACACCATCATAGGACACACCATCATAGGACACACCATCATAGGACACACCATCATAGGACACACCATCATAGCACACACCATCATAGGACACACCATCATAGGACACACCATCATAGGACACACCATCATAGGACACACCATCATAGGACACACCATCATAGCACTCACCATCATAGGACACACCATCATAGGACACACCATCATAGGACACACCATCATAGCACACACCATCATAGGACACACCATCATAGCACACACCATCATAGCACACACCATCAAAGCACACACCATCATAGCACACACCATCATAGGACACACCATCAAAGCACACACCATCATAGGACACACCATCATAGCACACACCATCAAAGCACACACCATCATAGCACACACCATCAAAGCACTCAGTAGTTGAAAAGTATGGCAGTTGTTGTTTTCCTTAAGTCAAATTTTAGAACCTTTTCCTAAGTGAAAGGTCAAACGACTTCGTCTTAAAGAAATCTCAATCTCCCAAATTACAATATAGGTCAGAATAAATCAACTAGGTTTATATCTACCGAGCAATGTGTGGATGAGTCATCACGTCAAGTAATCGCGAGCTGTCCTCTAGTCAAACATTCAAGTTTGAACAACGGCTGACTCAGAAAAGTCAGAGATGACGTCATGGCGCGCTAGTGCCAACAATAAGACCAAGGATCCAAGGAATCATTCAGGTTAAAGACGAGCCACAGAGAGGCATGTCAAACAATAGCTTGTCCAGAACAAAGAGCATTGACGACAGAAATCATCAGGACGCAGTGAGAATCTTGATAATTATCATTTGTCACTTTTACGAGTGCTAGACTAGATTAGTTATACCATCATAAGTCAACAGAAATCATCAGGACGCAGTGAGAATCTTGATAATTATCATTTGTCACTTTTACGAGTGCTAGACTAGATTAGTTATACCATCATAAGTCAACAGAAATCAGTTCTAATAACTCCACTTTAGGACATGATTTTAATGCTTACAAATCAACATGTTACAGAATTCATGTCATAGTTTGTCTGTTTGAAAGGTTCCATTCCAAAACAGTTATCCAATTAGAAGTCAGCAGATAGCAGTTTAAATATCTTCATCTAAAGATAACAATTTAACATCAACAAAGTCAGAGTATAAAAGTTATCCAATTAGAAGTCAGCACGGGATTGGAAAGATGCAGGAGTGATCCCCTTATTAAAAAAGTCAAAAAATCAGATCCAGCGAATTATAGATCAGTGAGTTTGACGAGCGTAGTCTGTAAATTGTAAATTGTGATCAATAATCAAAGAAAACATTGTAATGCATTTAAACAAATTTAATCTAATTAGAAATAGTCAGCATGGGCTTACTAGAGAGAGATCATGCTTAACAAATCTGTTAGAATTCATGGAGGAGGTTACTAAAATGATAGATAAAGGGAAGCTAGTGGATCCACAGTGGAAGCAGGTGGAGAAGTTGCCAATTGGATTGAAAATTGGTTAACGGGAAGAAGGCAGAGGGTCGGCATAAATAAGGAGTATTCTGAGTGGTGTGAAGTGAAAAGTGGTGTGCCACAGGGCTCGGTTTTGGGACCAATTTTGTTCTTGATATATATAAATGATTTGAACATTGATATAGGATTCATGATTGCAAAATTTGCTGATGACACAAAACTATGTAGTAGTGTCTTATCTAAAGCGGAAGTGGATATATTGATGTCGGATTTAGATAAAATTCAAGAATGGTCTGTAAGCTGGCAAATGGACTTTAATGTGGATAAATGTACAGTCATCCACATGGGTAGATCCAATATGGAACATAATTACAGAATGGGAGAAAACAATATTAGAAAGATAGATAAGGAAAGAGACCGAGGGGTTATAATAGATCATACAGGAAAGGTGAGTGAGCAAGTTAAGGTAGCAGTGAAAAAGGCAAATGCAATGTTAGGTATGATAAAAAGAAATATTAAACATAGGAGCAAGGAAGTGATCGTCAAACTGTATAAAGCATTAGTTAGACCTAGATTGGAGTACTGTGTACAGGTGTGGAGTCCTTATCATAGAGGGGATATAAACATGCTGGAGAGAATACAAAAAAAGAGCGACAAAGATGATAGTGGGATTACAGAATTACAGTTATGAGGAATGACTCAAAAAAACCGGCCTACGGTGTCTCGAAGAGAGAAGAATTCGTGGTGACTTAATTCAGGTTTATAAGATGATCAGAGGAATCGATAAATTAGACTATAACAAGTTTTTTTTAAATACAGCCACCAACAATAACACGAGGGCATAGCTACAAGCTGACTAAAGAGAGGTCCAGATTAGATATTAGGAAATATTTGTTTAGTCAGAGAGTGGTGTCTGCTTGGAATGCATTGCCAGGGGACGTAGTGGAGGCGGGGACAGTTAATGCATTTAAGAGTAAACTGGATGCGCATAGCTTTTAGAGCAAGGTGATGTAAATGTAACTAGTTGTATACAGACTCAACCGAATGAAAGCCAGAGAAAGAATGGCGATCATGAGGAAACTTGCTGGCACAAGCTGGGGAGCAGACGAAGGCATACTAAAGAAACTGTACACTGGAAGAGTGAGACCAGTTCTCGAGTATGGCATCGCGGCATGGACAACAGCAGCGAAGGCGAACTTCGATAAAGTTAACAAACTTCAAAACCAAGCCATGAGAATTATAACAGGTGGCATGAAGTCAACGCCAATTGTAGAACTTGAAAAGATTACAAAACTGCAATCCATGACCGACAGAAGAGACTGCAGAGCCCAGCTGCAGTCAGAGAAACTCCGAAGACTGACGGACCACCCAATGTACCAGAGACTTAACAATTTGGGAACTGGGAAACTAAAGCGGAGAAACTTTGCAGAAATAGCCAAAGCAAAGATGCACGAAGATCCCATAAACGCACTAACAACACCAAAACCCATCACTACTGTACGAAAACCTACCTGGAGGCAGGATATATTTCCAGAGGTGGTAGAAAATATACCAGGTATTGCAAACAAAAACTGCCAGACTGAAAAAGAAAGGAGAGACACTACCCTAAGCTTCATAACGAAAAGCTACCCAAGCATGGACTGGACCCATGCATACACCGACGGTTCTGTAACAAACACTACACAGAACGGAGGGGCAGGAGCATTCCTAGACCTACCAAATGGCAGAAAAATAACACTGTCATTCGCTACTGGTAAGTACACAAGCAATTTCAGAGCGGAGGCAGAGGCACTGAGGGCGGCAGTGGAAGAAATGGCAACACACAGTGAAAATGAGAGCCATATAGTCTTGCTGACAGATGCTCTCGCCGTAGTCACAGCGCTAAAAAGCCAGAAAAACACTGAGCTTAATGACTTAAGAGCAGCACTCTGCAAACTGTGCCAGCTGTCCGCACCAAAAAGGGTAGTGGTACAGTGGGTTCCGTCACACTGCAACATCCAAGGCAACGAGGAGGCAGACAGACTGGCAAAAGAAGGTGCAAGGCTACCACAAACAGATACCAGTATGACGTACGAAGAGTCAAAGCGGCTTATCAAAGCCAGGTACATGACCAAATGGGAAACCGAACATACTGGTTACACCAAAAACGATGCCTATTACCAGTTGAACCGAAGAGAGCAGGTCGTTGTCTTCAGACTTCGCACTGGCCACAACAGACTGAGGTACCACCTATTCAACAAATTGAAGATAGGGTGTACCGACGAATGCCCGTGCGGTACTGGTAAAATGACCACTGAACATCTGCTGCAGAACTGCCCGACATACGGGGATCAGAGAGAGCAGATGTGGCCATTGCCAGTGGAACTGCAAGACAAGCTTTATGGTAGTGGCGAGAGTCTCAGGATGACCGCCGCTTTTTTCGAAAAAATAATGGTTACTGTCTGACTGTGTACGCAGAAGAAGAAGAAGAAGTATACAGACTCTGCAGGGTCTTCTAAACCAGTATAAACACGTTAAGTTACGTTAAGTTAAGATAGCAGTTTAAATATCTTCATCTAAAGATAACAATTAAACATCAACAAAGTCAGAGTATAATAATGCTGAGAAAATTGATTCGAGTCAACTTGCCAAATACAGATTTCTCCATATCTACAATCGAGTCTCCCATTCTGAAATTTGTGTTAGAATCATTAGTTTAGTCACCAGATAGAAAAAAGACAGAAGGGTTAGGAATTCTGTTTGTGTTTAGTGACGTTATATAGAGAGGACCTGGGGTACTTTAGAACTGACCTGTGATCAGTGCAAGTGCACTAAAAGTCTGGTTTAGTAGTTGGGTACTTTAGAACTGACCTGTGATCAGTACAAGTGCACTAAAAGTCTGGTATAGTAGTAGGGTACTTTAGAACTGACCTGTGATCAGTACAAGTGCACTAAAAGTCTGGTATAGTAGTAGGGTACTTTAGAACTGACCTGTGATCAGTACAAGTGCACTAAAAGTCTGGTATAGTAGTAGGGTACTTTAGAACTGACCTGTGATCAGTACAAGTGCACTAAAAGTCTGGTATATTAGTTGAGTAGTTTAAAACAAAATCTTATTTGTTGTATTCCTATAGTTTAAATGTGCTTTTTGCATTTTGTAAAAGTCTCTGCAATGAATGTGTCTTTTGTATGATTTGTATTGCTGTACTTCTAGTGTGGACTAGACAGGTCTGTGTGGTACAGGTTTAAGTAATTTTGGGTCTGTCATAAATCATAATGTTAAAATCATGGTGCAACGCACACCACCTTAGGGAATTGAGAAATAAGGCTAATGGACACAAACAAACAAAATAAAAACTGGAGGCAACCAAAACTAATGAGGATGTGAATGGAAGATTACTACACAAATCATTTTAAATAATTTGATGAGAATGTGTGGTTTGTGTTCAATGTGACAACAGGTAAAATAGATGGGGAAAGAGACAGGACAGTTACAGAGAAAATAGATGGGGACAGAGACAGGACAGTTACAGAGAAAATAGATGGGGAAAGAGACAGGGCAGTTACAGAGAAAATACAAGATGGTTTAACATTGTTACACCAAAGCCAGTCATCACCACAATTGTTAAACATCACTAGAAGGTTGAGATAAAACTACAATAATACAAACATAATAACAAGTGTTAGTGTGTGTCTGTCCTGCTGACGAACGTCCATTCGTCTGAGACCAACCTGGAGCTTGGGCAGCCGCTGCTGTCTGCCTGTCAGATGTTGTTGTTGGTGCAGATATTGATGCTGAAGGTGGTTGTGTAACCGATGTCAAATCTGACTGTTCAACTGATGACTGACAGAGCTGATTCACAATCACATCTCCAGTGTCACCTATCACAGTACACAGAAAACACAAGCCTGTAGCAGGTCAAACATGTCTCCATGGTAACAGTACACAGGGACAAGATGATACAAATGTATTACACCAACACTTACCTCAATTACCTGACAAGATGTGGACAGATAACTCTTACCTCACAAGATGTGTAGAGAGATAACTGTGTGTGATATCAGATAACTCTTACCTCACACAAGATGTAGAGAGATAACTGTGTGTGTTTTTAGATAACTCTTACCTCACATTAGTTTGTTGTTGTTCTGAAAGTCTCTAGTAATGTGTTAATTGTACACTTGACAACATTTCTTTAGTGGTTGGTTTCAGTGGCTCTTCATACATGCCAAGGTGTGAGAAGGTCTTGTGATGTTGGGGATGAGTGTTACAGGTTTAAATTGTATAAGGTCTCATGTTGTTGGGGATGATTGTTACAGGTTTAAATTGTATAAGGTCTCGTGATGTTGGGGATGATTGTTACAGGTTTAAATTGTATAAGGTCTCATAATACTGTTCTTGTGAAATGGGAGGGGGGAGAGTGACCAAAGTCTCTTTCTTGATACTTTGTATTCCTCAAATGTAAGTTTAAGCTCATTTACAAGTGAGAAGGCTAGAGCATGTTGCAACCTGGGTACGAACCCATTCCCAAATACTTTCAGCAGTATGCTAAATGTAAAAGATTCAGTGTCTGTTATTAGCAGACCCCTACCTGACATCTCCTCACACTTGACACAGATAAACTCAACAGCTCTGTCTATCATGTGACACAACTCTGTAAAGTCTATCTGGTTACCTCCACCTTCTGTCCATGACCTTCCTGCGGTGAAGATCTACAACAACATTTGAAAAGGTCACAGAGGTCAATATTTATATCTGAATAGAAAGTCAGATTTTATGTCAGGAAAATAATAACATAAAGAGAATTAATGACATCAAAACAGTTTGTGACAATATATATGTGTACACATATCTGAATATATGTAGATTATTTGTACACATTGGTGTACGTTCTCTCTCTCCTAATTGACATACCAACATAAAACCACATAAACTTGACCTTCTCTCTGCTAATTGACATACCAACATAAAACCACATAAACTTTACCTTCTCTCTGCTAATTGACATACCAACATAAAACCACATAAACTTTACCTTCTCTCTGCTAATTGACATACCAACATAAAACCACATAAACTTTACCTTCTCTCTGCTAATTGACATACCAACATAAAACCACATAAACTTTACCTTCTCTCTGCTAATTGACATACCAACATAAAACCACATAAACTTTACCTTCTCTCTGCTAATTGACATACCAACATAAAAACCACATAAACATAATCACGTACCTTATCCACATACTCATCAACAGAACTTATCAAATGGGCCTTTTGGTCTTTTAAAAAACTCAGCTTGTAGGCAATAAATTCTGCCTTTCTCTGGTTGGCAGCTGCCATCTCAGAAAGCCTGTGAAAATATGCAAATATTGCTGGTGAATAAAATATATTCCTTAATAGATGACACACTCCCCGTGCAGGTTCAAGTCGTGGGTTCTGTCTAGTGCCATCTTTAGAGACGAAGAAGCCGTGAAGCCGGGCAACAACGTCTTTTCTTCTTCTTCTTCTTCGTACGCTGTTTACAGCGATATTTACGTTGCACTGATTTAATTTGTTAGCCAGTGGCTCAGTGCATCCGATTTCAACAGGCGTTTCTGTACGGTTGCCCTCCTTAGCCTTTGGTTGTTCCCAGCCTAAATGCAAGGCAGCAGTTGTTTTTGGTCAGAGTTGTCTCTCTTGGGAAGTTGTCTTGCAGGACTATCGAGTCTTCCCTACTCGTGTCTATAGCGTTTGGCAATGATAGGATGGACTATGTACTAGTTTGTACTATCCCGGAAGAGAGGCAGTCCAGTGTGACTTTTTCCCAGGATCGTCACGTCCTGCCAGAAACGTAGCATATGCATATGAGTGAGGTATCTTTTTGCTCGCTCTATTTTCTCGGCTCATCTGCAGTGATGGTACGCCTAGCATTCCCCGCCACCCGGGAGCTTGCCACCATAGGACAGGAGGTGCAGTGTCCGCTGGACTGCATCTCTTCTGCGTCCATTGGAATGACTGATAGCAGACAGATGCAAAGAGCGAGGAAGGAGTGCATTTTACCAGGTGCATTCCTGCGGCTCGATCGGGCCGGGACACAAGCCCCAGCCATGTCGTAGCCTCCCATCTCAGCGGTGCTGAGATTTTGGGCGGGATTCTGACTTAGAGGCGTTCGGCCGTAATCCCTCAGATGGTAGCTTATCAGCCAAGCACGTGGACCAAATGTCAGCGACCTGTGATTCCTCTCGAAATAGTGCATTTGACCAGGTGACAAGCCTAGTCTTGCATGGAGATGTTGTCCGCCTAGGGAGCGGACATGGTCAAGGGTTGAGTCTCAGCAGTTCGCAGTGAGGTAGCTGATCTACTGCTTAGAGCACCCGACAGAGAACTAAGTCTTCAACAAATGATTTCATTCCTCATCGCCGTATGGGGTGAATATCGAGCAGCTTCCCGCCCGCTTTTATCAGCGGATGGCAGAGACCTCATTCTGCGGCTTGACCGGGCGGGGCTGGAGCGTGACCCCGAGGTCCCCACCATGTCGAAGCCTCCCTTTGCATTCGTGCTGGGCTGCTTTTGGGCGGGATTTTTGGCTTAGAGGCGTTCGGCCGTAAACCCTCACCTCGAACCGTTGGCTTATCCGACTAGTACGTGAACCAAAATGTCTGCGGCTCCTCTCGGGCTTAGCAGGATTACCGTAGCAAAGCATTGTCATTAGTAGGGTAAAGCTGACCTGTCTTCAGAGGGTCTATTTCCAGCACCCGTTCAATATTAGCCAGACCGTATCAATAGAGGGCTTTTAGTTTGTCAATGGCCCAGTTTCTGGAGCCTGCGATTTCTGCAGGGTGAAGACCAGATTACCGTAGCAGGCGCTCTTTCATTTGGGAGTTTGGAGACTGACCTGTCTTCCGTGGGTCTAATACCAGCACACGTTCACTATTAGACCCATCGAAGGTGCTCTCTTTTGACAGTCATTCTACAGTATTGGCGTGTTAAGTCAATTTTAGCCTCGGGTTCCACTCCTGATGGTGCTCTTCTTTCAATTCCTTTATCAAACACTGGATGCAGACCAACCGAGCCATAGAGGGCATAACCCCAGATTTCTGAGAGTCTAAATCCAGCACCAGTTCCATATTAGACCCCAGGAAAGTGGTCTCGGCATGTCAGTCATTTCAATGTTGGCCGTGTTGAGTCAAATGGGCCTTTTGGTCTTTTAAAAAACTCAGCTTGTGAACAATAAATGCTGCCTTTCTCTGGTTGGCAGCTGCCATCTCCGAAAGCCTGTGAAAATATGCAAATATTGCTGGTGAATAAAATAATATTCCTTAATAGATGACACACTCCCCGTGCAGGTTCAAGTGGTGCGTTCTGTCTAGTGCCATCTTTAGAAACGAAGAAGCCGTGAAGCAACGTCTTTTCAATTCCTGTGATTAGCTCATTCTGCATGTTTAATAAATGTCCCAGGTAGACATACTCTTGCCTGTCCTCTAGATTCTCGCCATCAAGGATGATGGGGTCATTGGCAATGAAACGGTTAGGCGTTTCTTTTGTCTTGAAGGTGTTCCTCCCGAGTCCCGCTTTTCTCCCTACTTTATGAAGCATAGCTACCATCTGGTTGGCGTCCTTGACTGTTTCTGTGATGAGCCCTATATCATCTGTGAAGAGGAGGTGATTAAATCGCTAGCCATTGATGTTGAAGCCAAAGGGAGTCCAGTCCACTGATGATGGATTCCATGAATGCGGAAAAGAGGCTTGGTCAGATAGGGTCCCTCTGGCAAACATTTTTCATGAAATAATATTTACTGGACAATTTCATCCTTTTCTTGCTGTCTCCTCTTGTCTCCTTATGAGACATAGTGGCACCGCTAACAAAAGGTAAAAGGTCATTAGCAGCATCTATTATAATATCAAACAAAAAAATAATTTCAATGTTTGATATTTTCGGAAAACTTGTAACAATATTTTCGTTTTATCTCTATCCAACATGCAACAATATTTCTCTATTTTTGTTGAACAACTAAAAGAAACGATAACTTTCAATCATATTAACTGAACATATCTAGATTTTGGTCAGAAGTCTTCTCCCCATCAAACGCTAACAGATATGAGCCTACATACAGATCAACTCTTTGTTGTGTTCAAAATGATCAGAAACTGTTATTGTTATTAAATTCTTTAATGTTATCTTGATACATAACTACATATTTCTCATCCCATCCACTCTTATTTGTTCATTCTGTTCTTTTCTAGAGCCAACTATAATGTTTGATTCATTGCCACATTTATCTGGAAAATATCAACTGTTTGCATATTTGAGACAAAGTTTTGAATTCATAACTCATAACCAGAAGAGCTTAAGTTCAAACCTCGACAAGTTGTAATAAAGAAGTTCATATACAGCCTGAAAGCAAAGATGCACGAAGACCCCATGAACGCACTAACAACACCAAAACCCATCCCTACTGTACGAAAACCTACCTGGAAGCAGCATATATTTCCAGAGGTGGTAGAAAATATACCAGGTATTGGAAACAAGAACAGCCAGACTGAAAAAGAAAGAAGAGACATAACCCTGAGGTACATAACGAAAAACTACCAAAGCATGGACTGGACCCATGCATACACCGACGGTTCTGTAACAAACACAACACAGAATGGAGGGGCAGGGGTATTCCTGAGCCTACCAAATGGTAGAAAAATAACACTGTCAGTGGCAACTGGAAAATACTCAAGCAATTTCAGAGTGGAGGCAGAGGCACTGAAGGCTGCAGTAGAAGAAATGGTGACATGCACAAGAAATGAAAGCCATATAGTCCTGTTTACAGATGCCCTGGCCATAGTCACAGCACTAAAAAGCCAGAAAAATACTGAACTTAATGATTTAAGAGTAGTACTCTGTCAACTATGCCAGCAGTCCGCACCAAAAAGAGTAGTGGTACAGTGGGTTCCATCCCACTATAACATCCAAGGCAACGAGGAGGCAGACAGACTGGCAAAAGAAGGTGCAAGACTACCACAACCAGATACTAGTGTGACATACTAAGAGTCAAAAAGGCTTATTAGAGCTAGATACATGACCAAATGGGAAAGAGAACATACTGGCTACACAAAAAACGATGCCTATTACCAGTTGAACAGAAGAGAGCAGGTCGTGGTCTTCAGACTTCGCACTGGCCACAATAGACTGAGGTACCACCTATTCAATAAATTGAAGATAGGTGGCATTGACGAATGCACGTGCGGTACTGGGAAAATGACAGCTGAACATCTGCTGCAAAATTGCCCGACATACGAGGATCAGAGAAAGCAGATGTGGCCATCACCAGTGGCAACACTAGACAAGCTCTTTGGCAGTGTCGACAGCCTCAGGATGACCGCTGCTTTTTTCGAAAAAATAAAGGTTGACGTCTGACAACGTACGAAGAAGAAGAAGAAGATATACAGCCTGGATTTACATATTATTATTTATTAAAAGTTAATACATTTTAGTTAATACTTTTGTCTAACACAATTTTCTATGTATGGAGAACCATGTTCTATAACTACTAGTTAAGGAGATTTATATGTGCAGAATTATTTGTACTTTCAATGTAAAGGTTAGAAATAAACAATATGTTATCCTGAATCAAGCTATTGTCTATTCTTGGATGTTTTAGAAATGTTAAAATAATCTATTAAAAATGAAAATCGGAAGAGAAGAGATTTTTATAGAGAAGCCTTTTCCATGGCAATCACTAGTTGGTTCCTGGTGCTAGCAGTTGTGTACACTGCCTCATAAAGGATCTCATTTCCCCATATCCTTAACAACATACAGATGTGCCATAGCTTATGGCTAAAGCCTAAACTCAAGATACTAGAAGGCCTCCTACTGCAGTCTACAGCCACAGAGATTCGTGGTACAAACTAAGTAACCAGGTGTGATACCGCCCATTAAAATAATATCGTTGAGCCCAGGACTCGAGAGGCTGATCACTTAACACTGTGCCCCTCTTGTTCTCTAAATTATATGATCTGACGATGGGATTATATATTGTATGAAGTCATATAGCTTAGTTAGGGGTTAACGTTTACAAAGTAAAAACTAACCGTCACTTAAATATTCAAATAGTTAATTAGTTAAATATTTACACTTCTTTGAGCGACATACTTGGCGACCGTACTTTAACCCCAGCAGGATATTTTTACTTCTGACCCAGCGTATGAAACTTAACTTAACGTCTTTGTACTGGTTTAGAAGACCCTGCAGAGTCTGTATACAACCAGTTACATTTACATCACCTTGCTCTAAAAGCTATGCGCATTCAGTTTATTCTTAAATGCATTAACTGTCCCTGCCTCCACTACCTCCCCTGGCAATGCATTCCAAGCAGACACCACTCTCTGACTAAAAAAATATTTCCTAATATCTAACCTGGACCTCTCTTTAGTCAGCTTGTAGCTATGCCCTCGTGTTATTGTTGGTGGCTGTATTTGAAAATACTTGTTATAGTCTAATTTATCGATTCCTCTGATCATCTTTTAAACCAGTATTAAGTCACCACGAATTCTTCTTTCTTCGAGACACTGTAGGCCGGTTTTTCTGAGTCGTTCCTCATAACTGTAATTCTGGAATCTCACTATCATCTTTGTCGCTCTTTTTTGTATTCTTTCTAGCATGTTTATGTCCCCTCTATGATAAGGACTCCACACCTGTGCACAGTACTCCAGTCTAGGTCTAACTAAAGCTTTATACAGTTTGATGATCACTTCCTTGCTCCTATGTTTAATATTTCTTTTTATCATACCTAACATTGCATTTGCCTTTTTCACTGCTACCTTAACTTGCTCACTCACCTTTCCTGTATGATCTATTATAACCCCTAGGTCCCTTTCCTTATCTATCTTTCTAATATTGTTTTCTCCCATTCTGTAATTATGTTCCATATTGGATCTACCCATGTGGATGACTGTACATTTATCCACATTAAACTCCATTTGCCAGCTTACAGACCATTCTCGAATTTTATCTAAATCCGACATCAATATATCCACTTCCGCTTTAGATGAGACACTACTGCATAGTTTTGTGTCATCAGCAAATTTTGCAATCATGGATCCCATATCAATGTCCAAATCATTTATATATATCAAGAACAAAATTGATACCAAAACCGAGCCCTGTGGCACACCACTTTTCACTTCACACCACTCAGAGTACTCCTTATTTATGCCCGCCCTCTGCCTTCTTCCCGTTAACCAATTTTCAATCCATTTGGCAACTTCCCCACCTATTCCATGTGATTTTAACTTTCGAAATAATCTTTGATGAGGTACTCTTATCAAAGGCCTTTGCAAAGTCTAGATAAATAACATCCACTGGCTCCCCTTTATCTATGATTTTAGTAACCTCCTCCATGAATTCTAATAGATTTGTTAAGCATGATCTCCCTCTAGTAAACCCATGCTGACTATTTCTAATTAGATTAAATTTGTCTAAATGCATTACAATGTTTTCTTTGATTATTGACTCTACTCTAACAATTTACTAATTTACAATTTACAGACTATGCTCGTTAAACTCACTGGTCTATAATTTGCTGGATCTGATTTTTTGACTTATTTGAATAAGGGGATCACTCCTGCATCTTTCCAATCCCAACATGATGCAAAAATAATTAACATCCAGGCCTAAACATTTTAGGTACAGTTTTAGAACCAAAACGTTTGTACAATGAATGAACTTACCTGTGCCAAAGTACTGGAGGTAAATCTATAGCAACGATTCCTGGAAAAGTATCTCACGATAAACTTCCGTCTTCCATATTGGTTCCGGTCCAACAAGGCGAAGCTACTCTGAGACTAAATAATGGAACGAATGATGTAGCTAAGATCAAGCAAAACCCTTCAGTCCCCTGCGGAGCACAGATCCTCAACAATTCCACGTCAAGGCATGTCCTAGACCACACATTCCAGCTTAACCCACGTCTTTCATAATTTCCTTTATGTTTATCTCGAATTCCTTTCAACGTGTGTGCTTTATTCCGTCCTCAGTTTTCTTCTCTTGAACAGAAACTGTTTTTTAATGCTATCAGCTGGTTTCCTTAATGCGTGTTCTATCCAACACCAGCACCTTCTCCTGACGTCATGTTCCACCAATGTCCGCCTGGTTCTTCCCAACAGTTTCACATTAGTGACCTTAGCATGACAATCTCTCTACACTGCCCCCGCCCCCATTGATGAAAGTCTGTACCTTTCTCATAGTCTGTTTCCGTGTTTCAGAGCCATAGAAAGGGCAGACTTTACGTGGGAGCTGAACATTTTTATCTTTGTGCTGGGCGTAATTTCTTGTGATTTCCGTAAGTTTCCCAACGCAATGACAACTCCTCTCACATTTTGTACTGTAGTGGGTGTCTTTATTGCTTCCAAGATTTATAATGGTTTCCACATTACTGTTGTAAATGTCTTTATTGCTACCAAGATATATAAAGGATTCCCCATTACTGTTGTAAATGTCTTTATTGCTACCAAGATATATAAAGGATTCCACATTACTGTCGTAAATGCTTTTATTGCTACCAAGATATATAAAGGATTCCACATTACTGTCGTAAATGTCTTTATTGCTACCAAGATATATAAAGGATTCCACATTACTGTCGTAAATGCTTTTATTGCTACCAAGATATATAAAGGATTCCACATTACTGTCGTAAATGTCTTTATTGCTACCAAGATATATAAAGGATTCCACATTACTGTCGTAAATGCTTTTATTGCTACCAAGATATATAAAGGATTCCACATTACTGTCGTAAATGTCTTTATTGCTACCAAGATATATAAAGGATCCCCCATTACTTTGTGCCTACCAACACAACATGTTTATCATTTATTCTCATAATGTTTGTGTTTTCTGTGACCTCTAATCAAAAATACTTATTTAATTTTTCACCTGATGACGATTATGGGAAAGACGAACCAAGTCATTGTCAAAGCCCACTGTTACTTCAGTGAAGGCACTAAATTCATTAAACATGATTTGTGGGCTGCATTTCTGTCAGGAAATAAGTCACATATATTACAAGACTACTAAAATGATTATATGCGAAAATGACATATATGACTTCTGCCATGACTATATAACTACTGCAATGAATATATAACTACTGACATGACTATATGACTACCAACGGGACTACTTATATGACTATATGAAAACTAACATTATTATATGACTACTGTTATGACTATATGACTACTAACATGACTACATGACTAACACAGCAACAATCCACGAATCCTAGCTGGTCTAACCAGACACATGATCTGTGTTCCATTCTTGTTTCCTGCACCACAAACTGGTTTTAGCCATGAACATTCACGGAAATGTGAGGAATCATTGAAGCGAAACTAAAGCCATGTCAGCCACTGGTAACCATGTCGTCCATTAGCTGGTTGTTTGGTAACCATGTCTTCCTATAAGTGGTTGTCTGGTAACCATGTCTTTCTTTAGCTGGTTGTCTGGTAACCATGTCTTCCTTTAGCTGGTTGTCTGGTAACCATGTCTTCCTTTAGCTGGTTGTCTGGTAGCCATGTCTTCCTTTAGCTGTTTGTCTGGTAGCCATGTCTTCCTTTAGCTGGTTGTCTGGTAACCATGTCTTCCTTTAGCTGGTTGTCTGGTAACCATGTCTTCCTTTAGCTGGTTGTCTGGTAACCATGTCTTCCTTTAGCTGGTTGTCTGGTAACCATGTCTTCCTTTAGCTGGTTGTCTGGTAACCAGATTGAGAAAGAGGCAGGACAGTTACAGAGAAAAATAGATGGTGAAAAGCAGACACAATGCGTTGGTGTACATTTAAAAAGAAGGTCACTTGTAGTTGTGACTTTATGCTCCGGCGGGAGTGATAAAGGGACATGAATTACTGATAGCGCACGTGTTTAAAATCCTGTCTTTTATACGGAGTGAAATACTTTGCCTGCACATTACGTGATGACTATAGGGATAAGCGGCATATGGAAAGGCAGACTCGATTCCAGAATACAAAGTAACAGTAAGTAACATGTCCTTTACAGAACGCCGCTTCTTACAACCGTCACCTACAAATGTCTTGGTAAGTGTGTAGTACGGTAGGTTGCCATTACTTTCCGTTCGTGGAGGAACGAAAAAAAACCCATGTCTGGACACAAGCGTGATTCGAACCCGGTGCGTTGAGAGTGTGACACGGACGCTTCACCCCTAGGCCACGCAGTCTCCCGAATGAAGCCACATGGAAATAGATGTATCGCGCCGAAAGGCGCAGACATCGCAGCCTCGCTGCAAACTACAAAACCTTTTCAGAACGAACTACAAAGAAGAAGGAGATGAGGATGCGACTAAGGAGGTGGAGAAGGAGGAGATGAGGATGAGACTAAGGAGGAGGAGAAGGAGGAGATGAGGATGAGACTAAGGAGGAGGAGGAGATGAGGATGAGACTAAAGAGGAGGAGAAGGAGGAGATGAGGATGAGACTAAGGAGGAGGAGAAGGAGGAGGAGATGAGGATGAGACTAAGGAGGAGGAGAAGGAGGAGATGAGGATGAGACTAAGGAGGAGGAGATGAGGATGAGACTAAGGAGGAGGAGAAGGAGGAGATGAGGATGAGACTAAGGAGGATGAGAAGGAGGAGATGAGGATGATGTAGCAGATCCCACTGTTTGCCTTGGCCGTGATCTAACTTAGAACATTCTCACACTCATCCACATCATCATGACCATACTCAGTAAACAATGTGTCCTTGCTTACAAACACACTTTCACATTATCTATTAATGCAAAACTCACACACCTATTTGAGCGATCCTGTTCTATCACTAAACATTCGTCCAACCGTCAATCAATCGCTCCTCTATCTAAGTCGGTGAGTTAAACATACTATCCACATTCAGTCTCTCTCTCTCCATCTCTCCTCCTCTCTCTTCCAGCCTCTCGAGCTAAACTTTGTCTCCTGTTATATATCCTCAAGCAAGACCAGAGCTTGACCAATCGATCTCAGGTATGGTCATCTTCAATTCCAATTGGAACGAAACACTTTGCACACCTGTCACTCATTCTCTCGCAGCAAGCCCCGTTGCCAATTTCGTCTGTCAATCAATCTCCCCCTACCAAAATCGGAAGGCCAGTGGTCAGTTTCTACCTGTCCACATTCCTTAACCCAACTCTGTTCTCCTTTGCTGAGACAGTGAGTGACCTTGACATGCATTCATGTAGCTTTAAGCTTTAACATGTTCAGGCATCCTAAACTCCCCTTGCTCCGGCGGGAACTGTTACATTACCTCCCTAAACTACAGACCGAAACATGGATGGTCATTTTTTTCATCTGGCAAATGACCACCATTTTCGTCTCTACTATCCAAAATGTAAACACTACTCCTGTTTACAACTTCACTCACATCGTACATGCATAAAAAGACATGTCATTTGATACATATAAACTTTTTGTAATACATACACAATCAATACAAGCAGAAGAAAAACACTGTGGCTGGGCGTTTTTACAACACAAACCACCACTTTTACATCGTTTTGCAGTCAAATACACCAAAGTCTGTCCCTGCGGGACCTTGAACTCATCAAAACAGAAACACCTTAAGGAATTCTCCTTACTCATTTGAGGTCAACATACCTCGCCCTGTTTCCCGTGCCTTCCTCTAAGGACACGAACCTTCATTGTTACACTCGACCAGTTCAGGTCAATTTTCTCAGGCGGTCTCATTACACGCCTGGCCGACGATTCACTTCATACTAACTCCTGTGAGGCCACGAACTTACGTGGGTTATCCTCAGGCTAGTTATCATTGTCTCTCTTGACAGCTATCCCCTCTCAAAGAAAACAGCAAAATTCTTTATGTTTCCCACAAAAACGATATTTGACAACATATGTCATAGTCAATATTAAAACTTCTGATCAATGTAGTCTTCTCTGCAAAGACTCCACATACATGTGATTCTGGAACTCGTGGTGACTTGTGCTTGCGGAGGCCTACAGTCTGGATGAGATATACTGCTCTGTAGATCACCTAAATAACCTGTATCAAATACCTGTAAACATGATGATTCAACAACAACAAAAAAACAACAACAAAATAAAGAAAAATTCAATGCATACTATATCGACCATACAACCCACTAAAAATGCAAGTAATACCATTAGTCAAAACCCAAACACCAAATGCAAATGTCAAAATATTTGCACACAAAAACATGATCAAATGCCATCAACCTTCACTCCTGCTCGTGCCCCACAGATGAGCACCTGTTAATGCCCCCTTCAAAAGATACTAAACTATGACTAAGTTGTAACTTAATCAGGTACTAAACTATGTCCCTAAACTATGACTAAGTTGTAACTTAATCAGATACTAAACTATGTCACTAAACTATGACTAAGTTCTAATTTAATCAGATACTAAACTATGTCACTAAATCATGACTAAGTTCTAACTTAATCAGGTACTAAACTATGTCTGAGTCAAAAGTCAAAAACCGAATCGTCCACCTGTCGAATTACGTCATGCTGTAACCCTACTAGTCCAGGTGCAGTCTTTGTCCCGAGGAATCAAAACCGAGTGTTGTGATCTAACTATTTCACCGTTGTTTCCCCAAATTCCCCGCATCAAAGCTACCTGGTCAGATATTAACCGAAGCATCGCGTCCACGTGTTACCTTGCGTCACGTAATCATTACCTGGCGCATCCAGCTATCCTGCGTCTCTTGTCCGTTCTGTCCGTTTCTCTGGTCGGAAATGTCCCTTTGATCTCGGTCAGTCTTCGCTTCAGACTGACCGTCCGCTCATTGTCTGGCGTGTACTTCAGACAACGAATTCAAAGGAATTTTTAACATCTGGTCATTCCTCCTTCTCTATACCCTACCCCCTAATTATCCAAATCTCCGTTTCCCAAGGATAACGGTAGATGAAACAAATTGTATGCAAATGCATACATCAACTGGAGTTTCACATGATAGCCCATGTGTGTAAGTACTCCACACGACTTTACCTAATTCCATTTCTGATTTCCATGTTTTTGGCTAGCGTCAGTAAACATTGCATCAACCGTTCCTTATCACTACTGCTTATTTTAACCAGACTATGCGCTGCCCCATCAGCTGTCTCTGATTGCTGCGCGATTTCCTCCTGTAAAACGCCCATCGTCTGGTCTGTTTGTTTCACGGTTGTTTGGTTCGTACCTACCGGTTCTCTGTTAGTGTTACGTACACTTACACCGTCCGCTACTTCAGCCTTCCGTCCATCTGTATTCACTATTTGTGGGAAAGACCTTTCACACTGTTCGTTTGACTGTTGGCTTATCTCGAACTGAGATCTTTTCATCTTTGCTTCGATGACTGGTTCGCTGTCCTGGCTGTGGTTAACCTGTCTTTCCCTTTTCTTCGTTTTCCTTAGAAACTCTGTTCCTCTTTTGTTGGCTGCTGTTGGTGCGTCCGTTTCGCATTCCAACTGTGCGTCATTCCCACTTCCTTCCTCGGTGGCCGAAGGGTTGTCCCTTCTTTCGGTCTGTTCAACAACTTCTCCCGCATGGCTAGGCCCTGCCACCATTCCTCCCCCTCTCATTTCCTCTTTATCTGACGAATCTCCGACTATTACCTTGTTCGATTCTTCGTCGCCTTCAACTAATGTTCTACCAGGCTTGACCACAAGTTCCTGGTAAACTTGGCCCCTTTCAGCACGCCCGACCAGGTTAATCGACGTAATACCCTCTTCCTGAATTCTCGGCATACGCTGTCCAATGATGTAACATTTCCTCTGGACCCTTGAGCGAACGTTTGTCTCGTTTGCATTGCGTAACCTGCCCTCCGTACCTAACTTTTCTGGATACACAAAACCTGTATCTCTTTCTTTCTGTCCATCCGCCTCGTGCTTAAAGTCTCTTTGATAGCTCCTGTCCTGCCTCTCCATCTGTAACCGTGCAAAAGGCCTCTTGTGGGCTAAGAATCTGCCCGATTCAAACTTCTGCCCAACCATTCCTCCTCCCCTCACTTGACTTGGCTTCTCCAACTGGGTAAAACTCCCCTTTTCGCCAACTCTTTCCAGTCGTCCACACACGTCCGTCCTGAGATTTCCACCTCTGTCCCTCCACGGATCGGAATGTGGAAGTTGGATGGGCTTCCTACTCACTTTCCTACCACTCTGTCCCCTTCTAAAATACTGGGCCGTGTTTACTTCTGTGATTTCTTGACTTCTTCTCTCCTTCCTAGCTGGTGTGAAAGCTCCGTTTTCAAACTGTTGCAACAGCTGTCGCAGCTTCCATTGGAGGTCTTTTTCCTGTCTTTCCAGCCGAATAACTCTGCCTGTTAGTTCTCTTAGCTGGTTTTGTAGTTGACTTTTGTCCTTCAACTTATCGCTGACTGTAGCTCGTGCCATGAAAGGCTTGTTTTTGACAAACAGTCCTCCTCTTCTCCAGGAACTGTTAATATTCCGAAGAATATTAGGGCATCCGATAGACAAATGTCCAAAAGCTAGACAATGATAACATTGTTTAACATTGTCCAACCTCGACATATTGAATAAACCCGTCTGGCCCACCAAAAAAATTTATAAAACTCAAGTACGCACAAAGTCTTGTCAATAATACAACAATGGGTGGAAGAAAAATGTCACACTTACCAGTCAGATGATTGGAAAAGCTGTCTATGGTAACTAACACTCTAACCACTAGCTACTCCTCTATTCCTAACTACACACACAAGTTATATATAACTGCGACACTTGTGTTAAACGTGCAAATCAAGATCTATAGCTACACACGCACTATATTTATAAATCTACCACGACTATCCGTGGTCAACAGGCACCAAAATAATAATAACGTGTAGCAGATCCCACTGTTTGCCTTGGCCGTGATCTAACTTAGAACATTCTCACACTCATCCACATCATCATGACCATACTCAGTAAACAATGTGTCCTTGCTTACAAACACACTTTCACATTATCTATTAATGCAAAACTCACACACCTATTTGAGCGATCCTGTTCTATCACTAAACATTCGTCCAACCGTCAATCAATCGCTCCTCTATCTAAGTCGGTGAGTTAAACATACTATCCACATTCAGTCTCTCTCTCTCCATCTCTCCTCCTCTCTCTTCCAGCCTCTCGAGCTAAACTTTGTCTCCTGTTATATATCCTCAAGCAAGACCAGAGCTTGACCAATCGATCTCAGGTATGGTCATCTTCAATTCCAATTGGAACGAAACACTTTGCACACCTGTCACTCATTCTCTCGCAGCAAGCCCCGTTGCCAATTTCGTCTGTCAATCAATCTCCCCCTACCAAAATCGGAAGGCCAGTGGTCAGTTTCTACCTGTCCACATTCCTTAACCCAACTCTGTTCTCCTTTGCTGAGACAGTGAGTGACCTTGACATGCATTCATGTAGCTTTAAGCTTTAACATGTTCAGGCATCCTAAACTCCCCTTGCTCCGGCGGGAACTGTTACAATGAGACTAAGGAGGAGGAGAAGGAGGAGATGAGGATGAGACTAAGGAGGAGGAGATGAGGATGAGACTAAGGAGGAGGAGAAGGAGGAGATGAGGATGAGACTAAGGAGGAGGAGAAGGAGGAGATGAGGATGAGACTAAGGAGGAGGAGAAGGAGGAGGCGAAGAATAAAATGAAGAAAAAAAGATTAAGAAGATGACGAAAAGGTTGAGTAGGCTGAGAGAAGAATGAGGAGATGTGGGAGTAGGCTGAGATAAGAATGAGGAGATGTGGGAGTAGGCTGAGAGAAGAATGAGGAGATGTGGGAGTAGGTGAAGAGAAGAAAAAAAATATGTCGGAGGAGAGGCTGAGGAGGAGAAGAAAAAGGTGGAGGAGGAGGTGGAGAGTTAGAGAAAAAGAAGAAGATGAGGAGGCGGTGTGGTAGGAGGTGAAGGAGAAGAAGAATTAGAGAAAGAAGATGTCGCTCACATACGAAATGACCCGAACAAACCATCTCAAACGTAACAAAGAAATCACTTTATTAGCTTTCATCAGAACACAACTAATGCTTACCAAATATGGAAAATCAAACATGGAAATAAATGGGATCAATCCATTTGCTGCGTCAAAGGTTCAGAGAATGTTCCAAATGACCACCTTTGAACTGGTTGTTTAAAAGGGTTTACCGTACGTCTCCCTCCAAACATGGTGGTCTGTCTCAGACGTCTGTGATCACCGTACAGTTTGTTCTACAGATGGGTGAGCGCCGTGCTCTCATTCTGCCCCACTCAAAGATACCCCAGCCTTCAGAACATGTTCTCCGTCATACCATCATCATACAAGTCAGTAAATTGGTCACAATTGGCAATTAAAAGAACATAAATTAGATACGAATTTGAAAAACATTTATTGTTGCACTAACATTGTCCCAAATATCTGAACATAATTCCCACCAATATTAATGCATTTATTCCAGTGCTTAATCAGTGCAAGAAAAACATGTCTCATTTGCGTTCACCAGTCAATAGCCTGGGTACTATGAAAACTGCTTATGAAAGCTGTTTCAAGGCGCGAGAAGAGGTTAAACAGTTTTCATATGCGATGTCTTCGAAGTATAATGAGCCTAAAATGGCAGGACAAGGTGACCAACTCGGAAATACTGAAACGTGCCTCGATACCTTCCTTTTTCTCGACTCAGAGCAACAAGAGACGGAGACGGTTGGGTCACATGAAACGAATGTCAAATACCCACATTCCGAAGCAGTTACTCCTGGGTGAACTCATATCGGGTACCAGATTCCTATGATGGCCTAAATTAAGATACAAGAACATTTGCAAAAGATCCATGAACAATTTTACGATCAATCCAAATACATGGGACGAGATTGTAGAGGATAGAGCTACACGGAGAGCGACCTTGAGAACGGGCATCGAGTCATCAGAGTTAGTTCTGGCGACAAAGATGGAAGACAAGCGACGCAAAAAAAAAAGTCTTCATCACACCAATAGAACTTTTTCTGTTTACACTGCTGTCGTCCCTGTCAATCAAGAATCGGTAAAATCAGCCACGAAAGTCGATGTCCCTCTAGGACAGATGCTGCCACCGCCATCTCTACAACAGACCAGCTTACTGACCGTTTGTCAAGGCCACGAAAGTCGATCTCCCTCCAAGACAGATGCTGCCACCGCCATCTCTACGACAGACCAGCTTACTGACCGTTTGTCAAGGCCACGAAAGTCGATCTCCCTCCAGGACAGATGCTGCCACCGCCATCTCTACAACAGACCAGCTTACTGACCGTTTGTCAAGGCGCAAACGGCCATAGTCTGGGTACCCATGATGAGCGCACTTTCCAGAAATTCAATCGATCATGCATTATGCTGTAGACTAAACCACGCGAACACAGTATTTCTGTTGCCGCACTGTCTATCGTTACTATTCTTTCCCCTCGAATTATCTCCCCTTCACACAAATGCTTCTGTTGTAATCTTAACAGGATGCCCAGGTAGGGCTTCAATCAGCATTTTTAAAGCGTCCTTGAGAAAACTTATCGATAATTATTGCACCGCTTTACCTGACACACACTTCTCACCGTAACAGAAAGCATTTCCTTATGAATATCATTTGAAGTACATTATCCCTCGCCCTTCACAACCGCTTAAATAAACCCCACTACCCAACAGCTGTTTTTTTATGTACTCTCGTGAGTAAGAACGCCATTTTTAATCTCGGCTACGCACGTGCATGCGACACCTAGCGTCTGCTAAATAAGTAATCACAAAGCTGGATGTTGCTGCCACCTAGCGTTTGCTACCTACAGTAATCACAAAGCTGGATGTAGCTGTTACCTTTTGACACCTTTAGAAACTATCAGCTACGTCGTTCAGCTATTCCATATCGATGTGTGATCTATTTACTGATTTACTTCGTATATATCGTATAATCAAAAACACAGAATGAAAAACTAGAGAAAACAATATAAGATTTATATTGTATTATACAGTAAGCCGCAGGAAGTTCTAAAAAACCTACTGCACAGCCCAAGCCTTCGGTTACCTGGCAACACTAACGCATGTTTGGCTTGGCTTCGTTCGTTCTCAATCTCCCGCTACTAAACCCTGACACGGGCCTAAGTAGCAGAATGAAGTCCAGAGAACGGGATGCGTTGTGTCGTAGTTTACAGCTTGGCTGCGATATTTAAACCTTTCGGTGCAACCCATCCGATTTCAGCAATCATTATTTGAGTTCCGGGTTAGCATTCCCTCTTCGATCCCTTCTCCTTAGCCAGTCTGCTCGGTTGCAGCCTGTTATCCAGGATCACCACGTGGAGGTGTAGAAGGGTCTTGGCAGCTCTGGTTCGCTGGCCCTGACGCTAGCAGTCAGCTATGAGTCACTGACCCTGACGCTAGCAGTCAGCTACGAGTCACTGACCCTGACGCTAGCAGTCAGCTACGAGTCACTTACCCTGACGCTAGCAGTCAGCTACGAGTCACTGACCCTGACGCTAACAGTCAGCTACGAGTCACTGACCACTGCAGCTTATACGCTGCTCAGCATCTTGATCACCTAAACATGTATGTTTGAAAACAAGTATTCTAAGTATTCCAAGTACAGTACAAGGTCACACATTTTGTTTACATCGTTCACTGTGTTTCCTAAGACGAAGTAATAAGTGTTTTGCACCTTACATTCTGGTGAATCCACATTCAGTACGAACTTTAAATGGACTCACATCCCATAGGTTTCCTTCCCTGCAGGTTCAGGAATCTGAACACAGACATGGTCTCTGCTTGTGAGACAGTGCAGCCACACCACGATTTTGAGCACTTTGAGAAAGCTACATACATGCACTTCAAATTCATATCTTTTCTATCGTTGTCGCTACATGTTTCACACCTACCAATAAGATTATCTCCCCCAGTGAATCCCGGGGCCCATTACTGGGAATGACAGGATATCAGGTCAGGTCATCGCGTAACCGGTGAGGACGTTGGGGGACACATGAAGACATCCTCACAACTCCACGACACCCTTCTCTGTCAGCGGCCGCTGCCTGTACCTCTTCTTGTCCAATCTTTTATATTGTCATCCAATCTCATTTTGGACCGACCTCTTCGTCGTCTGCCTTGCACCTTTCCGTGGAGGATCGTATTTGCAAGACCATTTGATTTCGATATGTGACCGTACCAAGCGAGTTTCCGTTTTAAATATCTGGGTTCGATTGTCAGTGATGAAGGATCAAAATGTGAGGTGTTGGCCAGAATAGAACAGACAATAGCGGTGCTTGCACGGCTTAACAAAATCTGGCAAGATAAACGGTTGGCACTATGCACGAAAATCAGATTAATGCGTTCACTGCTCCTGTCAGTATTCCTCTATGCGTGTGAGACATGGACAGTTACAGCTGACCTTCAGCGAAGGATACAGGCCTTGGAGATGAGATTTTCCGAAGACTTTTAAACGTCAGATACAAAGATCGAGTTACAAATGAGGAAATTCGAGATAGAATTACAACAGCAATAGGGCCTTTCGAAGACCTCTTGGCAACTGGAAGGATATAACCGCTGCCAAACATTGCCACAGTCCAGGACAAAATATGTGAAGGTGGGCGATGCATTTATTTCTCCTGAGTGGTGAAGAAAATAGGATAAATTATTTAATGCCTTGTGTATTGTAAGATGCGACTAAGGGTTGTGCATGGATGTGGCAAAATAACAATGTAAAAATTTTTCTACCGTACTGCAAATGAAAAGAATCATGTTTTCTAAAAGCTCGTTAAGTAAAATACAAGGCTGGACATGTGATTCAAGAAATGACGGGACGTGATTTTGATTTGATTCCATCAACTCCATGCATGCCTTAAAAGAGACGACTAAAGTGAGTTGTGCATTATATTAGCAGCCTCATCATGCTAGACAATAGTTACAGAATCGACTACTGCAAGAGCATGCAACGTTCTTTGTGGCAGGTTTCTTGATAGAACTCGACTGTGCTGGTACCACTGTGCTTCGGCTGGCGTGATAAAAGACAAGAAAAGAGGACCAGCTACAGTTGGTGCCTCCTGCTTCAAGTCAAGCCAAGCAATCCGTATATCCAACCAGTGCCTTTCGCGTTGATCGTCCACGACAACGGGTGATGAGCCCTGGGCATCGTGTAGGATAAGTGGTAGTAGATGCGAAATGTCTCAACAAAGTGTTGCGCGGGAGAATCCGGTGACGACTCAATTAGTTGTCCTGTTTTTCGTATGGTGTAAACAATGCACAACCTGCAACAAAGGAAATTTTTTAATATGATTTTGTGTTTGCTGTAGTGCACCGACCATATGGTAAGTTACAGGTAAGATTTAATGTTTACTGAGTGTAGTAAACCGACCATACAGTGGGTTAGAGGTAAGATTTTGTGTTTACTGTAGTAAACCGACCATACAGTTGATACAGTGGGTTAGAGGTAAGATTTTGTGTTTACTGTAGTAAACCGACCATGATACAGTGGGTTAGAAGTAAGATTTAGTGTTTACTGTAGTAAACCGACCATACAGTGGGTTAGAGGTAAGATTGTGTGTTTACTGTAGTACACCGACCATGATACAGTGGGTTAGAAGTAAGATTTAGAGTTTACTGTAGTAAGTTAACCGACCATACAGTGGGTTAGAGGTAAGATTTTGTGTTTACTGTAGTGCACCGACCATACAGTGGGTTAGAAGTAAGATTTAGTGTTTACTGTAGTACACCAATTGTTGTTTGTCCATCGTAATCGATGAGGTCCACTTTGTCAGCTAGCTAACTTAACACACCTGTTCATTGACACGTTAAGTCTACTTTCTCACTTTTTGAGTCTCTAGACCGTGGCTCGGGGTCATTAGTCGGTCAGAACTCGCCGTCACATTTTTCATTGTTACAGATTTTCGTTTGTAATAGATGCTCGAATCAGCTGCATCTGTACAGTCATTCTTAACCTGGCCATATACTGGGAGTGGTCGCAATTGTTGGTATCTCAAGTAAATTCTTTGTTTATGGGCACTATTGTGAATTTGAATGTTCTAGCTTGATTTATGTGGACTATTGTGAAAGTTTGAAGGCTCTAGCTTGATTTCTGTGGATTACTGTGAAAGTTTGAAGGTTCTAACTTGATTTGTGTGGACTACTGTGAACGTTTGAAGGTTCTATATAGCTTGATTTCTATGAACTGCGGCGAAGGTTTGAATGTTCTAGCTTGGTTTATGTGTACAACAGTGAGAATTTTGAGGTTCTAGCTTGATTTATGTGCAACTGTGAGAGTTTGAATGTTCCAATTTGACTTCTGTGGACTACTGTGAAAGTTTTAAGGCTCTAGCTTAATTTATGTGGACAGCTGTGAGAGGTTGAAAGTTTTATCTTAGTTTCTGTGGACGTGACAATGTTTGAAGGTTCTAGCTTAATTTGTTTGCGTGCTATTGCTGTTTTAGTAGACCAGTTGTACTAATAAGAACAAATATACGACAATTTGTCTCACTTGTGTTCTAAAAGTTATAATTCTGCCAACACAAACAACAATAAACAAATTAAATCATATAATTAATCACATATCTCTGCCAAAACAATCAAGTCTGGGCCACACAGTTATTACACTGAGATCTCTGCCAAAACAATCAAGTCTGGGCCACACAGTTATTACACTGAGATCTCTGTCAAAACAATCAAGTCTGGGCCACACAGTTATTACACTGAGATCTCTGCGAAAACAATCAAGTCTGGGCCACACAGTTATTACACTGACATCTCTGTCAAAACATCAAGTTTCGGCCTTACCGTTGCTACACACAAAGCTGTCTCTCAAAATAATCATCTCTCGGCCTACTGTAACTACACTGTTATAAAAGACCAGTTTTATGTAAAAGTGAATT
This sequence comes from Ariolimax columbianus, assembly GCA_036924085.1. Lineage (NCBI taxonomy): Eukaryota > Metazoa > Mollusca > Gastropoda > Stylommatophora > Arionidae > Ariolimax > Ariolimax columbianus. Next base: position 60,814,417 of record JAVGWX010000019.1, read on the forward strand.
TGTTAACGCGAATTTTGATATATTTTTAGTAAATTAGTTTTGTGTGAAAGTGGATTGATCTTTTTAGGTTCTTTGATGTCATCATACAAATGAGCCTTATTAGCTTCCTGCAGAAGTAGATATATAATAATACTGTCACATTCTCCAAAGACATGAATGTGCTCTTCAAACTCATCATTTAATAATGAAGTAGATTCTTTCGATTTGTTTTACAGGAAAACGAAATATTTATTGAATCGCCACTGAAATATGACAACATCGAATACACATTGGTCATGGGGAAACGAGACGTACGCCCGGGTAGGTAAAACATACTGATCAGACAATGTTATTTAGGGTCAGGTAAAACATACTGATCAGACAATGTTATTCAGGGTCAGGTAAAACATACGGATCGGACAATGTTAGTCAGGGTCAGGTAAAACATACTGATCAGACAATGTTATTTAGGGTCAGGTAAAACATACTGATCAGACAATGTTATCCAGGGTCAGGTAAAACATACTGATCGGACAATGTTATTTAGGGTCAGGTAAAACATACTGATCAGACAATGTTATCCAGGGTCAAGTAAAACATACTGATCGGACAATGTTATCCAGGGTCAGGTAAAACATACTGATCGGACAATGTTATTTAGGGTCAGGTAAAACATACTGATCAGACAATGTTAGTTAGGGTCAGGTAAAACATACTGATCAGACAATGTTATTTAGGGTCAGGTAAAACATACGGATCGGACAATGTTAGTCAGGGTCAGGTAAAACATACTGATCAGACAATGTTAGTAAGGGTCAGGTAAACACACTGACGAAGGCCCCCCCCCCCCCCGCCTCACTTCCATGCAATTCTCCTCCAAAACAGGCTGTTTCACACTGGCTAACGATGTGGTAAGCAACGTGATCTCCGTAGTAGTGAGCGTAATATTCTGGAGGATCCCGATCCACCTTCATCAGCACACTCGGTAAGTAAAGAAAGCTACTGCAACACGCCACTTAACGACCGTCAGGCTCACCAAATAGTAACGTAATTCATCACGGGCATCCAACAACACATTACACATCATTAACCAATCAGTGCCGAGCGGTCCAGTTTTCCTATTTTTAGCATGAAATACCCGTTTACAAGCTTGTAACTGAATTACAGCTTTGAGACGGGAGTACTTTTTGAACGAATCACGGAAATGTGCGACTGGATGTTGTTGCTTGTTTACAGATGCCCTGTCCGTGGTTACAGCACTAAAAAGCCAGACAAATTCAGAACATAATGACGTAAGAGCAGTACTTTGTCAACTATTCAATCAGTCCACACCCAAAAGAGTAGTGGTACAGTTGGTCCATCCCACTGTAACATCCAAGGCAACGAGGGGGCAGACAGACTGGCAAAAGAACGTGCAAGACTACCACAACCAGATTCTAGTGTGACCTACGAAGAGTCCAAAAGGTTTATTAGGGCCAGATACATGGACGAGTGGGAAACAGAGCATGCTGGCTACATAAAAAATGATGCCTACTACCAGTTGAATAGAAGAGAACAGGTTGTGGTCTTCAGACTCCGCACAGGCCCCAACAGACGGTACCATCTATTCAATAAACTGAAGATAGGTGCTACTGATGAATGCACTTGTGGTACAGGGAAAATTACTCCTGAATATCTGCTGTAAAATCGCCCGACATACGAGGACCAGAGAAAGCACATGTGGCCATCACCAGTGCAAACACTAGACAAGCTCTATGGCAGTGTCGACAGCCTCAGGATGGCCGCTACTTTCTTTGAACAAATTCAAGTTGACGTCTGATGACCGCTACTTTCTTCAAACAAATTCAAGTTGACGTCTGATGGCCGCTACTTTCTTCGAACAAATTCAAGTTGACGTCTGATGGCCGCTACTTTCTTCGAACAAATTCAAGTTGACGTCTGACAGCGTACGATGAAGAAGAAGGAGGATGTTGTTGTTCAATGCCCACAGTGAGTAAGTTTACTCTTTTGTGTGCCCTGAAAAGAGTGTTAAGTGGCAGGTTCTGGTAGCTTTCGTCCCATCCTTGTCATGCAGATGAAGGTGGCCTTCCTGGCGGTTTTTCATCTGCGTGGCTGTCACTATTACGGAGATCACACCTCGTCAGACAGACTGCCTGAAATCAGCCTGTTTCCGGAAACGCTACATGGAAGAGAGATTGTGGTCTTGGTCAGTGTATTGTGCCTGACCCTGACACCACGTCCTGGTCAGTGTATTGTGCCTGACCCTGACACGACGTCCTGGTCAGTGTATTGTGCCTGACCCTGACACGACGTCTCTCCTTGTAGCATCACTGATTTTTTTATTACCCCTAAATAAACAAAATCCACAGAACAGCTTTGAATTTTGGTTAAAAAATAGCTCATCCTTGCTATGGGCCATGAACATGGCTGTAACTCTTTTAGAGTGGCTCACCAGTCCTACAATTTATGTTAACGATTGTTTAACTACGCACTAATTCACCGCTATTTCTACATAACATTGTGAACCAAACCAAAATATATTGTATTACTGAAACAGTTTTAGCCTTTTTCTTAATAAGAAAAAATGTATTGCTATTAGAGGCATGTCGTTCGTGTCCTTGCACATGCTTGGTAGTTTTAGCACTGAACTAGCATTTATTGATGGCTTTAGTAGGTTTAACTTGTGGCAGTGGAGCTCCAATGAGATGCACCATCAAAAGCTGCACATGACCTAGATAGTATTTCCCTATCCACATGACTTAGATAGTATTTCACTATCCACATGACCTAGATAGTATTTCACTATCCACATGACCTAGATAGTATTTCATTACCCACATGACCTAGATAGTATTTCACTATCCACATGACCTAGATATTATTTCACTATCCACATGACCTAGATAGTATTTCACTATCCACATTACCTAGATATTATTTCACTATCCACATGACCTATATAGTATTTCCCTATCCACATTACCTAAAAAGTATTTCACTATCCACATGACCTAGATAGTATTTAACTATCCACATGACCTAGATATTATTTCACTATCCACATGACCTAGATATTATTTCACTATCCACATGAACTATATAGTATTTCCCTATCCACATTACCTAAAAAGTATTTCACTATCCACATGACCTAGATATTATTTCACTATCCACATGACCTATATAGTATTTCCCTATCCACATTACCTAAGAAGTATTTCACTATCCACATGACCTAGATATTATTTCACTATCCACATGCCCTAGATAGTATTTCACTATCCACATGACCTAGATAGTATTTCGCTATCCACATGTCCTAGATAGTATTTCACTATCCACATGCCCTAGATAGTATTTCACTATCCACATGACCTAGATATTATTTCCCTATCCACATTACCTAAAAAGTATTTCACTATCCACATGACCTAGATATTATTTCACTATCCACATGCCCTAGATAGTATTTCACTATCCACATGACCTAGATAGTATTTCGCTATCCACATGTCCTAGATAGTACTTCACTATCCACATGTCCTAGATAGTACTTCACTATCCACATGTCCTAGATAGTACTTCACTATCCACATGTCCTAAGATGTAGACCAAAATTGAACTTTACTTTCCTACCTATTATTTTATTATCCACATGTTAACAGACGGAACCTGAGCATTAATATTCTGTGTAGGGCTTTTCGAAGAGCTCTTGGCAACTGTCAAAAGAAGGAAACACGTTTGGGCACGGTCACATATCGAGGTCAAATGGTCTTGCAAATACGATCCTGCACGGAAAGGTGCAATGCAGACGACGAAGAAGTCGTCCCAAAAAGAGGTGGGAGGACAACATAAAAGAATGGATCAATCTCCGACCAGAAGAGGCACAGGCAGCAGCCGCTGACAGAGAAGTGTGGTGTAGGGTTGTGAGGGAGTCTTCATGTATGCTCCATCGACCTCACCGGTTACGGTATGACCTTACCTCATAGTACTTTATTATCCACATGTTAGTAGACCTACTATGAGAAATATTGACCTACATTTTCAATCTTCTGATTCATATTTAAACAGATCAACATCGATCTTTACTGTCCTACATAGTGTCTCAGTTCAGTTCAGTTCATCCTGTGATCTCTTGAGATTTGGGGCACCCATGTTGACACCTCCACAATCCTGCGCCATCCCTCTCTGTCTGTGGTTGCTTTTTGTGCCTCCTTGAGTCGTAGGCTAGTCTATTCATAGATGTTATCTTCCCATAATTTTCTCGGACATTCTCGTCTTCGCTTGCTCTAAACTGTGCCCTGTAGTATGGTATTTGCAAGTCCCTTTGACCTTGAGAAATGGCCATAATATCTTAATATCCAAATTTCTAACAGATGAATGTTGAATTCTAATGTCCTACATAATATCTTACTATCCAAATTTCTAACAGACCAATGTTGAATTTTAATGTCCTACATCTTCCACTGATGGCTTACAATGCTGGTAGATCTGGCTACAGAACAAGGGGGAGCTGCCTCGAGGTAGGTGGATAGATGACATAGTGATTGTGCAACGACAAGGGCTCACATTGACCGACGCAACTCTTGGCGCAGGATAGACGACTCAAGCGCCCCACGACACTAAATGGCACAAGTGGAAAGAAAACTAACTAACTAACTAACATAATATCTTACTATCCAAATTTCTAACAGACCAATGTTGAATTTGAATGTCCCAGCGTACCAAGAAGAAGAAGAAGAAGAATTTGAATGTCCTATATAATATCTTACTTTCCACATTTTTAACAGAGTGACACCGTTTGATAGTGAACTCATGTTATCTTGATGCCCACATGTTAACAGACTGACACCGTTTGTTAGTGGACTCATGTTATCTTGATGCCTACATGTTAACAGACCTACAACAATCTTTAATATCCTAAGTAATATACTATACACATGTTTATAAGACCTACACAGAGCCTTACTGTTAAAAATAGAATCTTACATTTTGCATATAAAAAGACTGACAATAACCTTTAACATCCTGCATAGAATCTTACTTTCCACTGGGCAACATATTAACATCATATTAACATCATATTAACAGACCTTACCAATCTTTTATGTCCTACATAGCATTTTACTGTATCTATGTTAGCAGACTGACATCTATCTTTATTGTCCTACATAGCATCATCATAGTATCTGTATGTCAACAGATTTGATCCAACACTGGGATTTCATATCCAATATAGCATTTACTATCACGACGTTAACAGACTAACTCTGAGATTTAATGTCCAACACAGTATTTACTATCCCCATGTTAACAGACTAACTCTGAGATTTCAAGTCCAACATAGTATTTACTATCCCCATGTTAACAGACTAACTCTGAGATTTAATGTCCAACATAGTATTTACTATCCCCATGTTAACAGACTAACTCTGAGATTTAATATCCTACATAGTATTTCCTATCCCCATGTTAACAGACTAACTCTGAGATTTAATATCCAACATAGTATTTCAATGAGTTCAAGTATGTGGGCAGTATTTTTTCCGCAGACGGCAAGATCAACAAGGAAATTGAGACTAGGTGTCAGAAAGCATCTGCGGTAACTTATCAGCTGTCACCACGGCTTAGGCACACGAGCATTAGTTTGGCAAAAAAGGAACAACTGAGAAATAGTATATTTATGCAGACTCTGTGCTACCAGTGTGAAACATGGTCTCTGTCTAGGGCATGTGGAAGCAGAATTTAGACTTGTCAATGGAAGGTCATCGGTGTTATCAAGAAAGACGAAATGCGGATGAACGACATTCGTAGTATGGTCGGCACTACGTCTTGTGCCGTTTACACTTCTAGGCAGAAAATAAGTTGGTTTGGTCATCTCATGAGAACGCACCCTCATCAGATTCCACTGATGGCTTACAGTGCTGGCAGATCTGGCTATAGTACAAGGGGGCGGCTGTGAGGTAGGTGGATAGATGATAGAGTGATTGTGCAGTGACACAGCCTCACATTGACCGACACAACGCACTTGGGGCGGATAGACGAATTAAGAATCCCATAACGTTCAACGACACAAGTGGAAAAAAACTGACTAATCTAATTAACTAGCATAGTACTCTTCTTTCCATATGTAAAGAGAACTGATACCAAACTTTAACGTCCTACAAAGTGTCTAACTATCCCCTATTTTAACAGACAAGCACCGGGATATAATGTCATCTGTCCCCATGTTAACAGACCAGCACAAAGATATAATGTCATCTGTCCCCATGTTAACAGACCAGCACCACAATATAATGTCATCTGTCCCCATGTTATTAACAGACCAGCAACCAGATATAATGTCATCTGTGCTCATGTTAACAGACCAGCACCAAGATATAATGTCATCTGTCCCCATGTTAACAGACCAGCACCGAGATATAATGTCATATGTCCCCATATTACCAGACCAGCACCGAGATATGTCATCTGTCCCTATGTTAACAGACCAGCACCGAAATATGTCATCTGTCCATATGTTACCAGACCAGCAACCAGATATAATGTCATCTGTCCCAATGTTAACAAACCAGCACCAAGATATAATGTCATCTGTCCCCATGTTAACAGACCAGCACTAAGATATAATGTCATCTGTCCCCATGTTAACAGACCAGCACCAAAATATAATGTCATCTGTCCCCATGTTAACAGACCAGCACCAAGATATAATGTCATCTGTCCCCATGTTAACAGACCAGCACCAAAATATAATGTCATCTGTCCCCATGTTAACAGACCAGAACCAAGATATAATGTCATCTGTCCCCATGTTAACAGACCCGCACTAAGATATAATGTCATCTGTCCCCATGTTAACAGACCAGCACCAAGATATGATGTAATCTGTCCCCATGTTAACAGACCAGCACGATGATATAATGGTCACACCTACTAAACTTTCTATGCACATATTCATAGACCAAATCTTTGTTGTTCTGCGGTTTCTTTGTATCCACATTTCAACAAATCTAGACTGATGAAGAATTTTACTATCCTAAGTGGGGACGGCGAGAGCTAGTGGTTACGTGACACGGCTCACAACCCGATCCCCATCACAGCACTGGCCGTTTCCCTGGTGAAGCAAACCCTTAGAAAATGCAGGGGGAAGCAGACCGTAAGATAAAATGCATGCCAAAGTTGGATGCACTGGGCCAACAGGCACAAAATAAAAACCAAAGTGCAACGCACACTACCTTGGGGTATAGAGAAATAAAGTGAACGCCAAAAAAAAAAAAAAAAAAAAACTGTCCTACACAGTATCTTATCGACCACGTGTTAACAGACTGGTGACTTAATACAAGTGTATAAATTCATTTTGTTTTTTTCTCTAATCACAAACCAGCCCCTATGGTCGACCCAGCAACAGAAATTTGGTACCATAAAAATCTGGGACGTAAAGGCGGCTGGCGTGATGCTGACCACATCATCCACTGTATGCTGTTGGTTACAAAATAATATGGGCCTAATACAATATTTCCTATGTGCCGGATAGCGTGACGGGATCTTTTATAATTAATTAATGAAGAGGATATATTAGACTATACCAAGTTTTTCAAAGCATGGCCGACTACAAGAACAAGAGGGCACAGTTACAAATTGTTTCAAGATTGGTCCATATTAGATATTAGGAAATATGTTTTTAAGTGAGAGAGAGGTCAATTCTTGGAATGCATTGCCGCAGGATGTAGTAGAAGTAGACTCAGTTAATGCATTCACAAATAGAAATAAACTGGTTGTATACAGACTCTGAAGAGCCTTCTAAACCAGTACAATGAAGTTAAGTTAAGGCCAATCATGAACATTAGTGTCCCCATAGTATCTTACAGTCACCATGTTACAGATTCACTCCGAGCTTTAAGGTTCTATATAGTATCTTAGTATCAGCATGACAAAAGATGTAAGCCAACCCCGAGCTTTAAGGTCCTATATAGTATCAGTATCAGCGTGAAAAAAAATATGTAAGCCAACACCGAGCTTTAAGGTCCTATATAGTATCAGTATCAGCGGGACAAAAGATGTAAGTCGACCCCCAGATGAAAGGTCCTATATAGTATCAGTATCAGCGGGACAAAAGATGTAAGTCGACCCCCAGATTAAAGGTCCTATATAGTATCTTCCTAATCACATGTTAGCAGACTAAATGTGAGCTCTACTGTCCTGCATATCATGTATTTTATGTTTTATTTAATATCTTGCCTTCAACATATTAAATGACAGACACCGACAATGAATGTCCTAAACAGTTTCCTGCTGTTCCCATGTTAACAGACCAACAATGAGCTTTAATGTAATAAATAGTTTTTTTCTATTAACAGACCTACTCTGGTCCTTACTGTCTGAGATAGTATCTTACTTTCTACATGTAAAGAGAAAGGCATTGAGCTTCAATGGTCTATATATTATCTTAATATTTTCATGACAAAAGAGGTACACTGACAACGAGCTTTACTGTCTGAGATAGTATCTTACTTTCTACATGTAAAGAGAAAGGCACTGAGCTTTAATGGTCTATATATTATCTTAATATTTTCATGACAAAAGAGGTACACTGACAACGAGCTTTACTGTCTCAGATAGTATCTTACTTTCTACATGTTAAGAGACTGACCCTGTTAATTAATGTCCCACACTAAGATCCCACAGCAGACCTTTACCGAGCTTTGATGTCCTACATTTTATCTTAGAATCCACTTGCCAGCAGAAGAACACTGAGTGTTAGTCATGCGTATTATCTTTCAATCAACATGTTAACAGACTGTCAACAAGCTCTAGTGTTTAAAAAAAGGTGTTTCTCTATCCGCATATTGACAGGGCAACAGTACATTTAATGTCCTACACGCTATTTGCTGTCACCATGTCAACAGTCCGGCACCAAACTTTACTGTCCTACATAATATCTTACTATCCACAGCTTAACAGACTGACAGAAAGCTTGATTTTCCTAGATTATATTGTACTATTCACTTTTTGACACAGCAAATTTTCACGTCCTACATATTTTTTAAATATCCATGTTAGTAGACCAACATCAAGCTATAATGTCTTAAATAGCATCTTTCTATCTACATGTTAACATACTGATGCCAAAATTTAATGTCCTACATAGTAGCTAACTATCTACATGTCAACAGATGGAACCTGAGCATTAATATACTGTAGAGTATTTCATGATTAACATGTTAGTAGACCTACCCTGAGAAGTAATATTTAACATTTTATCTTAGTATCCATAGTTTAACAGATCAACATCGAACTTAGCTGTGCTAAATAATATCTTGCTATCCACATATTAACAGCTGTATGTCAACTTGAATGTCCTATATAATCTCTTACTATCCATGTTTTAATAGAGCGATGCCCAGATTTAGTGTGGTACATAGAATCTTAAAATGTACATGTTAACAGATGGACACCAATCTTTAATGTCTCACATATTTTACTACCCTCATGTTAAGAAACCGATTTTGGACATTAATGTCCTACATTTTATTTTACTTTCTACATGTTAGCAGACCAGCCCTGCAAAGTAAATCTCACATTTAACTTACTATCCACATGTTAACAGACTGATACCGAGTTTAACTGTGCTACATACTATCTTACTACTGACATAGAGACATCAAAACATCAGCAGATATCATTAAATACACCAATGGAGAGAATTCACTAACTCAAAAGAAACCAACAAATTACCTTATTTCACTTGAAAACTGGACACTGAATAATACTAGAAAATCTATACTGACTCAAGATCTCATACACTGATGAGTGTCCATGTGGAACAGGGCAACAGAATTCTGAAAATATTCTACAGGAATACTTATTTTGTAGTGAAGTGAGATGTCAAACGTAATCAGGGAGTGCGGAGCTGAGGCAATAGTTGCTGTGCAGTAACTCTGATCTGGTGAAGACTACACACATCATCATCATGACAATAAGTCTGTAGATATAACATGACCAAAGGATCCTGAAAGCAAAGAAGAAAGAAGACTTTACTATCTCCAAGTTAACACATCAACACCAGTCTTTAAGTTCCTACATATTATCTTACTATCCACAAGTTAACACATCAACACCAGTCTTTAAGTTCCTACATATTATCTTGCTGTGAACATGTTAACTTCAATAGCATTGAAGACTCTCTCAAAGCCTTAGGTTTGGACATTCCAACATTTAGAAATAAACCAACCTCCTACTGAGTTTGAAGTAGCTAAATTGTTGCATCAACAACAAAACAAAACAAAGTGGTTCTGCAAGCAATTCTAAAGCTGCATTTTTTTAAAAACCATCATGAACAGTATGTAAAATGTATTATAATGTTTATTAAAATTTGTATATAATGTAGAGCTTACACACACACACACACAAAGAAATATGTGTATGTGCAAATTAGTTAGTCAGTTTTCCTTCCACTTGTGCCGTTTAGCGTTGTGAGGCGCTTAAGTCGTTTATCCTGCGCCAAGTGCGTTGCGTTGGTCAATGTGAGCCCTTGTCATTGCGCAGCCACTCTAATGTCATCTATCCACCTACCGCTTGGCCACCCCGTTACCCTGTAGCCACATCTACCAGCACTGTAAGCAACAAGTGGAAGATGATGAGGGTACATTCTCATGAGATGACCAAACCAATTAATATTCTGCCTGGAAATGTATTCGGAACAAGACGTAGTGCCGACCATATGTGCAAATATATGTCTGATATAATAAGGCATGAATTACTACCAGGCCTTTGCCTGTTAGTGTCTGTTAATATTGCCATTATTCGAATATACCAAATCTTTGCAACATGCAATTTTATCAATACACAGGACAGCATGAATGTGTACTTTAGCAGCTGTTTGTTTACATTCTTGAACATGCCAACTTATGCATGTTGTGAACTAAAACATTAACAATGAAAATTCACACACTGGAATAAGATTCAGTTTGATTTGTATGTATTTCGAATGACATATTATGAGTATTACATTTACATTTATTCAGCCAGCAGTGAACATGCACGATTCTATATCACTCGTATAATTATAATGATAGTAATGGGTGTGCTGTTTTTGAAAAAGTAAAGTTTAAATTTTGGATATCCACAGTGAGATTAACAATCTTCGAGAAAATTTTAACAAGAAAGTTTACATACCTTTGCTTACATATACTCATTATATCCAAGGCTGAACCATTTACGAAGTAGCACACACGCAATATAAGAACGCTTAACCATACCCAACTCTCAGCACAGAATATTCGGTTAGCTAGATAATAGTTTCACGTCCTAGTAGTGAACTGTATTTACATGGACAATGTTTACTTCGTCACAATGGTTATGTATTCAAAAGAAAGGGATGTAATAAATGCATCACAAAAATATACATAATTTAATAATTACACGCAAATAAGCAAACCATTCTAATAGTTTGTCTGTGTTTAGTGCAGCATTCTAGACAAACTCTACTCTTGGGTAATTTATAACATTTAGTTGCATTTTATGGATATTATTAGATACATTTTAAAAACAATATGCAAAACGTTGTTACCACAACAGAGCTAGTTCAAACAGGCATCAGCATATATGTTAACTGTAACATTACTATAAACAGCTACAGGAGCAGCCAGTGTTGTCTTCTGCCAGTTACTTGTCTAGTTCGCTCCATGACTTCGACGCCGGTCAAGGTTCAAGGTTCAGTTCTTGTGATAAGCACGGCTTTGCTGTCACAATCGTCGCCGACGAGCGCCCGGGGTCGCGAGCTGTTCCTCCCCATATGTCGTGCACGAGGACGACAACAAGCGTGAGAAATTTGGTCGGGTGGATAATTAACACCTATCGCCTTCAGTGTGCAGATGCCAATGTATACGTCCATGTGGTTCTGGTGTAGGGCCATAGCTCACTCGTTCTAGGTTGTACCTGGATAAAGAGGGGAGACGCCCAAGCCAGAACCTCTCACGCGAATTTTTTATGATGGGATAACTCTAAATATGAATTATTTTTACATTTTATGGGTTACATCCCTTGCTTCGACATTCTTCTACAGGAGCAGATGTCCCCGTACAGATCCCAGCTCCGGTATGAGCTGGATGTAGCCGGCAGAAGGGTTTCCTTCTTAGCATGCTAGGCTCAAACAGCTGTGCTGCTTTGGGACAAGCGCTTACGGAGGGTGGTTAAGCGATGTGCGAGTCCATCGACTAGAGCAAAGTAGCGCCGCAGCCTGTTATGCGCTATCTATAGTGCTCTAAACAAACCACCTAACCATGGCCGGTGTTATGCCATGTCACACAGTTAGTCGCTTCTTACGACATGCTTTCAGTGAGGCAGTGGCCGTGTCCGTATCATATACAAAGACACCGGCAGACCACCCGGTATGTTGTAATATATGCTATGTTGTAATATTAATCAAATATCCTTGTTAGTGTCAGAATAAGATCAGTCCTAACATTATTGACTTGCAGATCTTTGAACATTCTGTCACAAAGGAACAATTATTTCATGAGATATGCAGAAGAAAAAGTGGGAATTCCATGGAAACATTGTAAGGAAAGCATTATAAGACCACATTATAGAGCGTTGGATATAACATTGTTATAATTTGGGTGCTTCTCTCGCTGAGGTACACGGTTTACTCTCCGGTTCAACATATTTCAGCCAACCCAGCTGTAATTGAGAACCTGACGTATTGGTCAGTGTATGGATTCGGGTGTGCATCCGAACAATGAAGTCTCTAGTACCTCATATTTGACAGTAATTACTGATATGGAACTAAATTGACCTATCTTTAATATGTAATTAAGTTAAGACAGCGAGCAAGGGCTACCCTCATTTCACAAAAGCTGAGATTTCTCTCTTATAGTAAGGTTTCTACCACTTCATCCCCGACTGCAGTGTTTGTATTATTTGATACACCCATGAGTATGAACAGCGAGTTGGCAATGTATTTTTACATTCTTTACTTGACATAACCAATAGTTTGTTGTTGGGATAGCCGTTACGGTTGACAGATTTTCAAGGCTAGTTTTTGTTCGTGAGCTCTACTTTCTTGTGTATTTTGTGTTGCGCCTAGCAGCGGGCAGCGAACATTGGAATTTCTTATATGATCACAACAGTTCATTTTTGTCACACATTAGTTGGTAGTCACATTTGTTTATCTATTGTACAGAGAAACACGAAACCAAAGTAGGGAGAGAGAGAGAGAGAGAGAGAGAGAGAGAGAGAGAGAGATGTACATTGTTATTTGACTGCTAATGGATGAAGGTGTTAAAAAAGATGCTAGGTAAATGATTGTGGAGAGATGAGGCAAAGGTAATCCAATAGCACTCACTGCTGTCAAGGATGCAGTGTCAGAGACTTGTACTAGCTTTCAGCTCTTTATCAGGTGTGGTGGCTAACTCCTGTACTCCCCACATTTCCATCAATGACACTAAGCGAGGTTTCTGTACAGTCATCATTTGATAGAGTTGAGAATGTGATCACACGATCAGACAGGTGAATACATCTATACGGCTATCATTGTGGACATGACATGAAATTGGTTAGAGTCAGTGTGTGCCTTGATCCTTGCCGTGATAGCATTGCTTGTAAATATTGCTGCTGTATCAGTTCAGTTCATCCTGTAACCCATCAGGTCGGAGCACACTTGAAGACACTCCCAAAATCCCACGCCATCTTTCCCTGTCAGCCGCTGCCTGTCGTATCTCACCGGGACGAAGGTTTAACCACTCAGTGATGTTGTCCACCCACCTCTTCCTTGGACGTCCTCGCCCTCTCTGTCCAAGTACGGAACCAAAGTGTATCAAGTTGGTAATTCCGTTGGACCTCGCGACGTGCCCGCACCAGGCCATCTTTCGTCTTTTGATAGTTGTGAACAGATCTTCAAAAGGACCAAAAGCGTTTTCAACTCTCTGTCGTATTTCTACGTTCGTGACACGATCTTTATATGTAACATTTAGGAGTTTTCTATAGCACCTCATTTCCATTGCATGTATTCTGCCCTGGATATCTGCTGTAATGGTCGACGTCTCGCAGGCATACAGAAATATTGAGATCATCAGAGAGCGCTTCAGTCTAACTTTTATGCCGATGGCGAGCCGTTTGTCTTGCCAAATAGGTTTCAGCCGAGTAAGCGTCGCTGTTTTTTGTGCTTTTCTTGCAATTACCTCTGGATGCGATCCCTCTTAACTGTATAGTTTATAGCAATGAATGAACAGACAACCCAGCTTCACAAGCCACAGTAGCATGTTAGAATAACTCTCTGAGTTTGAAAGATTAGTTGGCAGGGTACGAACTTGAACATAACGATACACATACGTGCCTGGGAAATACAATGGATCACACATTGTCATACGAACGACACTGTAAGCCGGTGAAACGAAACTTAACCTAACGTCTTTATACTGGTTTATAAGACCCTGTTACTATTAGAGACAATACCAAAAACAAACAACGAACCACTGTTATCAGAGATCAGATCAGAACTGGGAAAACTCCAGGGATACTCAAAAATAGCCCTCCAGTGGCTACCCTCCCATTGCGGAATCACGGGAAACGAGAGAACTGATGCTCTGGCAAAAGATGGCAGCAAAAAGGCACAATTTAGTCATCGAGTACAATACAGAGAAATCAAGAACATCATCAGAAATCAGTATACACACCAATGGAGAGAAGACAGAAACATAAGCAGTACACCAGACCCAATTCACCAACTCAAAAGAAATCAACAAACTACCTTATTTCGCCTGAGAACAGGACACTGCAGACTACTAGAGCATATATACCAACTGAAGATCTCACACACCGATGAGTGCCCATGTGGAACAGGAGGCCAGAACCCTGACCATATTCTACAGGAATGCCCAATCTATAGGGAAATGAGATGCCAGACCTGGCCAGAGGATGCAGAGCTGTGACAAAAGCTGTGGGGCAGCCGCTCCGACCTGGTGAAGACTACAGACTTCATCATGGCGACTGGCGTGCAGATATAGCATGACCAAAAGTTGTGGGGCAGCCGCTCCGACCTGGTGAAGACTACAGACTTCAACATGGCGACTGGCGTGCAGATATATCATGACCAAAAGTTGTGGGGCAGCCGCTCCGACCTGGTGAAGACTACAGACTTCAACATGGCGACTGGCCTGCAGATATATCATGACCAAAAGTTGTGGGGCAGCCGCTCCGACCTGGTGAAGACTACAGACTTCAACATGGCGACTGGCCTGCAGATATAGCATGACCAAAAGATCCTGAACGCTAAGAAGGAGAAAGAAGAAGACCCTGCAGTTTCATTTAAATGACCTTACTCTAAAAGCTATGCGCATCCAATTTATTCTTAAATCCATTAATTGTCCCTGCCTCCACTACCTCCTCCCGTGGCAATGCATTCCAAGCATTCACCACTCTCTGACTAAAAAATGTTTCCTAATATCTAATCTGGACCTTTCTTTAGTTAATTTGTAGCTATACCCTCTTGCTCTTGTGGGTGGCTGTATTTTGAAAAAAACTTGTTATAGTCTAATGTATCCATTACTCTGATCTTCTTATAAACCTGTATTGTCACCTCGAATTCTTCTCTCTTCTAGACACTGATGGCCGGTTTTTCTTAGTCTTTCCTCATAACTGTAGTTCTGTAATCCCACTTTCACTTAGAGTGTAACCGAAGGACATGTGTTTATTTGAAGGTGTAGCCACTTAGAGGGTAACCCAGATTTAGCGGAATTTTTCCGGCAAATTGGAAAATGTCCCATCCACATGTCCATTAATATCTTCAAGCTTTAAATATAAACAGAGCATCATTATCTTTTATCAACTTGTATTTTTAGACGTCGTGGGGAGGTGTAGTTATCTGTCGCGTGCCAGCTTTGTCGTCGATGTTGTTGTCATTCCGTGTTTCTTCAGCGTCTCACTGACACCATCCATCCATGTTTTTCGTGGTCTGCCTCCTGCTGGTCTGCAACCCTGGTGTCTGGTATTGTAGGTACGAGCAGCTGGTAACTTTGGTTTCACTCTTGTCATGTATTCGAATTATTTTGTTTCTCTGATTTTCTATGTAATCCATGCACAGTGCTGTACCCACTCTCTGTCTGATTACTTCGTTTCGTACTCTGACCAGCCTGTTGACCTCGAGAGCATTTCTCAAACACCTTATACCGCATACCATGGTTTGTCTTTGTTGTGCTTTACTGAGAGTCCGTTCCTGATATCATATACACATGTTTCTTTTTTTACAACCACAGACATACTATCGTGCGATTGCATATTTATTTATAAACAAGCATAGATGGTAACGACATATGTGTTTTGATATACAGAAGTGGATCATTTGGATTCAAATAACTGAAGATTATCATTTAAAAATAGCAGATAACATTGAGTGACCCAGATTCAGCGAAATTTTCCTAAAAATGGGATAATATCTCCTTTGTATTTTAATTATTATATTCAAGCTTTAAATATACACTGATATCTTATTTTTATTATCTAAACTTTCATATCTAAGGGCAGGCGTGGCCTAGTGGTTGAGTGACACGGCTCACAATCTGAAGGTGCTGCGTTCGATCACAGCACCAGCCGTTACCCCAGGGAAGCAAACCATGAGAACATGCAGAAGGAAGCAGACCCTTACATAAAATGCATGCTAAAATCGAATGCACTGGGCCGACAGGCGCACAATAAAAACCCACAGTGCAACGCACACCGCCTTGGTTTTAGAGAAATAAAGCGAACGCAAAAAAAACAACAACAAAAAAACATGCTTCCAAACTGCTTTCATCGTTATTTGCAAGAGTCCATGTTTCAGTCCCAAACTGTTCAACTGGCTAAACATTTTGTATACATTTCCTTTTCCTGAGTTTTTATACGTGATCCTGGCGCGCTCTTACCATAGCGCAGACGGCGACATCGATCATTAACTCCTTCGATGTTAAATCAAATTGTAGATGAGGATGTTCCACCGCACCAGAAACAGAGGCAACCCAAACATCGACGCAAGTAGAATTTCGGACAATTCTTTTGAGGAAACTCACAATTTCGCGCATAATTTCAACACTGTTTCAGAGACCAGGCAACATCTCCGAAATGTCATCCAAAGCACATCACTTACTACCTTTGGAAGAAGAACTCTTAAATTAGATGGCTGGTTTGAAGCGAAAGTGAAGGATATGACACCCGTCGTAGGGTGCGCTGTTCTCATTAAATACAAGCAGCTTCCACGAAATGCGGGTACTCTGCTCAACTTCAAGTCCATCAGACGCCAGGTACAACAAACATTTCGTCATTGTGCAAATGAGTATTGGCTACAGCTTCGTGAAAACATCCAGACTGCAGCACAAACAAAGAATATCAAACAATGTACGACGGTATAAAGAAAGCTATTGGTCCCGCGTGTAGGAACACTGCACCGCCCCAAATCATCAGGTAGAGATGGGATCCCACCTGATTTAACTTGAATTAACTTCTTTATACTGGTTTAGAAGTCTCTGCAGTCTGTATTAAACCTGTTTCTTTGAGGGTGGTTTAACAGATGTGCGGGTCCATTTTAATAGACTCAAACACAAGAGCTAAGTAGAGCCGCAGCTTGTTAGGCGCCATCTGTATGCTGCCTTTCCCACCTGAGGAAAGGTACACATAATTTGATCAATCGTTGTAACGATACATTCTTGGAACCGCTGTAAATGATGGCATGCCAGTGCTGGAAGAAGGCCACCATACGTCTAGATATGAAAGATGCACAGGTTGTAACATCCAAAAACAAGGTGACTGTATTGTCTGTAATAACTATCGAGATACTCCTCTGCCCAGTGTTGTAGACAATATTCTGTTCCTGGTGTATTCAATAGCTTGTTTCTATCCGCTAGATCAAATGTTTTCTTCTGGTCTACAAAGACGATGTTCTGTTCCTGGTGTATTCAATAGCTTGTTTCTATCCGCTAGATCAAATGTTTTCTCCTGGTCTACAAAGACGATGTTCTGTTCCTGGTGTATTCAATAGCTTGTTTCTATCCGCTAGATCAAATGTTTTCTTCTGGTCTACAAAGACGATGTTCTGTTCCTGGTGTATTCAATAGCTTGTTTCTATCCACTGGATCAAATGTTTTCTTCTGGTCTACAAAGACGATGTTCTGTTCCTGGTATATTCAATAGCTTGTTTCTATCCACTGGATCAAATGTTTTCTTCTGGTCTACAAAGACGATGTTCTGTTCCTGGTATATTCAATAGCTTGTTTCTATCCACTGGATCAAATGTTTTCTCCTGGTCTACAAAAACGATGTTCTGTTCCTGGTATATTCAATAGCTTGTTTCTATCCTGACTTACTTAGTCGCTCCTCTTCTACCGTGAGGTGTAGAGGTTTGCCAAAGAGAACGCCACACTGCTCTATCCGCCGTCTCTTTCCTGGCCTCTTTCCAATCCATCCCTCTATCACTT
Organism: Ariolimax columbianus; assembly: GCA_036924085.1. Lineage (NCBI taxonomy): Eukaryota > Metazoa > Mollusca > Gastropoda > Stylommatophora > Arionidae > Ariolimax > Ariolimax columbianus. Next base: position 60,832,842 of record JAVGWX010000019.1, read on the forward strand.
AGGGACTGTCGTATGTTGTCTTCCCAACGTACTTTGGGACGTCCTCGGGGTCTGCGTCCTTGACTTTTGATCACCCATGACCGCTTTGGTATCCGATCTTCTTCCATTCTACAGACATGGCCAAACCACTGTAGTTGGGGCTGCTCCACTCGTGTTTGCAGGGGTTGAACTTCAAGACTGCTACGTATTGTCTGGTTACGGATCTTGTCCCTTTTCGTCACCTGAACCGCCTTTCTAATGTACCTCATTTCTGAAGTTTGTAATTGCCTTTCTTGGGCTGTAGTCATTGCCCATGACTCACATCCATATGTCAGGACAGGCACATAGGTCGAGCGGTATACATCCATCTTTGTTTTCCTGCTTATTTCTCTTCTGCTGAGGAAACCTCTGTTTATTTCATGGAACAGTCTACCTGCTGCTGCCCTTCGTGCAGTTAACTGGGTGTCACACTGGGTGTCCTACTTCAAGATGACCAGGGACTCGTGTCACAGTCCTACCCCAAGATGACCAGAAGCTGGGTGTCACAGTCCTACCTCGAGATGACCAGAAGCTGGGTGTCACAGTCCTACCTCAAGATGACCAGGGACTCGTGTCACAGTCCTACCTCGAGATGACCAGAAGCTGGGTGTCACAGTCCTACCCCAAGATGACCAGGGACTCGTGTCACAGTCCTACCTCGAGATGACCAGAAGCTGGGTGTCACAGACCTACCCCGAGATGACCAGAAGCTGGGTGTCACAGTCCTACCTCAAGATGACCAGAAGCTGGGTGTCACAGTCCTGCCCCAAGATGACCAGAAGCTGGGTGTCACAGTCCTACCTCGAGATGACCAGAAGCTGGGTGTCACAGTCCTACCTCAAGATGACCAGGGACTCGTGTCACAGTCCTACCTCGAGATGACCAGAAGCTGGGTGTCACAGTCCTACCCCAAGATGACCAGGGACTCGTGTCACAGTCCTACCTCGAGATGACCAGAAGCTGGGTGTCACAGACCTACCCCGAGATGACCAGAAGCTGGGTGTCACAGTCCTACCTCAAGATGACCAGAAGCTGGGTGTCACAGTCCTGCCCCAAGATGACCAGAAGCTGGGTGTCACAGTCCTACCTCGAGATGACCAGAAGCTGGGTGTCACAGTCCTACCTCAAGATGACCAGGGACTCGTGTCACAGTCCTACCTCGAGATGACCAGAAGCTGGGTGTCACAGTCCTACCCCAAGATGACCAGGGACTCGTGTCACAGTCCTACCTCGAGATGACCAGAAGCTGGGTGTCACAGACCTACCCCGAGATGACCAGAAGCTGGGTGTCACAGTCCTACCTCAAGATGACCAGAAGCTGGGTGTCACAGTCCTGCCCCAAGATGACCAGAAGCTGGGTGTCACAGTCCTACCTAAAAATGACCAGGGACTCGTGTCACAGTCCTACCTCAAAATGACCAGGGACTCGTGTCACAGTCCTACCTCAAGATGACCAGGGACTCGTGTCACAGTCCTACCTCAAGATGACCAGAAGCTGGGTGTCACAGACCTACCCCAAGATGACCAGAAGCTGGGTGTCACAGTCCTACCCCAAAATGACCAGAAGCTGGGTGTCACAGTCCTACCCCAAGATGACCAGAAGCTGGCTGTCGGAAGCTGACCACCTCTTGTGTTTGCCTCTGGAGCATTTCTCTCAGATGGAGAACTCAACCTCAGATCATTTCATAGGAAGGGCTCGTTAGTCAGGTCAAACAGATTTACTAGGACAGATATATCTGACAGCAAACAATTCTTGCCTTGCAGGAAGGCTGAGAACAGTCAACGGCTAGAGGAGCAGCAGTTTTAAGCAAGTGGGTGCTGAAGGCAGGTGTACTGCACCGCTGGGAGGACAGTCCAACACATCCCGCACATTAAAAACAGTCACAGACATGACTTTGTTTGGGTTATTGATGTTAAAACCAGAAAAAGGGGATCATGAATTTCACTCCGTTATGACAGCATTTGGACTAATTCTAATTCGTGTGATTGTTGTTGACCTAATGAAAACATCAACTCATCTGTTGTTGACCTAATGAAAACATCATCTCATCTGTTGTTGACCTAATGAAAACATCGACTCATCTGTTGTTGACCTAATGAAAATATCAACTCTTCTGTTGTTGACCTAATGAAAACATCAACTCATCTGTTGTTGACCTAATGAAAACATCAACTCATCTGTTGTTGACCTAATGAAAACATCAACTCATCTGTTGTTGACCTAATGAAAACATCGACTCATCTGTTGTTGACCTAATGAAAATATCAACTCTTCTGTTGTTGACCTAATGAAAACATCAACTCATCTGTTGTTGACCTAATGAAAACATCAACTTATCTGTTGTTGACCTAATGAAAACATGAACTCATCTGTTGACCTAATGAAAACATCAACTCATCTGTTGTTGACCTTGTAACAGTTCCCGCCGGAGCAAGGGGAGTTTAGGATGCATGAACATGTTAAAGCTTAAAGCTACCTGAATGCATGTCAAGGTCACTCACCGTCTCAGCAAAGAACAGAGTTGAGTTAAGGAATGTGGACAGGTAGAAACTGACCACTGGCCTTCCGATTTTGGTAGGGGGAGATTGATTGACAGACGAAATTGGCAGCGGGGCTTGCTGCGAGAGAATGAGTGACAGGTGTGCAAAGTGTTTCGTTCCAATTGGGATTGAAGATGACCATACCTGAGATCGATTGGTCAAGCTCTGGCCTTGCTTGAGGATATATAACTCGAGACAAAGTTTAGCTCGGGAGGCTGGAGAGAGAGAGGCTGTATGGAGGAGAGTGAGAGAGAGAGAGAGACTGAATGTGGATAGTATGTTTAACTCACCGACTTAGGTAGAGGAGCGATTGATAGACGGTTGGACGAATGTTTAGTGATAGAACAGGATCGCTCAAATAGGTGTGTGAGTTTTGCATTAATAGATAATCTGAAAGTGTGTTTGTAAGCAAGGACACATTATGAACGAGTTATGTCGAGATCGCCCGACTGAGGGGATTTCAGTAAGGAAGAGTATTTGATAAGGTGTGTTGAAGACGCAGTTAAGGCGATGTGTGTGGGATGTAATTGCAAGGCAATAGAACTGGGTTTTTAGTTAGTTGGGAATTCCATCAATAGCTAATGCTTACAATTCCCGTTTTAGTAGAATGTTTAGTTAAGATATGTATTATATTGTGTTTGTAATTTCTCTACTCATTCTAGGATATGAGTATGATATAATAAATATGCCACCTGCTGTGTGATATGTCATTTACTGAGTATGGTCATGATGATGTGGATGAGTGTGAGAATGTTCTAAGTTAGAATAACGGCCAAGGGCAAACAAACAGTGGGTCTGCTACAACCTAATGAAAATATCATCTCATTTGTTGTTGACCTAATGAAAACATCAACTCATCTGTTGTTGACCTAATGAAAACATCAACTCAACTGTGCGACTGTTGTATATTTTAATAGAAAAACTTTTGGACTGAAGGACAATAAAATTAGAATAACAGCAAGAACAAAGATCAATGTCTAGAACACTTCAGTCATTTATTTGTTCTAATATTCAAAGAAGTGATTGAAGTAAAAATAACAAATAACATCACCAGTAATGCAAACAGAAAATTAGTTTTTTCTTCTTCCCTTTACTCTCATCCCTTTACCTCACTCCCCTTCCCTTTACTTCACTCCCCTTCCCTTTACTTCACTCCCCTTCTCTTCCCTTCTCTTCACTTTTCTTCATTTCCTTCATTTACCTTCACATCACTTCTCTCCCTTTCCCTTCCCTTCACCCCACTTCCTTTAATTTCTCTTCATATCAGTTTCTTTGCCGTCTCTTCACTTCCCTTCCCTTCACTATCTATCTCTTCACTTCCCTCCCCCTCCTCTTCACTTCCCTCCACCTCCTCTTCACTTCCCTTCCCTCCACCTTCTTTTCTCTTCACTTCCCTCCCCTTCCCTTTACCTTCTCTTCCCTTCACCTTCCCTCCACCTTCTTTTCTCTTCCCTTCCCTTTCCTCTACCTCCTCTTCACTTCCCTTCACCTTCCCTTCCCTCCACCTTCTCTTCCCTTCCCTCTACCTTCCCTTCCCTCCACCTTCTCTTCACTTCCCTCCACCTTCCCCTTCCCTTCCCTTTACCTCCACTTCCCTTCCCTTCCCTCTACCTTCTCTTCCCTTCCCTTCCCTCCACCTTCCCTTCACTTCCCTTCCCTTTACTTCCCTCTACCTTCCCTTCCCTTTACCTCCACTTCCCTTCCCTTCCCTCCACCTTCTCTTCCCTTCCCTCTACCTTCCCTCCACCTTCCCATCACCTTCTATATATGTAGGGCTGTAGAGACCTGTTTGACACTTATAATCTAATGTGCAGACAAACAGATGATTGACCTCTTGTGTTTTATCGAGAGTGAGGACCATCCCATTACGTCCATTCTGTCGGCCAATATTGGGCAGGAATTAGGTTACCTTTAGAATGTGTGCCCGGGCAGCGGCTAGCTGCTCAAGGTTTTTTAAAAATTTTAGACTACCAAGAACTCTCTTATGTGCACAGCGTGCATACAGGACCTCAATTTTATCATTCATCTCCAATAGGACTAGGTGCTGATCTCACCTGCCTTGAGCTCAGAGGACACCTGGAATATGCAGGATTCGAACCACCAACCAATTCGTTATGTTTTCATTTTGTTTTTGAGACAAGTACCTCCCCTCTCAGTCATATTACCTCTCCTTACCTCTCAGCCACACTAACTTTCAGTAATACTACCTTTAAGTCATACTGCCTCTCTGTCATATTTCCTCTCATTAACTGTCATATTACCTCTCATTAACTGTCATATTACCTCTCATTACCTCCAAGTCATATTACCTACCAGTCATTTTACCTTTCAGATGTATCTCAATCAAACCTTTAATAGTTTATTCATATTTATCTCAATCAAACCTTTAATAGTTTTTTCAAATTTATCTCAAGCAAACCTTTAATAATTTAATCATATTTATCTCAAGCAAACCTTAAATAATTTTATCCTGAGAGTTCTAAACAAACCACCTAACTATGGCCAGTGTTATGCCATGTCACACAGTTAGTTGCCACTTACGACATGCTCTCTGTGAGGCAGTGGTGCTATTCTTGGCCTTGTCATAGACAAAGACCCCGGCGGACTACGTGGGCATATTACCTCTCAATACATTTCAGTCATACTACCTCTCAGTCATACTACCTCTCAGTCATACTACCTCTCAGTCACACTACTTCTCAGTCACATTACTTCTCAGTCATACTCCCTTTCCATCATACTACCTCTCAGTCATACTACCTCTCAGTCATATTACTTCTCAGTCATATTACCTCTCAGTCATACTATGTTTCAGTCATACTACCTCTCAGTCACATTACTTCTCAGTCATATTACCTCTCAGTCATACTATGTTTCAGTCATACTACCTCTCAGTCATATTATCTCTCAGATTTTTCTAAAACAAATCTTTAATAATTTAAAATAATTGAATGTCAAAGTAGCTATTTTAAAACAAAACGAAACAATTTATCATTATGAATCCACGAACATTGGTGCGACAGTTAAAAAACATGAAGGTCAAATATAAACTTTGAGAGAATTAGAACAATTCTGGAACAAATGTTTGTTCTCATTAAGGGTCAGCAAAAGGTTGTCAGTTCTGATCAGGTCTGGGACGCTGGACAAACATCTTGTTTCTATGTTGGGGTTGTAAGATGAGGGAGGGGGGGGGGGGGGGGGGATGTCTTCCTTTAGCTGGTTGTTGGGTGGAGGTCTGTGCTGGTTGGGTGGAGGTCTGTGCTGGTTGGGTGGAGGTCTGTGGTGGTTGGGTGGAGGTCTGTGCTGGTTGGGTGGAGGTCTGTGCTGGTTGGGTGGAGGTCTGTGCTGGTTGGGTGGAGGTCTGTGCTGGTTGGATGGAGGTCTGTGCTGGTTGGGTGGAGGTCTGTGCTGGTTGGATGGAGGTCTGTGGTGGTTGGGTGGAGGTCTGTGGTGGTTGGGTGGAGGTCTGTGCTGGTTGGGTGGAGGTCTGTGGTGGTCTGTGCTGGTTGGGTGGAGGTCTGTGGTGGTTGGGTGGAGGTCTGTGCTGGTTGGGTGGAGGTCTGTGGTGGTTGGGTGAAGGTCTGTGCTGGTTAGGTGGAGGTCTGTGCTGGTTGGGTGGAGGTCTGTGCTGGTTGGGTGGAGGTCTGTGCTGGTTGGGTGGAGGTCTGTGGTGGTTGGGTGGAGGTCTGTGCTGGTTGGGTGGAGGTCTGTGCTGGTTGGGTGGAGGTCTGTGGTGGAGGTCTGTGCTGGTTGGATGGAGGTCTGTGCTGGTTGGGTGGAGGTCTGTGCTGGTTGGGTGTAGGTCTGTGCTGGTTGGGTGGAGGTCTGTGGTGGTTGGGTGGAGGTCTGTGGTGGTTGGATGGAGGTCTGTGGTGGTTGGGTGGAGGTCTGTGGTGGTTGGGTGGAGGTCTGTGGTGGTTGGATGGAGGTCTGTGGTGGTTGGATGGAGGTCTGTGGTGGTCGGGGGGTGGAGGTCTGTGCTGGTTGGGTGGAGGTCTGTGCTGGTTGGGGGGAGGTCTGTGGTGGTTGGGTGGAGGTCTGTGCTGGTTGAGAAGGGGGGGGGGGTGTATGTGGTGGTTGAGGAGAGGTCTGTGATAGTAGGTTGGAGGTCTGTGCTGGTTGGGTGGAGGTCTGTGGTGGTTGGGTGGAGGGGAGGTCTGTGATGGTTGGATGGAGGTCTGTGATGGTAGGTCTGTGATGGTAGGGTGGAGGTCTGTGATGGTAGGGTGGAAGTCTGTGCCTGTTGGGTGGAGGTCTGTGATGGTAGGGTGGAAGTCTGTACTGGTTGGGTGGAGGTCCGTGAGGGTAGGGTGGAGGTCTGTGATGGTAGGGTGGAAGTCTGTGATGGTAGGGTGGAGGTCTGTGCTGGTTTGGTACTAGCTGTCTGGTAGGGCATGAACAAATAGAACACACTGTATGGAACAAAAATTAATTCCACAATCACTTTCAGAATCCACTATTTGACATTGGGCCAAAAAGCAGAGGCCTGCAGGCTGTGGATCAATAATCAACCAGCCAGCCAACCAACCAACCCATCAGTCAGCCAGTCAACCGACCAACCCACCAGTTAGCCAGTCAACCAACCAACCCATCAGTCAGTCAGTCAACCAATAAACCCACCAGTTAGCCAGTCAACCAATAAACCCACCAGTTAGCCAGTCAACCAATAAACCCACCAGTTAGCCAGTCAACCAATAAACCCACCAGTTAGCCAGTCAACCAACAAACCAACCAGTTAGCCTGCCAACCAACCAACCAGTCATCCAGCCAACTAACCAACCAGTCATCCAGCCAACCAACCAACCAGTAATCCAGCCAACCAACAAACCAGTCATCCAGCCAACCAACCAACCAGTCATCCAGCCAACCAACCAACCAGTCATCCAGCCAACCAACCAGCCCCCCAGCTATTCAGCCAACAAACCAATCAATCAGCCAACCAACCAACAAACCAGTCAGTCAGCCACCTAAACAACCCACCAGCTAACCAACCAACCAACCAGTCATCCAGCCAACCAACAAACCAGTCATCCAGCCAACCAACCAACCAGTCATCCAGCCAACCAACCAACCAGTCATCCAGCCAACCAACCAGCCCCCCAGCTAGTCAGCAAACAAACCAATCAATCAGCCAACCAACCAACAAACCAGTCAGTCAGCCAGCTAAACAACCCACCAGCTAGCCAACCAACCCACCAGTTAGCCAGCCAAACACCCAACCACCCAGTCAGCCAGCCAACCAACCAGCCCACCAGGTAGTCAACCAACCAATCAGTCAGCCAGCTAACCAACAAACCAGTCAGTCAGCCAGCCAACCAACCAACAAACCAACCAATTAGCCAGCCAGTCAACCAACCAGCTAACCAACCAACCAACCAGCCAGCCAACCAACCAACCAGCCAACCTATCAACCAACCAGCCAACCTACCAACCAACCAACCAACCAGCTCTGTGATGGCATGTACACGTTGGGCGTACACTAAAACTTCAGCCTATTCCTGGTGGACCGTTATACCAGCTGGTCTCTGAGCCTAAAGTCTGCACTAAAGGAAGTATGTCTGCAATCTTCATTCTGTATGACTTTCTTTTACACTTCTGTCAGTTCCATCCTGACTCATCCACTACACTTCTGTCAGTTCCATCCTGACTCATCCAATACACTTCTGTCAGTTCCATCCTGACTCATCCAATACACTTCTGTCAGTCCCATCCTGACTCATCCACTTCACTTCTGTGACTCACAAAGTGACTGACTCATCCACTACCCTTCTGTGACTCACAAAGTGACTGACTCATCCACTACACTTCTGTGACTCACAAAGTTACTGACTCATCCACTACACTTCTGTGACTCAAAACGTCACTGAATCATCAGCTGCCCATCTGACACTGACTCATCCACTACACTTCTGTGACTCACAATGTAACTGACTCATCCTCTACACTTGTGTTACTGACAAAGTGACTGACTCATCAACTGCCCGTCTGTGACTGACTCATCCTCTATACTTCTGTGACTCACAAAGTGACTGACTCATCCACTACACTTCTGTGACTCACAAAGTGACTGACTCATCCACTACACTTCTGTGACTCACAAAGTGACTGACTCATCCACTACACTTCTGTGACTCCCATTCATGCCAAGAGACACAACCACTCAAGATCCCAACCCAAAACAAGAAAATTGTACAACCCTATAACAACCAATGCTCATTTTGAGCTGCCAACATTAGTGGACACATCACTGAAGGGAGCTATAGTGGAGCTACCAAAACATTTTCCAATTAACCCAGCTTGGGCTGTAAATCCACAAACTGGCTTCCACGACGGCCTTTCTGGCAGAGATTCAGATCACATTAACATGTATGACACTTTGGGTTTAGTGTAACTACTGACATGACTATTGGCATAACTACTGACATACATACTGACATGAATACTGACATGACTATATGACTACTGCCATGATTATATGACTACTGACACGACTACATGACTACTGACATGAATACTGAAATGACTACTGGCATGACTAAATGACTACTGACATGAATACTGACATGACTATATGACTACTGCCATGATTATATGACTACTGACACGACTACATGACTACTGACATGAATACTGAAATGATTACTGACATTATTACTGACATGACTATGTGACTACTGACATGACTACTGACATGAATACTGACATGACTATATGACTACCACCATGACTATACGACTACTGACACAACTATATGACTACTGCCTTGACTACATGACGTCTGACATGACTACATGACTTTTGATATGACTATATGATTGCTGATAATGCTGCTGATATAACTACTGACATGACTGTATGATGACACACATTCCTAAATTACTACTGATATGACTATATTACTACTAACATGATGATATGACTACTTACATGACTATATGACTACTAACCTGACTAAATCACTACTACATTACTATTTAACTACTAACATGACTTTAAAACTACTAACATGACTACTGACATGATTAAATCACTACTAACATGACTACTGACATGACTACATGACTAACCCAGCAACAATCCATGAATCCTTTCTGGTTTAACCAGACACATGGTCTGTGTTCCATTCTTATTTCCTGCACCACAAACTGGTTTTAGCCATGAACATTCACGGAAATGGGAGGGATCATTGAAGCAAAGCTGAAGCCATGTCAGCCACTGGTAACCATGTCGTCCATTAGCTGGTTGTCTGGTAACCATGTCTTCCTTTAGCTGGTTGTCTGGTAACCATGTCTTCCTTTAGCTGGTTGTCTGGTAACCATGTCTTCCTTTAGCTGGTTGTCTGGTAACCAAGTCTTCCTTTAGCTGGTTGTCTGGTAACCATGTCTTCCTTTAGCTGGTTGTCTGGTAACCAAGTCTTCCTTTAGCTGGTTGTCTGGTAACCATGTCGTCCATTAGCTGGTTGTCTGGTAACCAAGTCTTCCTTCAGCTGGTTGTCTGGTAGCCAAGTCTTCCTTTAGCTGGTTGTCTGGTAGCCAAGTCTTCCTTTAGCTGGTTGTCTGACACTTTTTGTATTACATGATGATATTGCCAGCCGCAAACACAACCCTCCTTAGACACCATGAATGACATGTACAAAGTGGGCAGTGGTTATATTCTTTCATCCCAAAAAGGTACTTGGGATCCCCACCAGGTAAAGTATAAGGTGACCTTTATATAACATTCACTTGAGTGACGCAGACTGTGACTCACTGACTCTCTACACTTACATCATTCCCTGACTCTACACTTTTATAACTCACTGACTCTCTACACTTACATGACTCCCTGACTCTCTACACTTCTATAACTCACTGACTCCTCCCACTTCCGTCCACAACACTGTCCCCCATCATCATCCTCATCAAGGAACACAATACCTCAAGACCTCAGACTAAAACATGAAAAAGTGACACATTTGTAACAATCATTATCTCTAGACTCTAAACATGAGAGCAACCTGTCACCCGCCTTCATCTCAAACACACACACCCGACATCCAGTGGTATCCTGTACCTCCACCACGCATGAACACACAGATAGCATCTCTATATTGTATAGACCAGCTGAGAAGTGTTTGAGGTAAGCCCTGGTCCAACCACTTTTAGTGAGATGTAACGAGAGACAGGCCACATAAAGTCCATTTCTAGGAGCTGTGAATGTCCCAGTGGAGCGGTCAAAGTGGCCGCGAGCATTCGTGGGCACACAGTCGTAGGGGGCTATAGGTGAGCCTTCAGCAGGATCGTTTGTTAGTCCAGTCAAGGCAGTGAATCCACAAACAGGATTTGAGGACTGCATTTCTGTCAGGAAATAAGTCACAGATATCACATGACTACTGACACAACTATATGACTACTGACATGACTATATGACTAGTAACATGACTATATGACTATTGACATGACTATATGACTACTGGCATGACTATATGACTAGTAACATGACTATATGACTATTGACATGACTATATGACTACTAGCATGACTATATGACTAGTAACATGACTATATGACTATTGACATGACTATATGACTATTGGCATGACTATATGACTAATAACATGACTTTATGACTACTGGCATGACTATATGACTACTGGCATGACTATATAACTAGTAACATGACTATATGACTATTGACATGACTATATGACTACTGGCATGACTATATGACAAGTAACATGACTAAATGACTACTGGAATGACTATATGACTACTGGCATGACTATATGACTACTGGCATGACTATATGACAAGCAACATGACTAAATGACTACTGGAATGACTATATGACTACTGACATGACTATATGACTACTGATATGACTTTATGACTACTGATATGACTTTATGACTACTGATATGACTTTATGACTACTGATATGACTTTATGACTATTGACATGACTATATGACTACTGGCATGACTATATGACTACTGATATGACTTTATGACAACTGATATGACTTTATGACTACTGATATGACTTTATGACTACTGATATGACTTTATGACTATTGACATGACTATATGACTACTGGCATGACTATATGACTACTGGCATGACTATATAACTAGTAACATGACTATATGACTATTGACATGACTATATGACTACTGGCATGACTATATGACAAGTAACATGACTAAATGACTACTGGAATGACTATATGACTACTGACATGACCATATGACTACTGATATGACTTTATGACTACTGATATGACTTTATGACTACTGATATGACTTTATGACTACTAATATGACTTTATGACTATTGACATGACTATATGACTACTGGCATGACTATATGACTACTGATATGACTTTATGACTACTGATATGACTTTATGACTAGTGATATGACTTTATGACTACTGATATGACTTTATGACTATTGACATGACTACTGACATGATTATATGACTATGGTACTGACCTCACTATATGACTACTAAATGACTACTAACTTGACTATATGACTGCTGAAAGTGACTATAACACTATTGACATGACTATATGACTACTGACCTGACTATATGACAACTGACCTTACTATATGACTACTGACCTGACTATATGACTACTGACCTGACGATATGACAACTGACCTGACTATATGACTGACTATATGACTACTGACTTGACTAAATCACTACTGACCTGACTATATGACTACTGATCTGACTATATGACTACTGACATGGCTATTGACCTGACTATATGACTACTGACCTGGCTATATGACTATTGGCCTGATTATATGACTACTGACATGATCATAGGACTACCAACATGACTATATGATTACTGACCTGACTATATGATTACTAACATGACTATACTACTACTGACCTGACTATATCATTACTAACATGAATATATGATTACTGACCTGACTATATGATTACTAACATGACTATATGACTACTGACCTGACTATATGATTACTAACATGTCTATATGATTAATGACCTGACTATTGATTACTAACATGACTATATGACTACTGACCGGACTATATGATTACTAACATGACTATATGATTACTGACCTGACTATATGATTACTAACATGACTATATGACTAATGACCTGACTATATGACTACTAACATGACTATATGACTACTGACCTGACTATATAATTACTGACCTGACTATAAAATTACTGGCCTGACTATATAATTACTGACCTGACTATATGACTAGAACAAAAGATGAAGAATAACAATGACCATATTTGTCTGGTCTCGGTAGTTTGGCTTTGATGTTGAGGTCAACCAGAAACACAGACACAGACATCAAGAAGGGAACCCACCAAAGTCTCAGTCTGGATGATAATGTCATAAAATGGAAGAAATGTGAGAGAGATGTGAGTTACCTAGTTGTTTCAGTCTTGGGCTCATGGCTTCCACTTCCTTCACAACTTGACACAGCTGGAAGGATCAAGGGAGAACACAGTTAGGATGTTACTATCTTTCTTCTGATCCCTAGGGATATCAGTTATTGATTCTCCTTCTTGTGATCCCTAGGGATATCAGTTATTGATTCTCCTTCTTCTGACCCCTAGGGATATCAGTTATTGACTCTCCTTCTTGTGATCCCTAGGGATATCAGTTATTGACTCTCCTTCTTGTGATCCCTAGGGATATCAGTTTTTGATTCTCCTATTCCTTATCAAATATTATGTATTGTTTCTAGACCCTCTCCTATTCCTGTACCACTTCTATATTAGCAAAGGAAGGGATGACTGTTCTCACTCCCCACCATTAATTGCCAGCTGGTTATGCCCAGTTCACCTAGGTAAGCTCTAGCCACGTGACCAAAGCTACAAGCCAGACCTGACCATGAAGACCCGAGTCACCTTTATGATGGCTTCAGGTCAACAGGAAGTAGCTGGTTCTCTTTCCGCTGACCTGTTCTGTATCATGCTGGCGTCTTCCTAAACAGGGGACATTACTAGTGTACTGGGTTTGTTGTGAATCTGTTGGGTTTTGTTTGGGAAGTGGGGGTTCACACACCAAGCTACCAGAACTATATCCAGGTGGATGTGGATGTCAGTGATCCATGTTTGGGGGCCTCACACACCAAGCTACCAGGACTATATCCAGGTGGATGTGGATGTCAGTGACCCATATTTGGGGGTCTCAAACACCAAGCTACCAGAACTATATCCAAGTGGATGTGGATGTCAGTGATCCATGTTTGGAGGGTTCACAGACCAAGCTACTGGAACTATATCCAGGTGGATGTGGATGTCAGTGATCCATGTTTGGAGGGTTCACACACCAAGCTACTGGAACTATGTGGATGTCAGTGATACATGTTTGGGAGCCTTACACATAAAGCTACAAGAACTATATCCAGGTGGATGTGGATGTCAGTGCTCCATGTTTGGGTACCTCACACACCAAGCTACCAGGACTACATCCAGGTGGATGTCAGTGCTCCATGTTTGGGGGTCTCACACACCAAGCTACCAGGACTACATCCAGGTGGATGTCAGTGCTCCATGTTTGGGGCACCAAGCTACCAGGACTACATCCAGGTAGATGTCAGTGCTCCATGTTTGGGGACCTCACACACCAAGCTACCAGGACTACATCCAGGTGGATGTCAGTGCTCCATGTTTGGGAGTCTCACACACCAAGCTACCAGAACTCTATCCAGGAGGAGGATGATATAATATCTGCAGCTGTGACCTGGTAGTTTATGACAGCCTAATGGCTCCCAGAGAAAAGCACACACCTTCCTCAGGTGCTGTGTATGGTGGGGTGTGCTGGGAGCAGCTGGTTTCACAGGATAGTTGTGAGCCTATTCTATTCAGGTGTTTGTTGAGAGGGGCATGAGCTGTTCTCAGATTGAAGACCAAATTCTGGTCTCTTCTTTTGTTGAGATGGGCATGGCCTGTTCTCAGATTGAAGACCAAATTCTGGTCTCTTCTTTTGTTGAGATGGGCATGGCCTGTTCTCAGATTGAAGATCAAACTCTGGTCTCTTCTTTTGTTGAGATGGGCATGGCCTGTTCTCAGATTAAAGATCAAACTCTGGTCTCTTCTTTTCAATTGTTTGGCTGGGTCCTGGGGATCTGGTTTAGCTTGAAGTCTATACTCAGTCTGTCTGGGATGTAGCCCACAGATTTAGCCATTCTTGTCTATATTTGTTTCTCAGGATCTGCCCGCAGGTCTGCAGTGTGATACTAGGTAGTGGCTGTGGTAGTGCTGCTCCGCTTCTGGCCAGCCTATCAGGCATCTCATTTCTTGGGACATCAACATGGCCAGGTATCTACCGGAGCACCACTTCAGCTCTATAAGAGGTAGACATTTGTTAACATTAATTTGTAGATGTTATTAACATTGGGAGACGCTCTGTTTTCCAAGGCTTGAAGCGCAGAATTTAATGGGTCTATTTTAATCATGATTATTTCTGCATCGTAGCTGGAACAGGTCTCTCCAGGAGGGTTGTAGATTCAGGGTTTGACTTCTGGGTGTAGAACGTTAAATAATAGATTCCTGAGTTCAAGTTTTAGTGAGTGAACATTTCAAATATATACTTAGCGTAGTATACGTTGATCTGCCCTCCCCCATCCTAATGTTACCTGCTTGGTTAAAATAGTAATCTTAATATCGAATCTGGCAGATCAGTGTGTAATGCAATTTAGCAAAAAAATTATAATTTTTTCTGCAATTTCATCTGACTGGCTTATCTGGTTTGTCTTTGAGAATATAATGTCTTTGGACAGTTTCCTTCCTTTAATGTTTGTGGATAGTTTCGTTCCTTTAATGTTTGTGGATAGTTTCCTTCCTTTAATGTTTGTGGATAGTTTCCTACCTTTAATGTTTGTGGATAGTTTCCTTCCTTTAATGTTTGTGGATAGTTTCCTTCCTTTAATGTTTGTGGATAGTTTCCTACCTTTAATGTTTGTGGATAGTTTCCTTCCTTTAATGTTTGTGGATAGTTTCCTTCCTTTAATGTTTGTGGATAGTTTCCTACCTTTAATGTTTGTGGATAGTTTCCATCCTTTAATGTTTGTGGATAGTTTCGTTCCTATGCCTTACTAGGGCTCAGGAAGGTCTAGCTCTGGTGTTATCCTGTTAGCCCACCCAGTAGTGAAAGTTCTACACTCTATCTTTGACAGCACTGGTAAATGTTAAGATGTCCTTGTGTGAGGTCTAGCTACTGGTTTCTTTCAGCCTGCAGGCCTTATGATGTTGATATTAAGCCCAACCAGCGGTACAGGACTTTACCAATAAGTTGCCCTTGTGGGAAGTCTAACCTCTGGTTGTATCCCACACCCACATCTACGAGGCATGTCAACCTCAAACAGCTGATTATGATAATCAAATTCAAGACGAACATTCTCGATCAAGTTTCTACAACAATGTCTCAGTAACAATAAGCACAATCTACATGAAATAACATCAACTTTTAGAACTTGATTATTCTGGACCAGATGGGCTTGCATAGCAGATGCTGTTGTTGAAGATGAAGTGGTAAAGACTTTATTTTACGAAATCAGCAGACAAACATTATCTTTATTGAAAGATTGAACAAAAGTTCTAGATAAGGCCAGGTGACAAACAACACCTGTATTGAAAGATTGAACAAAAGTTCTAAATGAGGCCAGGTGACAAACAACACCTGTATTGAAAGATTGAACAAAAGTTCTAAATGAGGCCAGGTGACAAACAACACCTGTATTGAAAGATCTAACAAAAGTTCTAAATGAGGCCAGTAGACAAAGATGTGGAACAATTTGAGCACTTCACAAACACAGGCCGAGACTTTACCTTCCTACGGCCAGGAGACAAAGACGTGGAACTATTTAAACACTTCACAAACACAGTCCGAGACTTTACCTTCCTACGGCCAGGAGACAAAGACGTGGAACCATTTAAACACTTCACAAACACAGGCCGAGACTTTACCTTCCTACGGCCAGGAGACAAAGACGTGGAACCATTTAAACACTTCACAAACACAGTCCGAGACTTTACCTTCCTACGGCCAGGAGACAAAGACGTGGAACCATTTAAACACTTCACAAACACAGTCCGAGACTTTACCTTCCTACGGCCAGGAGACAAAGACGTGGAACCATTTAAACACTTCACAAACACAGTCCGAGACTTTACCTTCCTACGGCCAGGAGACAAAGACGTGAAACCATTTAAACACTTCACAAACACAGGCCGAGACTTTACCTTCTTGATGTTATCATCACGAGCCCTGGTATGACCATTGAGGCACTTCCTCAGCTGTTCCATAGGCTTCAGTCTGTTGTTTAACATGTGGCACAAGATTTTGAACTGAAGATAGACAGACAGTATTGTTTATTACATGAAAGCTCAGATCTGCTATCCATCTTTGTCTGGTTTTTGTTCCATGAAGATATCACTCAGATTAAACTCCTTGGAGGAAGTCTGGGTTAAATCACTTTACGTGATCTAAAAGTGATGGTTTATAAAGCCAAGAGGTTTATACTCATTAATCATACTACCAGAAAATGGTTTATACTCAAATAGATGATACTAACAGAACAAAAAGTTTACACACATATAAATGACACTAACAGAACAAAAAGTTTACACACATATAAATGACACTAACAGAACAAAAAGTTTACACACATATAAATGACACTAACAGAACAAAAGGTTTACACACATATAAATGATACTAACAGAACAAAAGGTTTATACACATATAAATGATACTAACAGAACAAAAGGTTTACACTCATATAAATGATACTAACAGAACAAAAGGTTTACACTCATATAAATGATACTAACAGAACAAAAGGTTTACACTCATATAAATGACACTAACAGAACAAAAGGTTTACACTCATATAAATGACACTAACAGAACAAAAGGTTTACACACATATAAATGACACTAACAGAACAAAAGGTTTACACACATATAAATGATACTAACAGAACAAAAGGTTTACACACATATAAATGACACTAACAGAACAAAAGGTCTACACACATATAAATGATACTAACACAACAAAAGATTTACACACATATAAATGACACTAACAGAACAAAAGGTTTACACACATATAAATGATACTAACACAACTAAAGGTTTACACACATATAAATGATACTAACAGAACAAAAGGTTTACACTCATATAAATGACACTAACACAACAAAAGGTTTACACACATATAAATGATACTAACACAACAAAAGGTTTACACACATATAAATGACACTAACAGAACAAAAGGTTTACACTCATATAAATGACACTAACAGAACAAAAGGTTTACACACATATAAATGATACTAACAGTAGAAGGATCCCTACTCACATTTGTCTCAGCCTCCTCAATCCGTTTCCTCACAACACTCCCACCATCAGCCTCAATGACCAGTAGCTTGGCCTCAAACCCTCTCAGTGAGTCCATGTTTTCTTCTTGACCTCCAGACAAGGTCTCAAGTGTCTTTGTGTTAGCCTTGACCTTCTCTGACAGGTCAAGGGTCACATTTTCCAGAGAATCCATTTTCCTGGTGTGTTCATTTCTAATCCTGTCAATAACACAGTTTATCTCATCAACACGTGCCTTCCCAAACTCAGCCTCTCTAGCTACATAAGCAAGTTCCTCTTCTATTTCCTTTGTATGAGATCCCATCTGTTCTACCAGCTGATTTTGTTTAGCAGACACCATCTCTAGCTGTTCCTCTAGACTTGTCAATCTTATTTCTTGTTCCTCCTTCATGGTAGTCTGGTCTTCAGCTATATTCACCACTTGCTCTTTGACTTTGTTCAACCTTATATTCTGCTTTTTGTCAGACTTTGACAGTTTTGTTGACATCTCACTCAGCTGTTTATCAAGGTCACTTTGTTTTTCAGCAACCCTTTCTGCGTTACTCCGGACAGAACAAATGGCCTCTTCTATCACTCCAATTCTTGCTAAAACTTGGCTCAACACAGTTTTATCTGTTCAGTGAAGGAGATACAAATAATAGTTGAAATAGGACATTTATAATTGTTTGTATGCAGAGTTTGTTGTGTTTGTATGCAGAGTTTGTTGTGTTTGTATACAGTTTGTTGTGTTTGTATACACAGTTTGTTGTGTTTGTATACAGAGTTTGTTGTGTTTGTACGCAGAGTTTGTTGTGTTTGTATACATAGTTTGTTGTGTTTGTATACAGAGTTTGTTGTGTTTGTATACAGAGTTTGTTGTGTTTGTATACAGAGTTTGTTGTGTTTGTATACAGAGTTTGTTGTGTTTGTATACAGAGTTTGTTGTGTTTGTATACAGAGTTTGTATATACACAGTTTGTTGTGTTTGTATTCAGAGTTTGTTGTGTTTGTATGTAGAGTTTGTTGTTTTTGTATACAGAATTTGCTGTGTTTGTAAACAGAGTTTGTTGTGTTTGTATACACAGTTTGTTGTGTTTGTATACAGAGTTTGTTGTGTTTGTATACAGAGTTTGTTGTGTTTGTATACAGAATTTGCTGTGTTTGTCTATATAGTTTGTTGTGTTTGTATACAGAGTTTGCTGTGTTTGTATACAGAGTTTGTTATGTTTGTATATATAGTTTGTTGTGTGTGTATATATAGTTTGTTGTGTGTGTAGACTGCAAACATTTTTGTCATATTTTATAAAACTTTTTTCTCTGTATTGTTACAGGCATTTCATCACAGGTGAGAGAGACCCATCCATGGGACACACCATCATGGCATCCAGTAGTTGAGAAGTATGGAATTTTGTCCTAAGTGAAAGGTGAAACGACTTTGTCTTAAAGAAATCTCAATCTCCCAAATTACAATTTAGGTCACAATAAATTAACTAGGTTCAAATCTACTCAGCAACGTGTAGATGAATCATCACGTCAAGTAAGCGCGAGCTGACCTCTAGTCAGACATTCTAGTTTGGACAACGGCTGACTAACAATAGCCGGAGATGACGTCATGGGCCGATGGTCCCAACAATAAGACCAAGGATCCAAGGAATCATTCAGGTTAAAGACGAGCCACAGAGAGGCAGGTCAAACAATAGCTTGCCCAGAACAAAGAGTATTGACGACAGAAATCATCAGGACGCAGTGAGAATCTTGGTAATTATAACTTGTCAGTCCCCGGATAGAAAAAAGACAAAAGGATTAGGAATTCTGTTTGTGTTTAGTGACTTTAAAGAGAGGACCTGGGGTACTTTAGAACTGACCTGTGATCAGTGAAAGTGCACTAAAAGTCTGGTATAGTAGTTGAATAGTTTAAAAACAAAATCTTATTTGTTGTTATCCTATAGTTTAAATGTGCTTATTGACTTTGGTAAAAGTCTCTGCAATAAATGTGTCTTTTATATGATTTGTATTGTGGTACTTCTCAGTGTGGACTAGACAGGTCTGTGGTACAGGTAAGTAATTTTGGCTCTGTGACCTAGGACTAGACAGGTCTGTGGTACAGGTAAGTAATTATGGCTCTGTGACCTAGGACTAGACAGGTCTGTGTGGTACAGGTAAGTAATTATGTCTCTGTGACCTAGGTCTAGACAAGTCTGTGTAGTACAGGTATACGTAATTATGTCTCTGTGACCTAGGACTAGACAAGTCTGTGTGGTACAGGTATACGTAATTATGTCTCTGTGACCTAGGACTAGACAAGTCTGTGTGGTACAGGTATACGTAATTATGTCTCTGTGACCTAGGACTAGACAAGTCTGTGTAGTACAGGTATACGTAATTATGTCTCTGTGACCTAGGACTAGACAAGTCTGTGTAGTACAGGTATACGTAATTATGTCTCTGTGACCTAGGACTAGACAAGTCTGTGTGGTACAGGTATACGTAATAATGTCTCTGTGACCTAGGACTAGACAAGTCTGTGTGGTACAGGTATACGTAATTATGTCTCTGTGACCTAGGACTAGACAAGTCTGTGTGGTGTAACAGTTCCAGCTGGAGCATGAGCGTTTAAGGCAGGGATTATGTGTTCGGCGACTCTGAGAACAATGGTACCTGAATGTCTGCCAAGATCACTCTCCGTCTTGACACTACGCCAAGGTCACTCACAGTGTCAATACTAAGTCAACAATGGAGAACAGGGGGTTGGGGGAAAGAATGTGTAGTACAGGTAGAGGCTAGGTGTTGGCCACTGATGTTCTGATTTGGGTAGTGGGGGATGAGTGACAGACAGAGGCCAGGTGTTGGCCACTGACGTTCTGATTTGGGTAGTGGGGGATGAGTGACAGACAGAGGCCAGGTGTTGGCCACTGACGTTCTGATTTGGGAAGTGGGGGATGAGTGACAGACAGAGGCTAGCAGAGCTTGATGCAACATTTTGAGTGAAGGAGTTCAGAGTGATGTGTTTCAATGGCAGCTGAATGGAGGTAGATCCCAACTAGAGGATGGCTGGGTCAAGACATCCCACAGAGCACCATTGGACAGCTCTGATACTGCTTGTTTAATGTGTGATCATATGTGAGTATACGTTGAATAGATTGAATGTTGTATGTCAAGATCACCCGCCTGAGGGGATCTGAGGTCACAGAATACGAACGTGAGGATGAGTTTTTGAGAGTGTGTTGAGGATGCAGATAAGGGGAGGGGAGTGTGCGGCTAGAACTGGGTTGGATTAGTTGGGAGCAACATCAATAGCTTATGCTTATAAACTCCAAGTATCTATTTAGAAAAGATGCATTTCTTGTGTTGTTTGTAATCTCATTGCAGTCACTTTAATAGTTGTTGTATGAGTATGATATAATAAATATGGCACCTGCTGCGTGTGGTCGTGAATGATGTGGATGAGTGTGGTAACATTCTAGATAGAATAATCCCAGTGGAAACCTGGACTCTGCTAAAGTGGTACAGGTATAGGTAATTATGTCTCTGTGACCTAGGACTAGACAGGTCTGTGTGGTACAGGTATAGGTAATTATGTCTCTGTGACCTAGGACTAGACAGGTCTGTGTGGTACAGGTATAGGTAATTATGTCTCTGTGATCTAGGACTAGACAGGTCTGTGTGGTACAGGTATACGTAATTATGGCTCTGTGACCTAGGACTAGACAGGTCTGTGTGGTACAGGTATAGGTAATTATGTCTCTGTGATCTAGGACTAGACAGGTCTGTGTGGTACAGGTATAGGTAATTATGTCTCTGTGATCTAGGACTAGA
The DNA here is from genome assembly GCA_036924085.1 of Ariolimax columbianus. Lineage (NCBI taxonomy): Eukaryota > Metazoa > Mollusca > Gastropoda > Stylommatophora > Arionidae > Ariolimax > Ariolimax columbianus. The sequence goes on from JAVGWX010000019.1 coordinate 60,854,581, forward strand.
CAGGTCTGTGTGGTACAGGTATACGTAATTATGGCTCTGTGACCTAGGACTAGACAGGTCTGTGTGGTACAGGTATAGGTAATTATGTCTCTGACCTAGGACTAGAATAAGAACTGCGCAGGTGTGTTGCACTTGTTGTTCTTAGAAGATGTAAAAAGAATTCTTGACTGCTGAATAAAATGTATCCTGTCATGTGAAAGTGAAGTATGGACAATTATAAAACCAAAAACCTCACTAGAGGCAACTGAAACTAATGAGGGTGTGAATGGAGGAATATTACACACAGCGATTTAAATAATTTGATGAGAGTGTGTGGTTTGGGCTCAATGTGACAACAGGAAAAATAGATGGGAAAAAAGGCAGGACAGTTACAGAGAAAATAGATGGGGAAAGAGACAGGACAGGACAGGACAGTTACAGAGAAAAAAGATGGGGAAAGAGACAGGAGAGTTACAGAGAAAATAGATGGGGAAAGAGACAGGAGAGTTACAGAGAAAATAGATGGGGAAAGAGACAGGAGAGTTACAGAGAAAATAGATGGGGAAAGAGACAGGAGAGTTACAGAGAAAATAGATGGGGAAAGAGACAGGAGAGTTACAGAGAAAATACAAGATGGTTTAACATTGTTACACCAAAGCCAGTCATCTCCACAATTGTTAAACATCACTAGAAGGTTGAGATAAAACTACAATAATACAAACATAATAACAAGTGTTAGTGTGTGTCTGTCCTGCTGACGAACATTCATACGTCTGAGACCAACCTGGAGCTTGGGCAGCAGCTGCTGTCTGCCTGTCAGATGTTGTTGTTGGTAGAGATATTGATGCTGAAGGTGGTTGTGTAACCGATGTCAAATCTGACTGTTCAACTGATGACTGACAGAGCTGATTCACATCTCCAGTGTCACCTATCACAGTACACAGAAAACACAAGCCTGTAGCATGTCAAACATGTCTCCATGGTAACAGTACACAGGGACAAGATGATACAAATGTATTACATCAACACTAACCTCAATTACCTGACAAGATGTGGAGAGATAACTCTTACCTCACAAGATGTGGAGAGAGATAACTGTGTGTGTTATTAGATAACTCTTACTTCACACAAGATGTGGAGAGATAACTCTTACCTCACACAAGATGTGGAGAGATAACTCTTACCTCACACAAGATGTGGGGAGATAAATGTGTGTGTTATTAGATAACTCTTACCTCACACAAGATGTGGAGAGATAACTCTTACCTCACACAAGATGTGGAGAGATAACTGTGTGTGTTATTAGATAACTCTTACCTCACACAAGATGTGGAGAGATAACTGTGTGTTATTAGATAACTCTTACCTCACACAAGATGTGGAGAGATAACTGTGTGTGTAATTAGATAACTCTTACCTCACACAAGATGTGGAGAGATAACTGTGTGTGTAATTAGATAACTCTTACCTCACACAAGATGTGGAGAGATAACTGTGTGTGTAATTAGATAACTCTTACCTCACATAAGATGTGGAGAGATAACTGTGTGTGTTATTAGATAACTCTTACCTCACACAAGATGAGAGATAACTGTGTGTGTTATTAGATAACTCTTACCTCACAAGATGTGGAGAGAGATAACTATGTTTGTTATTAGATAACTCTTACCTCACATTACGTTGTTGTTGTGGAAGTCACTCGTAATGTGTTAATTCAACACTTGACAGCATTTCTTTGGTGGCTGGTTACAGTGGCTCTTCCTACATGCCGAGGTGTGAGAATGAGACTATGGTCGTCCTGGCTGTAGTCCAGACAAGACTCCTCAGTAACCTAACCACTATATGGATTACAGACTGATGTGAGACATCCTGTTTTCAGGAAGCCTAACATAGAATTGAGGTGGGGTTTTGATCAGTATGTTTCACCTGACTGATACGACTCTTCACTCACCTCACCCTCCGCTAACATAAGGTAAGGTAGGCCTCCAGTAGCAGATACCAGGGGAGAAAGTGTTACAGGTCTGGTTGTATAAGGTCTCATGTTGTTGGGGATCAAGTGTTACAGGTCTGGTTGTATAAGGTCTCATGTTGTTGGGGATCAAGTGTTACAGGTCTAGTTGTATAAGGTCTCATGTTGTTGGGGATCAAGTGTTACAGGTCTGGTTGTATAAGGTCTCATGTTGTTGGGGATCAAGTGTTACAGGTCTGGTTGTATAAGGTCTCATGTTGTTGGGGATCAAGTGTTACAGGTCTGGTTGTATAAGGTCTCATGTTGTTGGGGATCAAGTGTTACAGGTCTTTTTGTATAAGGTCTCATGTTGTTGGGGATCAAGTGTTACAGGTCTGATTGTATAAGGTCTCATGTTGTTGGGGATCAAGTGTTACAGGTCTTTTTGTAAAAGGTATCATGTTGTTGGGGATCAAGTGTTACAGGTCTTGTTGTATAAGGTCTCATGTTGTTGGGGATCAAGTGTTACAGGTCTTTTTGTAAAAGGTATCATGTTGTTGGGGATCAAGTGTTACAGGTCTGATTGTATAAGGTCTCATGTTGTTGGGGATCAAGTGTTACAGGTCTGCTTGTATAAGATGCCATGTTGTTGGGGATCAAGTGTTACAGACCTGGTTGTATAAGGTCTCATGTTGTTGGGGATCAAGTGTTACAGACCTGGTTGTATAAGGTCTCATGTTGTTTGTGAAGAACTTCTTCTTCTGCTGTGATCAACTGATGCCAAGCTTCTAGCCCAGTGAGGTAAACGAATGAGATTATACATTTCAGATCTTCATCTGCCCCTTACAGGTTTTCCAGGATAGTTTCCAGGGATAGATTGCCTCTCTCTGTCCTGCATAAGTGGGGCAGTTCTGGAGGATGTGATGTCTCATGTTGTTGGGGATCAAGTGTTTCAGGGTTGATTGTACAAGGTCTCATGTTGTTGGGGATCAAGTGTTACAGGGTTGATTGTACAAGGTCTCATGTTGTTAGGGATCAAGTGTTACAGGGTTGATTGTACAAGGTCTCATGTTGTTAGGGATCAAGTGTTTCAGGGTTGATTGTACAAGGTCTCATGTTGTTAGGGATCAAGTGTTTCAGGGTTGATTGTACAAGGTCTCATGTTGTTGGGGATCAAGTGTTACAGGGTTGATTGTATAAGGTCTCATGTTGTTGGGGATCAAGTGTTACAGACTTGATTGTACAAGGTCTCATGTTGTTTGGGATCAAGTGTTACAGACTTGATTGTACAAGGTCTCATGTTGTTGGGGATCAAGTGTTACAGACTTGATTGTACAAGGTCTCATGTTGTTGAGGATCAAGTGTTACAGGGTTGATTGTACAAGGTCTCATGATGTTGGGGATCAAGTGTTACAGACTTGATTGTACAAGGTCTCATGTTGTTGGGGATCAAGTGTTACAGGGTTTATTGTATAAGGTCTCATGATGTTGGGGATCAAGTGTTACAGGGTTGATTGTATAAGGTCTCATGTTGTTGGAGGTCAAGTGTTACAGACTTGATTGTATAAGGTCTCATGATGTTGGGGATCAAGTGTTACAGGGTTGATTGTATAAGGTCTCATGATGTTGGGGATCAAGTGTTACAGGGTTGATTGTATAAGGTCTCATGATGTTGGGGATCAAGTGTTACAGGGTTGATTGTATAAGGTCTCATGATGTTGGGGATCAAGTGTTACAGGGTTGATTGTATAAGGTCTCATGATGCTGCAGTTGTAAAATGGAAGAAGGGGGAGGGTTAGGCCACCATTTTCTCCCTCTTGATTCCTTGTATTCTCTAAATGTAGGTCAAAGCTCATTTACAGGTGAAGAGGCTACAGCATGTTGCTACTTGGGTACGAACCCATTCCCAAAATGTTCAGCACAATGTGAAATATAAAAAGAATCAGTGCCTGTTATAGAAAAGACCCCTACCTGACATCTCCACACACTTGACACAGATAAACTCAACAGCTCTGTCTATCATGTGACACAACTCTGTAAAGTCTATCTGGTTACCTCCATCTTCTGTCCATGACCTTCCTGCGGTGACGACCTGCAACAATAGATGACAAATTTTCTGAGGTCAATATTTATATCTGAATAAAAAGTCAGATTTTATAGCAGGAAGAGAATAATAACATGAAACATACATGGAGTGTGACGAACACAATTTATGATAATATATCTTTGTACACATGTCTGAATGTATTTAGACTATCTGTACACAAATGTGTGTACCTTCTCTCTATTAATTGGTATACCAACAGAAAACCACATGAACTTGGCTACCTTCTCTCTCCTAATTGACATACCAACAGAAAACCACATGAACTTGGCTACCTTCTCTCTCCTAATTGACATACCAACAGAAAACCACATAAACTTGGCTACCTTCTCTCTCCTAATTGACATACCAACAGAAAACCACATAAACTTGGCTACCTTCTCTCTCCTAATTGACATACCAACATAAAAACCACACAAACATAATCACGTACCTTGTCCACATACTCATCAACCGCACATATCAATTGGGCCTTTTGGTCTTTCAAAAAACTCAGCTTAAGGGCAATAAATGCTGCCTGTCTCTGGTTGGTAGCTGCCATCTCAGAAAGCCTGTGAAAATATTAAAATCGTGCAGGTGAATGAAATAATATTACTTACTGGATTACTCAAATATCCGCTCATTGCGCAGGCTGTGGTTGTGGGTATGGTCTAGTGTCGTTTTTATGGACGAGACAGCTGCCCAGCCTGTGCGATGTCTTGTTAATTCTGGATTTAGGTCATGCTGCATGTTCAATAGGCATCCTAGGCATCAGTAAAGAATAGATTGGATGCGCATAGCTTTTAGAGCAGGGAAATGTAAATGAAACTGGTTGTATACAGACTCAGCAGAGTCTTCTAAACCAGTATAAAGACGTTAAGTTTAATTCTCCTCTACGTGCTCCAAATTCTCGCCATCGAAGATGACTGTGATGTGAGTGAAATGGTTGCACATTACGTTTGTCTTCTAGGTGCTCATCTCAAGGCCCCCTTTTCTCTCTACTCTATGAAGCATAGCTACCATCTGGTTGGTGTCCTTGGCTGTTTCTGTGATGAGCACTATGTCATCTGCAAAGCAGAGGTGGTTAAATCGCTAGACATTGATGTTGATGCCAAAGGGGACCAGTTACATTGACTGATGATGGATTACATGCATGTGGAAAAGAGCCTTTGTGAGATATGATCCCCCTGGTGAATTCCTTTCATGAAATAATATTTACTGGACAATTTAACCTTTTTTCTGCCATGCCCTCTTGTCTCCCTATGAAGCATAATGCCACAGCTACTAAAGCAGCATCTATTATAAAATTAAACATGTAACAATATTTATTATTTAGCTCTATCATACACGGAACAATATTTATGTTTTATCTGCATCAAACATGCAACAATATTTATGTTTTATCTGCATCAAACATGCAACAATATTTCTCTATTTTTGTTAAACAACTAAAAGATAACGGCATGATAACATTCTGTCATATTAACTTAAAAAATCTAGATTTGGTCAGAATTCTTCTCCACATCAAAGGCTGTCAGATATGAGTCTACGTACAGATCTGATTTTTGTTGTATGATCAGAAACAGTTATTCTTGTTTCATTGTTTAATGTTATCTTGATACATATTGTATATTTCTCATCCCATCCCCTCTTGTTCATTCTGTTCTTTTCAAGATACTAGAAGGCTTCCTACTGCAGTCTACAGCCAGAGAGATTTGTGGTACAAACTATTAACTAAATAAATAACCAGGTGTGATACCACCCATCAACATATAAAATATCGTTGAACCTACGACTCGGGAGACTGATCCCCTAACACTGTGTCACTCTTGTTCTCTAGCTTATATGATCTGACAATGGGATCATATATTGTAAGAAGACGCATAATGTTGTGAAAGTGAAAATAGTTTTTCGTAAGTAATCGTCACTGAAGTGAATTACTTTCTTGGCCTTGGGCAAGACACTTGGCAACCGTATTTTCTCCATAGCAGGGTCTTTTTGGTTATGACCCAGTGTATAAAACATAAAATAATTAACATCCAGGCATGATCAATTTAGGTATAGTTTTAAAACCAAAACGTTTCTACAATTAACAAACCTATCTGTGGATACGTCAAAGTACTAGAAGTAAATCTATAGCAACGATTCCTGGAAAAGTATCTCACTTTAAACTTCCCTCTTCCATATTGGTTCCGGTACAATAAGGGGAAGCTACTCTCAGACTGCAAAGTGGAAGAGGGAATAATTTATCCCCTGGGTCGAGGGGTAAGGAGCTCCCCTCTCAAAGAGATTAACTGAAACGGTTGGCGATCGAATTCCGCAAGTAGCAAGGAAGATGGTACCTCCAGTTGTGTCGATTTATACGACATGAGGAAATTATGATGTTGTTTTAATCCAGTTAAATTCCGGCAGGGAAAAAAAACTGATAAAGATACAGGAGCACAAAACAGTAACACTGCTTGAATGTACGAACAAGGGAAGAATTTACATGTGGTAATAGAGATGAGAAACTACAGAATTAATATCCTGGGACTAACTGAGACAATGTAGAAAGGAGTTAAGAGGATGAAGCTGACAACAGGGACAATGTTGATGTTCTCGTGGCTGGATGAAGAAAGGGCATACCATCGTCGTGTGGACCTAACACTATCAGAAGAGGCGCAACAGGCACTTATAGAATCGGAAAAATACTAGATACTTTTAGAAGTGGTGAAAAGAAGTTGATAGCAAAGGTTTTATAATGTTATACACCAGGTAATGAGAAATAGGACTTTGGGAAAGAAGTTAATAGCAAAGGTTATCTAATGTTATACACCAGCTAATGAGAAATACGACTCGGGGAAAGAAGAAGTGTACACCAGACTTCTGAGAATCATGGATAAAAGGAGAAAGTAAACATTGCCGTTCTGTTGAGTGACCTAAATGCAACCCGAGTGGTCTGCCGGGGTCTTTGTGTATGACAAGGACAAGAATAGCACCACTGCCACACAGAGAGCATGTCGTAAGAGGCGACTAACTGTGTGACATGGCATGACACCGGCCATGGTTAGGTGGTTTGTTCAGAGCAGCATAAATGGCGCCTAACAGGCTGCGGGTCTACTTTGCTTTAGTGTTTGAGTCTATAAAGATGAACTCGCACATCGGTTAACCACCTAATGCAGCGGAGTATTAAACTGCTCAAGCCTAGCCCACTAAGCAGGAAATCCTTCTCCCGGCTTTATCCAGCTCATACCATAGCTGGGACCTGCACATGGCCATCTGCCCCTGTAGAAATACTGGTCGACTAAGAACCTAAATGTATGTTCATATTATTAAGGAGAAGTCAGTCTCACATTCTCGTCCTCAGCTACCCTGATTTAGTGGCAAGACATAGTCTAGACGACTGAGGGCAGAAGAGAATGCACGTTTTTCTAATGGTTTTCGACGGAAGACTGTCTTGCGATCAGATATCCCACAAGGCAGTGGGGGCAGAAATAGAACCGCTGAGATCATAAACTTCTACTCAATTGCATCATACATATAATTGGGCATGCCAGAAACTCACATGAGACAGCAGGGGTAGTCCAGCCAAGTTGTGATGATGGACCATATAATTGGGCATGGGACAGCAGGGCTAGTCCAGTCAAGTTGTGATGATGTATCCGAACCAAAGACAAAGTTAGAAGCAGTTGTCTCCATGGAAACGTTCTAGACGCAACTCGTGGCTGAAATTCATATGGGGCTTACGTCACGAGAATGCGCGTATCTCTCTTTGGGGGTCAGCGATTGCCATTCTGTGAACGGCATCCATGTTTGGATTAGAAAGTACACAACTGCACCTGTCTTGACAATTTGTACTCACCAGACATGACATGGAACATAGGCTGTTCTTGTTAGTGAACATTGGTGGTGAACACAAATCGGAAACCAACAATTTCTGTAAGAACACTGCCATAGTTATAGCGAATAGTCAACGGTTGGTTCATCCAACATGCAGACAAACAATATACTCCCGCCATTGTAGAGATACAGCCTGTTACTTGTACCATTGTAGTCTTTTCATTGGCCAATGTGGCAGCTAACAGACATGACAGGTTGGAAGGGCGATGGAGGGTATGGTTTCGGGGAATAGAGAACGAGGTTGACCTTGTCGACCCTGGACCCAGGACATTACTGAGAGTTTGCGTCTTCCCTGGAGTCGGCAAGTCGCCTTGCCACGAATCGAATGGAGTTCAGGACAGCCATGACCAGGGATGTGTAGGGGACTGTCATGGGCGTTGTCCTTCGGCAGGGAGGTGTAGGGGACTGTCATGGGTGTTGTCCTTCGGCAGGGAGGTGAAGGGGACTGTCATGGGCGTTGTCAGGGGGGGGGGGGTAAAAGGGACTGACATGGGTGTTGTCCTTTGACAAGGAGGTAAAGGAGACTGTCATGGGTGTTGCCAAGGAGGTAAAGGGGACTGCCATGAGCGTTGTTAGGGAGATAAAGGGGACTGTCACGGGTGTTGTCCTTCGGCAGGGAGGTGTAGAGGACTGTTATGCACATACGTGAATTTTTGCCCTCATTCAGATTGTGTCAGCCGCTGACAGTCAGCTTTTCAGTGTTGAGTCGTACAACAGAAAGTCAAACCAATTTCCGTCATGTGTGCTACTAAAAGTCAAACCAATTTCCGCCATGTGTGCTACTAAAAGTCAAACCCATTTCAGTCATGTGTGCTACTAAAAGTCAAACCCATTTCAGTCATGTGTGCTACTAAAAGTCAAACCCATTTCAGTCATGTGTGCTACTAAAAGTCAAACCCAGTTCAGTCATGTGTGCTACTAAAAGTCAAACTCTTTGGAGCGCACAAGTGAGTAAACTTACTGATCGTATGCCTTCCACAACAACAACAACAACAGCAGCAACAACAACAACAACAACAGCAACAACAACAACAACAGCAACAACAACAACAACAGCAACAACAACAACAGCAACAACAACAGCAATAACAACAGCAGCAGCAACAACAACAACAACAGCAACAACAACAACAGCAATAACAACAGCAACAGCAACAACAACAACAACAGCAACAACAACAACAACACCAACAGCAACAACAACAGCAACAACAACAACAACAACAGCAACAACAACAACAACAACAACACTAACAGCAACAACCAGAACAGTAACAACAACAACAGTAACAACAACAACAACAGTAACAACAACAACAACAGTAACAACAACAACAACACTAACAGTAACAACAACAACAACAACAACAGTAATAACAATAACAACAGTAACAACAACAACACCACTAACAGTAACAACAACAACAACAACAGTAACAACAACAACTACACTAACAGCAACAACAACAACAACAGTAACAACAACAACAACAACAACAACAGTAACAACAACAACAACAACACTAACAGCAACAACAACAACAGCAGCAACAACAACAGCGACAACAACAACAACAACATCAACAACAGCAACAACAACAACAGCAACAACAACAACAGCGACAACAACAACATCAACAACAACAACAACAGCAAAAGCAACAACAACAACAGCGACAACAACAACAACAACATCAACAACAACAACAGCAACAACAACAACACTAACAGCAACAACAACAACAACAACACTAACAGCAACAACAACAACAGTAACAACAACAACAACAGTAACAACAACAGCAGCAGCAACAACAACAACAACAACAACAACACTAACAGCAACAACAACACTAACAGTAACAACAACAACAGTAACAACAACAACAGTAACAACAACAACAACACTAACAACAACAACAACACTAACAGTAACAACAACAACAGTAACAACAACAACAACAGTAACAACAACAGCAGCAGCAACAACAACAACAACAACAACAACACTAACAGCAACAACAACACTAACAGTAACAACAACAACAGTAGCAACAACAACAGTAACAACAACAACAACAGTAACAACAACAACAACACTAACAGTAACAACAACAACAACAGTAACAACAACAACAACAGTAACAACAACAACAACAACAGCAACAACAACAACAACAGCAACAACAACAGCAACAACAACAACAGTAACAACATCAACAACAGCAACAACAACAACAGCAACCACCTCTATAATCTCAACAAGCTCCAGTTAACTCCGCTAACAATAGCACCTGATATACAGTTAGATCTGGTAAGACTGTCAGGAAGGAAGCTGATCAACACATACACGTGTAGTCTCTGACATTTTATCGACGACGGCAGTGTCTGCTTTAGAACTATCTTCACTTTTTATACGATATTATCTTTCTATTTTTTCTTTGTTCTCGATCCTTCCACATTGGTTACCCAACATCATCTGTGTGCCAATCCGTTCTTTTTGATTTCACTTAGAAATGTTTATGTTGGACTAATCACTAAGAAGATTACTTTGTAATTTATTTTCTATATTGTTTCCAACTTTGTTGTTCTGGGAATAATAACTCCGTGCCAATGGAGGAAGATGGAAGTATTTCATATTTGTTCTATCAAGGAAAGTAGGTGATGACTTTAGTCTCGGCAAATAGACGCGGATTCCAGGTCCCCAAGTTTGTCACCTATTGCGAGAAATAACAATAATTATAATGTTTGCACAGGTGTCAAAAGACCGTTGCGTCAATCGATCACTACCAGGTCCAACTTCTGAGGCTGGGTTCATGCGTAGCGTGTCGACCGAAATCCCTACATACTCCCCAGGTGGAGCCGTGTACTCCGCAGTCTTGAGATGAGGGCTACGAGGAGTGTGTTAGACCAATGTTTGTGTCAAGCTCTCCGTGTCTGTTCGTGTCAAATTCCATGTTTTTACGTGTCCCGCCGCCGAGGTTTCGAGCTGTGGTCACCTGTTGTTCAGCAGGACCTTTGCTCTGCTAAGAATACGAGGTTGGGAGATGTATCATGTAACCTCCAGTGAAGGGAGGGCCGGCAGGAGGAATAGGGCTTCAGTCCTAGTAGAAATGTCCTTTAGTAGTGATAATCTGGACTGAATGCCGGTCTGCAGTTAAGCAGAACGTTGATTTCCGTCATGGACTGGTTTACCACGGCGTGAGCCAGACATGAAATGCAGCATAACAAGCAGGATAACCGATCGAAAGCGCATCAATTCCACAGTCCTTTTTACAACCTGGTGAAAAAGTTGTGAATTATAATCTTCTTCTTCTTCATCGTACGCAGTGAATTATAATCTGAACAGGAACCACGAAACATCGGAAAACTCGACACAAACACCGGAGAGAGTCGAGAGCGCATCCACTAAGCGCTGCCATCTTACTTAAAGGAAATAACCCAGATAGACAAATGTGCATTTCCGATTAGTGCGATGGTGTCCCTTGTTAGAATGAAATTTTGTTTTTTGTTCACATTTGAGTTTCGAGTGGGATCAAGATGCTGAGCAGTGCATGAGCTGCAGTGGTCAGCGACCCATACCTGACTGCTAGCGCCAGGGCCAGCGAACCAGACCTGCCAAGACCCTTCTACACCTCCATGCGGTGATCCTGGATAACAGGCTGCAGCAGGGCAGACTGGCTAAGGAGAAAAGATCGAAGAGGGAATGCTAACCCGGTACTCAAAAATTGCTTGCTGAAGTAGGATGTGTTGGACCGAAAGGTGCAAATATCGCAGTCAAGCTGTAAACTACGACACAACGCATTCCGTTCTCTGTGCTACATTCTGCTACTTAAGCCCTTTCATGGTTCGGTAGCGGGAGATTGAGAACGAACGAAGAAGAAGAAGAGTTTCGAGTTTGTGAAAGTGTGTGTGTATGTGTGTGTGTGTGTGAATGTGTGTGTATGTGTGCGTGTGTGTGTGTGTGTGTGTGAATGTGTGTGTATGGCAGTGATGATGTGAGTGTTTGTGTGTATGTGTGTGTGTATGTGTGTTTGAGTGTGAGTGCGTGCGTGTGTTTTTCTACAGTTATTTCACATGTATTCATTTCTTCCGTCTCTCCAAAATTCAGTAACCTAAGATGTTATTGGAACACTATTATGGTGCCCTGAAGGCAGTCTATGCCCCACAATCCATCACACATCACTTCTCTTCAATACTGATGACACGACGCTGGTGAGCGGTACACTTGAGCGCTGGGTGGCCGATGATTTCAGTGAGATTCTCAGCCATCCCTTGACCATCAACGATCAAACCTTAGCAGCGAACGTCGCAAGTCGCGACCAATGAGAGCCTCGGCGCTCCTTCATGTACTGGTCAGGTCTGGACAACAAACAGCCAAATGTCTAGCCGCAGGGGGCTGAGGGTCAGATGCTCTTTCTGCTTGTTTGCAAACACGAGTTCACATCCTTCTTCAACGGCTGACAGACCAATTCAACTTCCAAACACGTGCAGATACCACTATATGTTATTGGGCCAAAGGACAAGAACCCATAGGTCGCTGGATCAATAACAAGCCAACAGACCAATTCCGTTCAATTTAGAATAGTGGCCAGATACCCCCGAAGGACCGAAAAGATGCTCCCTTATCCACGTGTACCAGCGAAAGGATAACCATCAGATAGTCATAAAGGAATCACGCTTCCTGTTTATCATTAGCAAAATTCTTGAGTACCTGACTAGACAACTTGAGCATTGTTTGTTCCCTAAGAGTAAGTTTGGTTGTCTAGCGGGTGGTAGGCATGTGGACTTAACCCAAAGGTCTGTGACACAGGGAACATGGAAGGGCTCTGGCAAATCATGGTGGTTTGGTTGTCTAGCGGGTCGTAGGATAGTCGACCTGACATAGGGCCTTTGACACAGGGAACATGGAAGGGCTCTCGCAAATCATGGTGAAGTTTGGTTGTCTCGCCATTACAGTTGTCCGACAGTTTCGTGATGACATGATGGCTCTCTTATGCTGCACTAAGGAGAGTTTCTGTAGCCTTCCCAGTCACCAGCGGTGTCAAACAGTACTCTGCTGGCACCGATCCTCTTTAACGTTGTCTGTTGGTTAATGCTCTCTCATGGTGTACATGTCACTGCTACTGGCATGTATATCAAGTACATGGCGCTGCTACTGGCATGGATATCAAGTACATGGCGCTGCTACTGGCATGGATATCAAGTACATGGCGCAAGGTTAGTTGTCGAACTAATGACACCTGAATTCATGAACCGAGGAAATCTTGTTCGCTGACACCTGAATTCGTGAACCGAGGATCTTGTTTGCTGACTCCTGAATTCATGCACCGAAGATCTTGTTTGCTGACTCCTGAATTCATGCACCGGGAATCTTGTTTGCTGACACCTGAATTCATGCACCGAAGATCTTGTTTGCTGACTCCTGAATTCATGCACCGAGGATCTCCTGTTTGCTGACTCCTGAATTCATGAACCGAGGATCTTGTTTGCTGACGACTATGCAATTGATTCCTGCTCAGAACAAGAAATACAATCCACCCTGACGGAGTCTTCGTTGGCGGCGTGCAGTCATTTTGATGTTACAATCAACACTAGAGAAACTCAGATGCTCTTCAAATCAGCTCCAGGGAAATGGGACAGCGTACCAAACATCGCCATACAAAACAAGGCAACCGATAGCTCCTCCCCAACCGTAGGCAATACTCAATATCCACAGCCGACACCCCACCCCCCTTGTGTGGCCCAAACTCCACAGCTGACATCCCATGTGCCCCCCCCCCTTCCCTCTTGTTTCGCTCAAGTGTGGCAGAGTCTGCCGTGCTACAATTAGACTTAACTGGTATATAAGATGACACTTCGCAACACAAGTGTCATACTGTCGCCACCTGCTCTTGCGATGGGTAACTATTATCATTTTTACCAATATGACAACCGAGGGATATCTGCCACACAGGCTATGTCCCTTTCTCACAGCTCTAACAAGGGCAGGCTCTGTCCCTATACCACAACACTAACAAGGACAGGCTATGTCCCTATACCACAGCACTAACAAGGACAGGCTATGCCCCTTTTTCACAGCACTAACAAGAGCAGGCTATGTCCCTTTCTCACAGCACTAACAAGGACAGGCTATGTCCCTTTCTCACAGCTCATCCTTTGGTCTCAGCTTAGTGTCAAGATAAAGGTATATAAGTAGCTGGCGCTGCTGTTATGGATCAAGTGTTAGCTTAAAAGCTTCATTGTGCTAGTGCGTCGCCTTTTTTAGTTAAGCACACCACAGCTCAGTAATTGAAAAATTAGACATGCAGACATGTGCTCGTGAGGGCTGGGAACTCACAGACATGTGCTCGTGTGGGCTGGGAACTCACAGACATGTACTCGTGAGGGCTGGGAACTCACAGACATGTGCTCGTGAGGGCTGGGAACTCACAGACATGTGCTCGTGTGGGCTGGGAACTCACATACATGTGCTCGTGTGGGCTTGGAACTCACATACATGTGCTCGTGTGGGCTGGGAACTCACATACATGTGCTCGTGAGGGCTGGGAACTCACAGACATGTGCTCATGAGGACTGGGGACTCACATACATGTGCTCGTGTGGGCTGGGAACTCACATACATGTGCTCGTGAGGGCTGGGAACTCACAGACATGTGCTCATGAGGGCTGGGAACTCACAGACATGTGCTCGTGGGCTGGGAACTCACAGACATGTGCTCGTGGGCTGGGAACTCACAGCCATGTGCTCGTGTGGGCTGGGAACACAATCCGACATGTGATCTAGTGGGCTGGGAATACAATCCGACATCTAGTGGGCTGGGAACTCATGGACAGTAGAACATGTCCCCCAGACACTTTGATGACATGAAAGAAGCGGAATGACAGCCTGACCTTCCCCAACAATGGTGGGAAATAAACTGTGTGCTGACGACAGAAGTCTGAGACAGACAACCACGTTTATGAGTCTGAGACAGACAACCACATTTATGAGTCTGAGATAGACAACCACATTTACGAAGGAGATGTAGTTTTTTGGTGGTTAACCCGTATGTGAAGAGAGAGGCCTCAGAGTTATCATAACCCTTGACTGGGAATGCAATCAGGGGTGCAACGAGACAGCAGAGGTTAATCAGCTGATAAATACTAACACTCTGGAATTGGGTGCAGTCAAATTTAGCAATATCGCAATGTGATTCAGACGTACTGAGGCAGTGACCTCAGCTCTGAAATGGATATCTGAGGAGAACTCTTTAACAAGGGCAGTCAAGTTAGACTCTCAATTCTTACTTTGGAAGGTACAAAAGGACTGGCTTAGGCATGGGTTGATAGCCACCGCATAGGCTCTAAACCTCCAGGGGCTGGTGTGGATCTAATGTCACAGTCATGTAGGGTTTCGGACACTGAGAGAGCTGACATCTTGTCCATTCAATCACCTCGCCTTAGCGAAAGATAGGAGTGACGTTTTGACGTCCACCAATGACCGCCTGTTGGATGGCGACACTGCTTCATGTCATCAGTATGCACACCCTTCGCCATTTAGAGAGAGAGAGAGAGAGAGCACCAATAGGTGTGTCCGTAGTGTAGTGAAATCGCTTCTAACAGAGAACTGACGAGAGATTGTATAGATCGACAGTCACGTGAGATATTCGTGTGCTAATCTGGTGGTTGAACTGTATGTGACGCGATTCCGTAGACAGAACGCAAGAGTTTATGAAAGCAATAGATGTGGTTATGAGATTGAACACAGAAGGAGAGGACTCTGAAACCAGCGATCTGTGGGCCGCATGCCCACTAGGTCCGTCAGTTGAGTGGTCAATCTGGATGGTGGTCAACCTGGGTGCGAAAGAGGGTTTGAAAGAAAATTTACATTTACTGTAAGGGTATTAAAACGGGTAAGGTTGTGAATATTTATTGTGTTAAAAATATGTAGCAAGACGGTTACAGCTATCGTATCTCGTGGCACATTGACCATGCTAAGTCCTATCTCTTGGCACATTGACCATGCTAAGTCCTATCTCGTGGCACATTGACCATGCTAAGTCCTATCTCGTGGCACATTGACCATGCTAAGTTCTGTCTCGTGGCACATTGACCATGCTAAGTCCTCTGCTTCGATATGCTTCAGTTCATCAAGCTGTAAATTGCCGCCTGACTTAGTGAAGACAAGGTAGCGAGGATAGGGACTGGTCATCGAACAAATGAAACGGGTTCTCCGACTTCTCAGTTACGACCACGCCTCCAATTTGCCGAAGGTGATGAAAGTCATCCGTTCATGTACCAACCGTCAACAGTTGCAGCTCGTCGCCAAGATGAAGGTAGTCACACAACATACACTGCTGTCCGTGATGAAGTGTTAATAACATCATTATACTTAGTCCCAGTTTCTTGTGAAGTGGTGTGACCAATTCGATCAATACATGTGTGTATACACTATATTACTAACACCAACCTTAGACAATACGAATATATACATGCGTGTGTCGGTGGTAGAATGAAATGAACATTGGTAGTTTAAAGTTAAAAGTCATTATGACTCTAGATCGAACTAGATCTATATTTCACAGTTTCAAATTGTGCACCAAGAAGAGCTGGATCGCTATTTACTTTTTCCGTGATGTCAACTTGGCAGAAGCACTAATTTAAAGTTTACTGGTCTCTTTCCTTGTTTCGAGAAGCTTATGTTACCTAAAGGACCGTGGTTCGATTCCCGAGTATTTAATACGTTTATGTTATTCTGTGTTTATGTTTTCGTTGTGCAACGTTATTTATCTTCAGTGTGGTACTATCCTACATTATATCCATTCTTCTTCCCAATACAATTTGAGGAAATTTGGAGTGAGCATCTTTGAATATATTTACAGTAGCCTCGTTTTGAAAGTAAGGCGCCATGTTGGAATCTGAACGTCCGTGAAAACAGTTTGGACATTACTTCGGTGACTGCTTTTATTTGGTGCTTACTTTCAAACTTTCTGACACTTTTAACACTTGGATTTGAAGATTACGGGATAAGTTTGGCTTCATATTCATTCTACAGAAACATTAAGCCTAAACTCTTGAAGTAATTTGTTCATCTATCGGTAACAAAAACTTGGTTGTGTTCCAAGTCCAACAACCGTGCTCGCTCGACCGACGTCGGCCAGTGACAGAACTCACTTTTATCTTTCAGTACAGTTCCTTTCTTCAATTTGGACACCTACAGATTGTGAAACACCAATTGATATAAGGTAAGATGGTTGTCACTGTTAGACTTTTCGGACAAGTAAAGCAGCAGGTAAGTTTCACGCAATAACCATTTTGTTTTGGCCCAGACATGTCGGCGTCAGAGAAATGTGCAAGCGTTAGCAAGACTTGTGACTCTAGTAACTTTGTGTTACACCTCCTTCTTGTCTCAAGATTTGCCGACTCTTTTAGATTTGATACCGCAAACATTAATGTCAGTTGAGGATAATATTAGGCTGTCTAGTGTATGTTATCGTCAGCTTATTGAGGTAGAACAGTCGGACATCCATTATATCACATCCTTTGTTGTTGCTTGTTTGTATGGGAGGACCTCGCAGCTGGCTGGTTACTAAGGGCCTTAGTAAGGCGATAGGACAATTATTCATTGATCTTTGTTTTCGCTCTGATGGTAATGCAGTGATGATGGGGGCCAATATTTTCTATAAACCAACAGATAAATAGATTTATTTATGTTTTCAGAAGTTGTCTGATTGAGATAAGTACAGTAAATATTGTCCTAGTACTTGAACGATCTATTATTAAATGATTATTATTTACAAATAAGACATCTAAATAGATCTAATGCCAGTAGAACATACCATATACCTCCGGCAACAGCGACAATACAGATTACAGGAACATTGGTCAGTACTATGTATAGTATTTAATTGTTGCTGCGTCATTTTTTGTATGGGTGATCTCATCATCATGGGCATGTCAGTCTCTAGACCATGCGCATGGCGCCCCATGAGCTTTGTCCAACTCCGTCTCATGTATTTCGACACTGTCTGCTGTGACTAAAGGCTGTTCTACGAGTGACAGTCCCTGCCACAGTACAACCATGCTGAGGAGAGTAGCTTGCCGGGGTGTTCCTTAATCTCTTCAGTCTTTCTCTTTTCTCTACAGCCAGAAGACCTCTACGAGCAGGGCAGAAACTATGCCCCCTCCAATGGCCTGTCTCCAAACAGCTTTATCCTGAGCAATTGTTGACTAGCCCTCGGATGGGTTGTCCCTCTTGCATGTGTCCTTGAATCGCAGTGTGGGATGATCGACTTTTCTAACTCCAATGGCCAGCTGTCCATAGAGGATATCCTTTGGCAGCCTCTCATCTTCCATGCAGTGAACATCCCCCAACCATCGAAGAAGTCCTTGACTCAACAGCCGAGTACATGCTGTGAGTGTTTTCTCGCTGTAAGACCACATTATGTGGCACTCCCTCTTGCCACCCAATCCCCAATATAAGCCGTAGACACCTCATCGCGTGAAAGGTGTTGAGCCGCCGTTCCTGTTTAGTGTAAGGGCTCCAAGTCTCGCTTCCATACATGAGATTGCCAAGAGCGCAGGTCTGATAGACCCGTACCTTGGGGTAGTGAGATAGGGCAGCATTCTCTCAAATCTTCTTCGTCAGGCGGGCCATGATGGTACTCATCCTGCCAAGTCTACTGTCTATCTCTTTCTCGAGCAATAGAGTGCTGCTGATGGCAGACCCCAGATAAGTTAAGCTGTTGACGACCTCCAGAGTGACATCAGCAATCTTTATAGATGGGGGAAAGGTAATACCCTGTGCACAGACATTTGTCTTTTCCAGGCTTATGGTGAACCCAAACTGCTTGTTCACCTTGACGAATCTATCTCCCAGTCTCTGTAGAGCCTCCTCACTATTGCTCACTAGAACCGCATCATCTGCAAATATCATCTCCCCGATGAGCACTGTCCTCGCACACATTGGAGACAGGTTAAACAGCCGCCCATCTGACCTGGTGTGCAGATAAACACCATCCACAGACGTGCCATAAGCGTAGGGTAGGAGCATGGAGAAGAGGGTTGGCGCGAGCACACAACCCTGCCTCACTGTTGGTGGGAAAAGAGTTTGGAGATGATCCATCGAATAGGACTGAACCCTTCATATCAGTGGGAAAAGAAATGATCATGCTATGCAGTTTGGGGGTAGCTGATCTTTAGAAGTTCGAATAGACCCTTTCCTCTAACCAAGTCAAAGGCCTTGGTGAAGTCTGGGAACATCATATATAGCGGCTGGTCCTGTTCTTTGCATTTCTCCTGGATATGGCGTTCCTACCTCGTCACATCAATCAGCCAGTTTAAACAAGGCTATAGTACTTTTTCACTATTTTCAAAACATTTGTGCAATTTTAAATTTGTCACAAGAGGTCTACAAAGTCATTGGGCTGGTTGATAAAAGAAATGTAAAAGTGGCAGTGAATGAAACTGCCATTGAAGTGAGATCATGGCCTGGATCAATTTGAGGATAATGTACATTGAGAGAAAAGGGGCACTTGGATGAACTGTTGCATACACTAGCTTCTGGATATCATTCTCAGGCAACCCCCTGCTCTATTACAACCTAAGTGAGGAGACTATACGAGTTCATATGTGGATTTTTTTGTCTAAGGCCTAAGATAGTCTAAAAGTAGAAACTGCCATCGGGGATAAAGTGTTAAGAGGTACTAGGTCCCATCTTATTCTGAGGTTAGGTAGCCAGTTCTTTTCTTGGCAGTGTTGTCCAACTGTAATGAAGGTACCCATTTATAGTTGGGTAGACTTCAATGTGCAGAAACTTGGGAATAAACTCTGTCCCTTTGCCATGAGGGATAAGTACTCTAACAGCTGTGCCACAGGCACTAGTGAATAGTTAACCTATTCGTTAAGTGTCTTCATCAGCAGAACACGAAGATACAGTTAGTAGAGTAGTACATGAAGGAGCACTGACTGACAGCTTTGGGGTGTAAAGAAGTTTTTTTTTTGGGGGGGGGCGCAGCATAGATTGGATAACGTAATAAAGCCATCAATCAAGGGGGAAAAGAACTGGTATTCAATGGACACTATTGTCACAGCTGGAGGACCTGGACTTCGTAGATGATCTGGTGCTTTTGTCACACAGTCATGGCCAAATGAGCAAGAAACTTGATAGGGTAAAAGAACAATCAGTCAAACTGGGACTGAATGAATATCAACATGAAGAATCCTTAAACTCACCACTCTCAGAACAGAACCAAACCTGCTGAAGGGAGAGCACTTGGATGCCTTTGTCCATTTGGGCAGCACAAGTGACACATCAGGAGGTAGAGATGCAGATGTAAGGATCATCATTTAAAAGACAAGAATGGCACTTCTGACACTAAACAACATATGGAGATCCAGGGAAATCAAGACTCACACCAAAGTTAGAATATTCAACACCATTGGGAACTCAAAGCTGCTATATGAAGGTGTAACATGGACAATAACCAATACCATACAACAAAGTCTCCAGTTCTTTGGCAACAGATGCCTGTGATGCATAATGGGCATTCAGCTGAAGGACATGGTGAGGAATGAAGACATATGGAAAAGAAGCCAATAACAGCCACTGGAACAACAAATTAAATGAAAATTGGCCTGGATAGGACACCACCGGAAGGCACTGTCCAGCATAGTCAGACATACTCTTACATGGAATCCACAAGAGAAGAGAAATAGAGGTAGACCCCAAAAAATACATGGAGTAGGAACTAAGATCAAATGATTACACATGGAGAGAGGCAGACAGAGCAGCCCAGTACCATGTATGCTGGCAAGATGTTGTCACTGGAATATACACAGAGATCAGTGACATTCTTTGATTGATCAGCAGGACAGCAACATGTGAAATATAGTGTACGCACTCAACCATCTGTCTCCATCTCATTTCTTGCCCGTCTCCATCTAGTTTCTTTCCCATCTCCCAGCCTCTACCTCATTTCTTATCTATCTCCCTGTCAACATCTCATTTCTTTCCCATCTCCCTGTCTCCATCTCATTTCTTACCCATCTCCCTGTCTCCATCTCATTTCTTACCCATCTCCCTGTCTTCATCTAATTTCTTGCCCGTCTCCATCTAGTTTCTTTCCCATCTCCCAGCCTCTACCTCATTTCTTATCTATCTCCCTGTCAACATCTCATTTCTTTCCCATCTCCCTGTCCCCACCTCATATTTTCCCTGCCTCTACATCATTTTTTCCCATCTCCCTATCTCTATCTGATTTTTTTTCCATCTCCCTGCCTCTACTTAATTTCTTTCCCGTCTCCTTCTAATTTCTCCATCAATTAGTGAGCCTTGACGAAGGCTGAACCTAGAAATACCACAACTAGCCACATGTACAGTATCGAGAGAGTTAAGTATGTTAACGGTGCTTGTCTACACATTAGTGGCATCTGCCAGGGCTGAGGAATATAAAGCATGTTTCCCCGACAGAGGCTCCATAGTGTACAGACTCGACCTTGATTTGGTTCCAATAGTAAATAACAAAGAGGCCAAGTGTCTTTAGACAAGACAAATCTAGTTATATTTGTTTGCAGCTTTGATGAGGTGTGTCTTCATTGCATAGTACTTCATCGTTGACGGCAGTGTCCACTATGGGACCAATAACAACATATTTGCACATCTGTTGGGGAAAGTCTGCATACAGTTTGTATTAATGTTTAGTAGCATTAATCCTAAACATGCATAATGAGACAATTTGTATGGAAGAGAGCAGTACAACGTGCAGATAACGTCACATCAGCTTGGGGATGGGACAGATAAGTTGACGTTGAGGAAATATTGGTCATAGTTCTCGGACGAACCGCACCACGTCTAGTTTGTGAGAGGCAGGCAGTATGGGCTTCATTTGACAAAGAACGATATTTTCAGAAGTGGGGCTAAATAGTTAGGTTGCTTGATTCTTACAGCATACAAACCTAGTTAGTTTCCCAGCCACGACTCACTTGTAAATTGGTACTTGATTTGTCAAGGGAGACCAAGCGATCAGGAACACTGGAACACAGTCTTCGTCCGTTCTCAAACTCCCACTACAAAGCCCTGAGAAAGGCTTTGTAAGTAGCATGGGACGGAATGCGTTTTGTCATAGTTTACAGCATAAGTGCGATATTTGCACCTTCCAGTGCACACAATAGTCATGTTTCTCCACACAAGCATGTTATATTTATGTTTTTCATTTCTGCACAATCAAGTCTCTAACACTTTATCCCCGACAGCAGCACTTGTTGTTACGGATCCACCAGCATCCTGGCTCTCGCCCTTCATACAAAGTCATGTAATGGTATCTGCACGTGTTTATCAGCTGTTGTTTAGTGCCATACAAAGTGTTCCATGTATCTGGCCACGGAGGAAGAAGCATTGTTCTAAAATCATTGAGCGCTGAGCACTCAAAGAGATGATGGCCAACGGTTTCCTATGGGTGTGTACACAGCTGGCTCTCAGGAGTATGTTGTGGTTGGATTCTGTTCATGTGTTTGTTTAGTGGGACATGTTGGGTTCTGTTCAGGTGTTTGTGTAGTAGGATGTCTTGGGTTCTCAGGCGTAAAATGGTGCTCTGATCCTTCCTTGTGAGTTGATTTACACTCTCATTTGGACTGGGGCTTGCCATGTCTGTAGACCTCCCTTCCTGTGTTTCCCATGGCCAATCTGTTCAGCCACATTTTGTTGTTTGCTGATCTTATGAGCTGTTTGTAAAGTTGTTGCTGTGTGTGGCTGTTCTTGTCTTGATCCCTCCTTTGCTAGTCTGTCTGCCTTGTCAACCCAGGTGTGCTTTAGTGTCCAGGGATCCACTGTAGTACTATTTTGACAGCACTGGAAGTGATAATGTGGTCAATGTCTAGAGATATTTGGATACGGTCAGGTCTCCAATGACCAGCAACTTCTAATGCTTGGCTTGGCTTCGTTCGTTCTCAATCTCCCGCTACCAAACCCTAACATGGGCCTAAGTAGCAGAATGAAGTCCAGAGAACGGAATGTGTTGTGTCGTAGTTTACAGCTTGACTGCGATATTTGCAACTTTTGGTCTAACACATTCGACTTCAGCAAGCATTTTTTTAGTACCAGGTTAGAATTCCCACTTCGATCCCTTCTCCTTAGCCAGTCTGCTCTGCTGCAACCTGTTATCCGGGATCACCTCGTAGAGGTGTAGAAGGGTCTTGGCAGCTCTGATTCGCTGGCCCTGACGCTAGCAGACAGCTATGGGTCGCTGACCGCTGCAGCTCATGTGCTGCTCAGCATCTTGAGCCTCTTCTAATGCTTGAAGAGCTGACATTGAGTCTGTGAAAATAACAGTAATTTGGGCCCTTGAAGGAAAGGCATAAAAAACTATCCTAAGATGGTGCAAGCGGCTTCAAGTGCAGTGATCTCAGCTTCATAGTTGGAGCAGACCTCCCCGCAAGCATTAGACAGTTCATCAGAGGATCTGTTCGGGTATTTTATATAAACGCCATAACCTGCTTTGATGGTGGCCTTTAACGCAGATCCATCAGTATATCCATGTATCCATTCATAGGGATATTCATCAAATAGATCTTTGAGCTGCTGGAATGAGAGTACTTGGATCTGAACTGTTGGTTGTATTATCTATTAATGTTGCCTGGGAAAGCTTGTGGAGGTGTGTCTTTGACTACTCTCTGTAACTCTTGTCTTCTTTCTGCTAGATCTTTTGTTTAATTCTGCTTTTTGACTGCCATTTTCCACAAGGCGTCTGTTGGGATGATCCCATTTCATTTTGCTACTTTGTCCATAAACGTCCATAACTGCTTTATCCCTCCGCATCTCAAGGGGTTCCACTCTTGTGTGTGGGTTCCACAAGCTGCGGTTGGTGTTGTCCTCATTGCTCCACTAATGAAGCGTAGAGCACTATTTTGCACCTTGTCCAGGCAAGATTTTGAACAAGTTGTAAGGAGCTCACTATTATATTCTATTGCTGAGCGCACATAACCAAGGTACAAGCCTCTTAAAGTATCATTGTCTGATCCCCATGATGTACTAGCAAGCCTCTTAAAGTATCATTGTCTGATCCCCATGATGTACTAGCAAGCCTCTTAAAGTATCATTGTCTGATCCCCATGATGTACTAGCAAGCCTCTTAAAGTATCATTGTCTGATCCCCATGATGTACTATCAAGGCGCTTAAAGTATCATTGTCTGATCCCCATGATGTACTAGCAAGCCTTTTAAAGTATCATTGTCTGATCCCCATGATGTACTAGCAAGCCTCTCAAAGTATCATTGTCCGATCCCCATGATGTACTAGCAAGCCTCTCAAAGTATCATTGTCTGATCCCCATGATGTACTAGGAAGCCTCTCAAAGTATCATTGTCTGATCCCCGTGATGTACTAGCAAGCCTCTTTAAGAGCTGTAGACCTCTCACAGCTTTATTCTTCACATTCTGGGTGTGATGCTTGAGGCTGAGTTGTCAGTCACGCGTGACTCCAAGATATGTGAGGTGTTCTTCTCTAATCAATTGGTGTTCTTCTAATCTCAAAATTACATTTTGTTTGGCAACTTTGTGGCTCTTGGTGAAGATGGTATACACTGTCTTCTCACAGTTGATTTTTAGTTTCCATGTTTGGCAGTAGGCATGAAGTCTCCTCAGGTCTCCATTTAGTCTTCGTGCCCCACTATCAATGTCTTCATGGCTCAGCCATATTGCCAGATCAGCATACAGAGCTTTTTCAGCTTTGATCTGGTCAGCCAAGTCACTGATATAGATCAGTAAAAGAGTACAGCTTTGATCTGGTCAGCCAAGTCACTGATATAGATCAGGGAAAGAGTTCAGCTTTGATCTGGTCAGTCAAGTCACTGATATAGATCAGTAAAAGAGTTCAGCTTTGATCTGGTCAGCCAAGTCACTGATATAGATCAGGGAAAGAGTTCAGCTTTGATCTGGTCAGCCAAGTCACTAATATAGATCAGTAAAAGAGTACAGCTTTGATCTGGTCAGCCAAGTCACTGATATAGATCAGTAAAAGAGTTCAGCTTTGATCTGGTCAGCCAAGTCACTGATATAGATCAGGGAAAGAGTTCAGCTTTGATCTGGTCAGCCAAGTCATTGATATAGATCAGTAAAAGAGTTCAGCTTTGATCTGGTCAGCCAAGTCATTGATATAGATCAGTAAAAGAGTTCAGCTTTGATCTGGTCAGCCAAGTCATTGATATAGATCAGTAAAAGAGTTCAGCTTTGATCTGGTCAGCCAAGTCATTGATATAGATCAGTAAAAGAGTTCAGCTTTGATCTGGTCAGCCAAGTCATTGATATAGATCAGTAAAAGAGTTCAGCTTTGATCTGGTCAGCCAAGTCATTGATATAGATCAGTAAAAGAGTTCAGCTTTGATCTGGTCAGCCAAGTCATTGATATAGATCAGGCAAAGAGTTCAGCTTTGATCTGGTCAGCCAAGTCACTAATATAGATCAGTAAAAGAGTTCAGCTTTGATCTGGTCAGCCAAGTCACTAATATAGATCAGTAAAAGAGTACAACTTAGGGATGAGCCTTGTGGTAATCCTTCTAAAACTTCTTTAGAAGAGATCGCAACCTTCACCTTTGTCTGGGTTGTTCGCGCTGTCTGGAATTACTTTATCCAATTGTAGAGCCTGCCATGAATTCCCATGTTAAACATCCTTATCAGAAGACCTTTCCTCCAAAAACGACCGTAAGCTTGTTGTAGGTAAAAAAAAAAGATGGCCATTGTATGCTTGTTGCTCTGGAAGCCATCATTTATTCTTTGGGTTAGCCTAAAGAGCTGGTCTTCTGTGCAGCTACCAATTCTGAACCCTGCTTGTTCCTGGCATAATGTGTTGGATTTCTCCAGGAACTAACAGAGACATGTGTTTATCATTCGCTCTGCACAATGTTAAGGTGATGGGCCGATGGCTGTTTGGTTCATTCTGAGGTTTTTTTGTTTTTCAATATTGGCACTTTATGTGGATTCCTCTATGTTGGGGAGCTTGCCATTCCTCTATGTTGGGGAGCTTGCCATTCCTCTATGTTGGGGAGCTTGCCATTCCTCTATGTTGGGGAGCTTGCCATTCCTCTATGTTGGGGAGCTTGCCATTCCTCTATGTTGGGGAGCTTGCCATTCCTCCATGTTTTGGGGAGCTTACCATTTCTCTATGTTGGGGAGAGCTTACCATTCCTCTATGTTGGGGAGCTTGCCATTCCTCTATGTTGGGGAGCTTGCCATTCCTCCATGTTTTGGGGAGCTTACCATTCCTGTATGTTGGGGAGCTTACCATTCCTGTATGTTGGGGAGCTTACCATTCCTCTGTGATGGGGGGAGCTTGCCATTTCTCTATGTTGGGGGGAGCTTGCCATTTCTCTATGTTGGGGGGAGCTTGCCATTTCTCTATGTTGGGGAGAGCTTACCATTCCTGTATGTTGGGGAGAGCTTGCCATTCCTCTATGGTGGGGGGAGCTTGCCATTTCTCTATGTTGGGGGGAGCTTGCCATTTCTCTATGTTGGGGAGAGCTTACCATTCCTGTATGTTGGGGAGAGCTTGCCATTTCTCTATGTTGGGGAGAGCTTGCCATTCCTCTATGGTGGGGGGAGCTTGCCATTTCTCTATGTTGGGGAGAGCTTACCATTCCTGTATGTTGGGGAGAGCTTACCATTCCTGTATGTTGGGCAGAGCTTGCCATTTCTCTATGTTGGGGGGAGCTTGCCATTTCTCTATGTTGGGGGGAGCTTACCATTCCTCTATGGTTGGGGAGAGCTTACTATTTCTCTATGGTTGGGGAGAGCTTACTATTCCTCTATGTTGGGGAGAGCTTACCATTCCTCTATGGTTGGGGAGAGCTTACCATTCCTCTATGGTTGGGGAGAGCTTACTATTCCTCTATGTTGGGGAGAGCTTACTATTCCTCTATGTTGGGGAGAGCTTACTATTTCTCGTTGGTTGGGGAGAGCTTACCATTCCTCTATGGTTGGGGAGAGCTTACCATTTCTCCATGCCTTGTAGATCAATCTGAGGACAACTTCTTTACCATCGAGTCACCAGATGAAGAAACATTTCATTGTGGATCTTGTCTGGTCCTGGAGCCTTTCTAGGTTTGAGTTTCTTCAGGGCCTGCTGGACCTTTTGCATGTTGAAATCTTTTTCAAATATGGAGTCATTGGCTTGTGGGGCTTTCTCTTGGTACTTCGGGTAGCACAAATACATCCTATTCTGTTCTGTAAGTTTTTCTGCTCCATTCACAGATGCGAAGTAGCGATTAAAGTGTTCTGCTTTCTTTTGGTCTTCAGTGATTGTTCTCTCTCCATCCATCACTGGCTTCGGGTTCACTCTCCTGTTTCCCCTGGACAGACTGTCGACCAATGACCAAGCTCTATTCCCATTATGCCTGATATCTAATTTGGAGCATGTCTGAACCCATTAAAAAATTTTTTTGCTTTCTTGACTGTCAGCTTTACTTTGGCACACGCTTTGTTGTACTGCATCTTTGCTTCTAGTGATGGCATTGTTCCAAAGGTTGTTCTGGCATTCTTCCTATCATGTATAGCACTCTGTATTTCTCTATTCCAGAATGGTCTATATGATTTTCGTCAACCGCTTGGGACTGGTGCTGCTTCCAATATTGCCTTTGTAATCTCTTCGTTGAGCATTTCAAAACTGTTGTGTTTATAAGGATGTTTTCTGATGTTTCTTGAAATAACTGCCAGTTCTCTTTTCTAAAGTTCCAGCGTGTTTTCTGTTTAAAATATGCTCTTCAGTGCGTTCTTATGGTTGTACAGAGTGGTTTGTGATGACTTCCAATGTCACCAATGTCAGGGCCTGTATGTGTTTTATATAGTGTGTTTTGACACAGTGTGCCAGATATTGATGTCTGTATGTCTGTGGAATGGGCTGTTATATGTGGGACACATCACTGAATGTCATTTCAGATGTAGGTAACTATGCCACGGCAGTCCGTGCACTCACAGGCATAGCTAGTGTATCCTGTCAGGCTCAGGTCGGTGCACTCACAGACAGCTAGTGTATCCCGTCAAGCTCAGGTCGGTGCACTCACAGGCACAGCTAGTGTATCCTGTCAGGCTCAGGTCAATGTCCTTGTGTAGAGTGTCTTACAGGAGAGCCTCAGGAACCCTGTCCAAAACCTTGTTTCTGCACTTGCTTCCTCCTAAGTTTTCTCGTTTCATTATGTTTATGTTTGTTTCCCGTAGTCCATTTTCTCGTTTCATTATGTTTATGTTTGTTTCCCGTAGTCCATTTTCTCATTTCATTATGTTTATGTTTGTTTCCCGTAGTCCATTTTCTCGTTTCATTATGTTTATGTTTGTTTCCCGTAGTCCATTTTCTCGTTTCATTATGTTTATGTTTGTTTCCCGTAGTCTATTTTTCACCTACTGTGGCCTGATCACCCACTGCTAGGCGCGGACCTTGATGACCGAGGCGTCGTCTGAGCTCGTTTGTACACATTTGTTAATTATGTACTTCCCATATTTTGGCATTGTCGGGCTGGTGAGTGTGGATTGTCTTCCCAACCCCAGGCAGAAGCCAGAAATGTACTGTCCTGGCATTAAGTAATTGAGGGATTGCATTAGCGACGCTTCAAGGTACCGAAGCTACGGTAGGTCATTCCCTGCCACCAATTGTCTATTGGTTAGACTGAGCTCTCTTAGACTCTAGACCTGTGACCTCCACCAATTGTCTATTGGTTAGACTGAGCTCTCTTAGACTCTAGACCTGTGACCTCCACCAATTGTCTATTGGTTAGACTGAGCTCTCTTAGACTCTAGACCTGTGACCTCCACCAATTGTCTATTGGTTAGACTGAGCTCTCTAGACCTGTGACCTCCACCAATTGTCTATTGGTTAGACTGAGCTCTCTTAGACTCTAGACCTGTCCGCCACAATTATCTATTGGTTAGACTGAGCTCTCTTAGACTCTAGACCTGTCCGCCACAATTATCTATTGGTTAGACTGAGCTCTCTTAGACTCTAGATCTGTGACTAAAAGATCCAGACAATTGTATCGTCTCGTCCTGGGCCACTGCACCTTTACGATTGGCATAGTGCGGCGAATGCAGGTTCTCTTTTCACAGGCATGTTTAACGCGGTGCTGGTTCCTTCCTAACCACAGAGGGTGCATGCGTACTATCCAATAGAAGATCCATTTGTACAGATGGTTTACATGCAAGGTTTTAAGAATAAAATCTCATTTTATAGTAGCTCATCTACTAAGTTATACTGTAGCATATTGTTAGGTCTGATAGGTCATGGGAGAGGCAATCAGTGCTGACTCTACTGTAGCATATTGTTAGGTCTGATAGGTCATGGGAGAGGCAATCAGTGCTGACTCTACTGTAGCATATTGTTAGGTCTGATAGGTCATGGGAGAGGCAATCAGTGCTGACTCTACTGTAGCATAGTGTAAGGTCTGATAGGTCATGGGAGAGGCCATCAGTGCTGACTCTACTGTAGCATAGTGTAAGGTCTGATAGGTCATGGGAGAGGCCATCAGTGCTGACTCTACTGTAGCATAGTGTAAGGTCTGATAGGTCATGGGAGAGGCCATCAGTGTTGACTCTACTGTAGCATAGTGTAAAGTCTGATAGGTCATGGGAGAGGCCATCAGTGTTGACTCTACTGTAGCATAGTGTACGGTCTGATAGGTCATGGGAGAGGCCATCAGTGTTGACTACTGTAGCATAGTGTAAGGTCTGATAGGTCATGGGAGAGGCCATCAGTGCTGACTCATGCTGGGCAGCAGCACTTGCTATGTTATTTCTGCAACAGTCTTCGTGAGAATGTATGACCGTTAAACCCATTGAATTAATGTTCAGATAAAGACAGTCCCACAGCCGACATTTTGAACAATTAAGCGTTTGCGACTTCATTGTACTAGGCCTCAGATGTGGCGGAGAAACCAGTTCGCTGCATTTGTCCTTTTTTTTACCAGTACGCCAGGTACCCATTCACAGCTGCGTTAATATTACAGCATCTTTGCCGTGATAAGAAAGCACTCAATCGCTCTACAACACTCTGACTTTACGATACGCCGTCTAAAAAATGCAAGGGGAAAAAACAAACTCGAATGATGTAGCCATACGTCAGTATCTAGTAACGGTGACCTTGATTTTGGGGAACATTCTGATAGGAATATTACAGTCAGCACACATCTATCGCCACGTATTATGTAATTATTATCACCCCCCCCCTACCCCCCATCCCCACCTTTTCCCCATCGCCGTGTGTTAAAACTTCCCTCGGTTGGGAATTATTTTTGCTTTTCATTGGCAGTGGTTGATCTTTGATTGTAGTGCCATGTTCAGCTGGTATTGGACAGTAGCTTTCCTCTGGACACAATCATCCATACGTATCATCTACATTTATGTTACTATTTATCACATGTCGTCAAGCGATGCTTACGCCGCTCATACAGTTGTTTGGGTGTGGTTATATGTGTGTGTGTGTGAGGCGGGAGAAATAGTCGCCACCTAAGTCTAGACTCTTGTGCATCGCTGTAACATAATCACTCTTAAGCCTTACAAGAACTGGGCACATCTGCAGCGTTGCCTACGAGTATGTATGCAGGGTGATGTATGGAATCTAGGAATAGGAATTTTCTGTCTCCAATATCAATCCTGCTTGTGACGAAATACGCCCCAATTCAACCAAATAAACGATCTCCTGGTTATATTATGGCGTATAGGTCATTAGCAAATAGTCGACATGGGAATCTCAACTCTGGGCAGCTATGGAAAGTTTTTGTCCCCGAGGACGGAACTGGGAAAGAATGGTAGAAAGTTGTAAGAGCGCTCCCTTCCTTGTCTGGTCTGTTCGTCCCAGATCCTCCAATATTAAAATGTTGGCGACCTATTTTGTCGTGGTGCCCCCATTCTGGATATTGTAAGAGATGCGCCCATTGGCTGTGTGCTGACGCGATGGTTCGGACTCTAGTTGTCTCAGCCAACCAGAACCGGCCGTTTAGTTGCTGCGCAATGAATGACTACACGAGCAGAGACCTTGCCGTGTCCGCGATAAAACACCGTACATTCACAAAATGGGAGTTTAAACTTTGTTTTTGTGTTTTGATGTGTGTGTGTTTTCCCCCCTCAAATAAAACTCCGTTAACAAATTTGCATTGCACACCCCGCCACTCTATCAGGTCAATAGCCCCTTGACTGTTCAGTAGCTTCTGAGTTTAAAAGATTGTTCTAGAATCAATGCGCATATATATGATATAGGAATAAAAGCGCGAATGACTAATTTTGCTGTCACATGTTGGAAAACATGAATGTCTGTTTCTTTTCACATTTTAGTTGCACTTATTTATCTTGTGATGGTTCTGATCTCCACGCGCCTTTAGTTATATTTCTGTTGTTTTGGTAGTTCATTTGAGTAATTTTACCAGGGTCATTGGCGTGGCTTATGTGAAGTAACAAGAGGATTACTAATGGTCCAAAGTGGAACATCCATTCAGTCCCTTCTTCCTTTTTAACTGATCGCTCCAAATTTTATATAGGACTCCAGCTGACCTCATTACAATGAAGTCCGTATTGAAGCACATACGTGTACTCTTACAATGCTGGTTTTGAAGCAGTGCGTTTCACATGATGATGTTGCTAGGCACACACTTCTTTCGTCACCTTTTTACGATTTATTTAGAAGATTACAAAGGTCCTATTCTTCTATTGTAATCATATTTATATATGATGAAACAGTTCGACACCTACTCATTGCGTGCAAGGCGCTTGCGGACACGATGAAAAGATTCTTACAAGCACTGCCGACAATTTCCAACACACTGTACGAGCATTGAAACAACTGAAGAAGACATGAATATATAGAAGAATCGCATTGGGCTGCCAAGAGCAGGCTTGCTCAGCAGCTGTAGGATAACAACATGTGTGTGTGTCATGATTTCGTTTTGTCTAATAGATGTTCATGTTAAGTACGGAAGAATATGACTTTTACACTTACATCTATCTCGTCAAAGGCAATGAAAGAAGCGTGTGCATGTGGCTTGCAACCTAGTGTAAAACAAATTGCTGTAGCAGCACACACACCATTTTCATGTAGACCTCCGTTAAGCGACCATCTTTAATGGTTGCCCCCAAGCCCCGCCCATATCCACTTTCTTTGCGCGTGCACTTGAAGGAGGTGAGAGTAGTCGTACAGATAATGTAAGTGAGGGGCGTGTGGTGCCTATCAAATCAATGTAGCTTGACCTAGTAGACAGCTGATGACCTTTGACACAGCATTAGTGATGCAGTTCACGAGCATATTGTCTTGTGGCATCATTCCCCGGCGCACTTCTGGTGTTTCTCTCACGTCACTAGTGTACACACGGGATCTTCACCTCAATATCTACACATCCACTACCACCCTTCCTCCACTACCACCCTTCCTCCACTACCACCCTTCCTCTCACTGTACACATCCACTACCACCCTTCCTCTCACTGTACACATCTACTACCACCCTTCCTCTCACTGTACACATCCACTACCACCCTTCCTCCACTACCACCCTTCCTCTCACTGTACACATCCACTACCATCCTTCCTCCACTACCACCCTTCCTCTCACTGTACACATCCACTACCACCCTTCCTCTCACTGTACACATCCACTACCACCCTTCCTCTCACTGTACACATCTACTACCACCCTTCCTCCACTACCACCCTTCCTCTCACTGTACACATCTACTACCACCCTTCCTCTCACTGTACACATCTACTACCACCCTTCCTCTCACTGTACACATCCACTACCACCCTTCCTCCACTACCACCCTTCCTCTCACTGTACACATCCACTACCACCCTTCCTCCACTACCACCCTTCCTCTCACTGTACACATCTACTACCACCCTTCCTCCACTACCACCCTTCCTCTCACTGTACACATCCACTACCACCCTTCCTCTCACTGTACACATCCACTACCACCCTTCCTCTCACTGTACACATCTACTACCACCCTTCCTCCACTACCACCCTTCCTCTCACTGTACACATCCACTACCACCCTTCCTCTCACTGTACACATCCACTACCACCCTTCCTCTCACTGTACACATCTACTACCACCCTTCCTCCACTACCACCCTTCCTCTCACTGTACACATCTACTACCACCCTTCCTCTCACTGTACACATCCACTACCACCCTTCCTCTCACTGTACACATCCACTACCACCCTTCCTCTCACTGTACACATCTACTACCACCCTTCCTCCACTACCACCCTTCCTCTCACTGTACACATCCACCACCACCCTTCCTCTCACTGTACACATCCACTACCACCCTTCCTCTCACTGTACACATCTACTACCACCCTTCCTCCACTACCACCCTTCCTCTCACTGTACACATCTACTACCACCCTTCCTCTCACTGTACACATCCACTACCACCCTGCCTCTCACTGTACACATCCACTACCACCCTTCCTCCACTACCACCCTTCCTCTCACTGTACACATCTACTACCACCCTTCCTCCACTACCACCCTTCCTCTCACTGTACACATCTACTACCACCGTTCCTCTCACTGTACACATCCACTACCACCCTTCCTCTCACTGTACACATCTACTACCACCCTTCCTCTCACTGTACACACCCACTACCACCCTTCCTCTCACTGTACACATCCACTACCACCCTTCCTCCACTACCACCCTTCCTCTCACTGAACACATCCACTACCACCCTTCCTCTCACTGTACACATCCACTACCACCCTTCCTCCACTACCACCCTTCCTCTCACTGTACACATCCACTACCACCCTTCCTCTCACTGTACACATCCACTACCACCCTTCCTCCACTACCACCCTTCCTCTCACTGTACACATCCACTACCACCCTTCCTCTCACTGTACACCTAAGTTGAGAAGACTCGTAATTTCGTCATCAAGTGCCATGCGGACTTGCGTGTCTCTTCTTCTTTGCACCTTGCCAGATAGGCCGTCAAGTTTGTGAGGGAAGTAGATCTGGTAATGCTGTTGTTGGAAGCTTCTAGTGAGTAGCTAAGTTAGGTCTTGACCTCGTTTCTTTGGCAACATGATGCATCGCGAGGTGTACTTAAGAAGGTGGACCGAGTACTTCTAGCTGCAGTGCAATGCTAGATATCTCAGTAATGTCACCATTATTGGGATTGCAGCGTCGATCTCTATCTGGTTGGCCAGGCTGCCGGGACAAACCCGTGTCCAGGAACACTAACGAGGGGGTCCTAGATCTCTATCTGGTTGGCCAGGCTGCCGGGACAAACCCGTGTCCAGGAACACTAACGAGGGGGCCCTAGATCTCTATCTGGTTGGCCAGGCTGCCGGGACAAACCCGTGTCCAAGAACACTAACGAGGGGTCCCAGATCAGCATGTTTCGCCTGCTGACCCCGATTGCTGTTGTGCTGACAGTTGTGACTGAACGAGGGAACAACCGAGAGGATGTCGTCGTTATGCGAAATAGATTAGCTATTCTGGTTACTGGGAGGGACGGATCCCTTGTTAGTGTCCCAGAGTTTACAGAACACCACTAGACTGGCAGATTGTCAACACGAAACGTGGGGTGCCATATACCAAGATGTCGTCTAGGATGAAGTTGTGGAGCCTTCATTGTGCAAGGTACTCCATTTTGATTTCAAATGATATTTTTTCGAATGTCCACAATGAGTAGGCTACTCGTATACGTGCGCCCTGAATGGGGCGTTAAATGTCTAGTTGCAGTTGCTTTCCTCACACCTCGAGCGTTCTGATGAAGGTGGACCGGGGTCCTACAGGCGGTTGGGCTATGCTTGGCTTCATCTGCGTGTCGCTTACTACTACGGAGATCTCGCCGACAACAGCCCGTTTCCAGGACAACCAACGAGGAGGTCATGTGAGGGTCTTGGCCAGTATATTTCTCCTGACCCTGGCTAACATTCTCTGATCGGTGTGTTTTTGCCTGACCAGACGTTAGCCTCATCGTCCCGTCATGTGAGGGTCTTGGCCAGTATATTTCTCCTGACCATGGCTAACATTCTCTGATCGGTGTGTTTTTGCCTGACCAGTCGTAGCCTCATCGTCCCATTTCAAATGATATGGCCAGTTTTATTTCTCGTTGCTGTTTTTTGCCTATCAGCACGTCAGGTACCCATTAACAGGCGAGTAAACTGGAACGTGATGATACTGGTGATTTAACGCTGTACTTTTGCAATGAGGCCCAGGCGTTGAAGCAAGTGTGCTAGTCAGACTGATCTGGTTCACGTACTCGAGCTGAGCGCGTATTGACGATCGGAGGCACTTGACTGCCTGCCCTGGCTGATTGACAGCTGTGTCAAGTATGATTGGTATGTACTGTTAAGTTGGCCTGTCATCTCATCTGTACTAACTTTATGGTGGTTGGCCTACTTTCCGTGTGTCAGTTAGAAATATTTGTCCAGTGTTCCACTCCTCCCGTCTCCCAGTGTTTACACACCTTAAAACTGTGTAGACCTGTTTGATATAGAACTGTTTATAGGGGAAGCGTGTAACCAGAAGTTGTTTGTTGGGGAGAGGCGCGCGCGTACACACACACACACACACACAGTGTATTGTTGGCGCTCACACACACACACACACAGTGTATTGTTGGCGCTCACACACACACACACAGTGTATTGTTGGCGCTCACACACACACACACACAGTGTATTGTTGGCGCTCACACACACACACACAGTGTATTGTTGGCGCTCACACACACACACACACACAGTGTATTGTTGGCGCTCACACACACACACACTGTATTGTTGGCGCTCTCACGCTCACACTCACACACACACAATGTATTGTTGACGCTCTCACACACACACACACTGTATTGTTGGCGCACTCACACTCACACACACACAGTGTATTGTTGACGCTCTCACACACACACAAAGTGTATTGTTGGCACTCACACACACACACACACAGTGTATTGTTGGCGCTCACACACATACACACACAGTGTATTGTTGGCACTCACACACACACACACAGTGTATTGTTGGCGCTCACACACACACATACACACTGAATTGTTGGCGCTCTCACGCTCACACTCACACACACACAATGTATTGTTGGCGCTCACACACACACACACACTGTATTGTTGGCGCACTCACACACACACACACAGTGTATTGTTGGCGCTCACACACATACACACTGAATTGTTGGCGCTCTCACGCTCACACTCACACACACACACACAATGTATTGTTGACGCTCTCACACACACACACACCAATGAACTGATGAAATCCGTCCTCATTACTTCCTACATGAATGGCTTGACTGCGTCGCTCAAC
The DNA here is from genome assembly GCA_036924085.1 of Ariolimax columbianus. Taxonomy (NCBI): domain Eukaryota; kingdom Metazoa; phylum Mollusca; class Gastropoda; order Stylommatophora; family Arionidae; genus Ariolimax; species Ariolimax columbianus. The sequence goes on from JAVGWX010000019.1 coordinate 60,890,777, forward strand.
TTCTGCCGTGTAGAAGATCAGCTTTGATTTCCCTTGCTTATAGTTTATACATGATGAGGTAGCCAGCCCGTGCCCAACTCTCCTTACGACGTGCATTGCAGGTTACTTTGTTACTATTTGTCCCGTTTCCTTCCCCACCCCTTGGTACATATGCCAACAACGGATGTTCTACACCTATTTATATTTGGCGCCGTCTCCAGCCCCGCACAACATTGTTGTACTGCTCTTCCCATGTGGTTTCCGATCCGGTCCATGTCTGATTCTGCTGTTTCTAAGATTGTGTCCAATCCATGTTGGCGTTCTCTTCCCAGTCCGCAGTTTTACTAGTAAATGTGGGGAAATATGGCGGGCTGATTTACTTGCTGAATGGTGAGTACAAGAACGGGAAGGTTCCCAGGGCAGTTCCACAGACCAAACCAAGGTACGCTATGTTGATGGATCAATGCTAGCTAAAGTCTGACTAACTAAAGTCTGACTAGCTAGCTAAAGTCTGACTAGCTAACTAAAGTCTGACTAGCTAACTAAAGTCTGACTAGCTAGCTAAAGTCTGGACGAGACTAGCATCGTTCTCACTCGATAGAAAGACAAATATATTATTCTACAGTCGTACACCCCACCCGCCTACCTTCATCAAGGGACCTGCACCTAAACCACACACACTCATACACTGCGTATGTTGGAACAGTTTCATAATTCTGGTCCAGGCCAGTCTGTGCCTGATCTGAATAGAAGGCTGTAGTTCCGTAGACAGACTAGAAGCACTAACCTGGAGGTAGGGGGGACTCGGCGTCTACAGGCTGCAGACAAACAACCAAACTATTCCATTATTTGTTGGCCATCTGCCCGGCCACCGGTTCTCCTGGGCCTGTCGTGACAACTAGGACAATGCTGTATTGTTCCCTTGACCTGGGCCTGGAAACATCTGACCACGCCCCCCTCGGACAACTCCGTCTCTCTGCCCTCTCTTTCTTCAGTTGGATGGCTGGCCCAGTTGGCGCGCTCATTCTCTGACCCCGGCGGGGGAGGGGCGCTGACTCTTTGACATCGTTTGATCCCTGACCGGGGGGGGGGGGGGGAGTTGCTGAATCTTTGACATCGTTTGGTCCCTGACCGGGGGGGGGGGGGAGTTGCTGAATCTTAGACATCGTTTGGTCCCTGACCGGGGGGGGGGGGAGTGGGAGTTGCTGTATCTTTGACATCGTTTGGTCCCTGACCGGGGGGGGGGGGAGTTGCTGAATCTTTGACATCGTTCGTACCTGACCGGGGGGGGGGGGGAGTTGCTGAATCTTTGACATCGTTCGTACCTGACCGGGGGGGGGGGGAGTTGCTGAATCTTTCACATTATTTGATCCCTGACCCGAGGGGGGAGGGGGTGTTGCTGAATCTTTGACATTGTTTGGTCCCTGGGGGGGGGGGATTGCTGAATCTTTGACATTGTTTGATTCCTGACCTGAGGTGGGGTGGGGGAGTTGCTGAATCTTTGACATTGTTTGATCCCTGACCTGAGGGGGGGGGGGAGTTGCTGAATCTTTGATATTGTTTGATCCCTGACCTGAGGGGGGGGGGGGGGTTGCTGAATCTTTGATATTGTTTGATCCCTGACCTGAGGGGGGGGGGGTTGCTGAATCTTTGACATCGTTTGGTCCCTGACCGGAGGGGGGGGGGGAGAGAGAGCGGAGTTGCTAAATCTTTGACATCGTTTGTACCTGACCTGGGTGGGAGGGGGGGGAGTTGCTGAATCTGTGACATTGTTTGATCCCTGACCTGAGGGGGGGGGGGGAGTTGCTGAATCTTTGACATCGTTTGGTTCCTGACCGGAGAGGGGGGGGGGAGAGCGGAGTTGCTAAATCTTTGACATCGTGTGTACCTGGCTTGGGGGGGGGGGGGTCTCTATCTTTGACATCATATGACCGGGGGGGGGGAGTGCCGAGAGTTGTGGTTTAACCCCGCCTTTCGCCGGTCGGTATTCTTTGATATCTACAAGGCAGCAGGTGGTTAGACACCCCTTTGTTTCTGTAAACTGGGCTGCTTCCATGATATCGTGTCTGGAGATGGAAAGATGGCTCTTAGAACCGACATAATTGAACCAAGGCCGCCCATATCTGCTTAGTCCCTGTCATGTAGCCATGACGCCCTAATATGTTCCCAGTTCCTGTCATGTAGCCATGACGCCCTAATATGTTCCCAGTTCCGTGCATGTCACTATGGCGCCTCCATATCTGCCCAGTTCCGTCCATTGCTGAAAGTACTGACGACAGAGCACAAACTCCTTAGGTCCAATGACAGCTCCGAAATTGTCCATTGACTTAGTCGGGTACTTATTTACCGCAAGGTTGACTAGGTGAAACAGTAATACCAAGAAAAAAGGCCCGGTATGCTTGGTCTGCTCAACTGAACGAACAGGACGTGACGCAAACCTGGCACATTGTTGTGGTACACCACGCTGATAGCGCTTGTCGCACCCCTCGCCCTTGTCACACCCCTCGTCCTTGTCACACCCCCCGTCCTTGTCACACCCCCCGTCCTTGTCACACACCTCGCCCTTGTCACACCCCGTCCTTGTCACACCCCCCGTCCTTGTCACACCCCCCGTCCTTGTCACACCCCCCGTCCTTGTCACACCCCCCGTCCTTGTCACACCCCCGTCCTTGTCACACCCCCGTCCTTGTCACACCCCCCGTCCTTGTCACACCCCTCGTCCTTGTCACACACCCCGTCCTTGTCACACACCCCGTCCTTGTCACATACCTACACATGGTGAACAGAGTAGACCTTACACTGCCAGTTGTCTCCCTGCACAAGTTACTGGATATCCTTCAACGTTTTTTCCAGCCAGGCCAATTTGTGTCCAGACATGTCATTCGTTTCTCAAACTGAATTGTCTCTGTCAAAAGCTTGTCCTAGTCTGTAGAGCACCCATACACGTTTGTCTGTGCGTCTGTATGTTTCCAGTGTCCTTATACAGAATAGTGCTTCTTTTGTTGGACTGTTGTGTCCAAATGGTTCTGTGGAACTTGGTTGTCCGGCCACACCTTATTCTTTCCTGTTACTGGTGAGCAGTGTCTTAATGCTGTGGCTCTTGTTGTTGGGAACATTCTGTTTGTAGAAGCGTCTTGGATAGTGCTCTAACAACTGGTGTCATGAGTAGGTCCTGCCTTATCATCGCACACAGATCGGGGACCCTCACGGACATCCTCTACATCATTCTTCTTTCCTATATTCATACATCTGGCATTTTGATAGTTTCCACTGTTCCTATGTGGTCTACATGTCGTTGTACACGTCAGCAGCACGTCATAAAGCTGTCTCAGCCAGCGTCAGCACCACGTCATAAAGCTGTCTCAGCCAGCGTCAGCAGCACGTCATAAAGCTGTCTCAGTCAGCGTCAGCAGCGAGAGGTGTACGTCATAAAGCTGTCTCAGCCAGCGTCAGCAGCACGTCATAAAGCTGTCTCAGTCAGTGTCAGCAGCGAGAGATGTACGCCATAAAGCCGTCTCAGCGAGCGTCAGCAGCACGCCATAAAGCTGTCTTGGCCAACGTCAGCAGCACGTCATAAAGCTGTCTCAGCCAGCGTCAGCAGCACGTCATAAAGCTGTCTCAGCCAGCGTCAGCAGCACGCCATAAAGCTGTCTCATCCAGTTTCAGCAGCGAGAGGTGTACGTCACAAAGCTGTCTCAGCCAGCATCAGCGGCACGTCATGAAGCTGTCTCAGCCAGCGTCAGCAGCACGTCATAAAACTGTCTCAGCCAGCGTCAGCAGCACGTCATAAAGCTGTCTCAGCCAGCGTCAGCAGCACGTCATAAAACTGGCTCAGTACAATACAATTGGAACATAACCGGTACATGAATATGAACGGGCCATGGTTTAACTGCCGTAAGTAATGACTGCATAGACAGGTAGGCTGCCAGACTCTAGTCTGTCCAACAGGGCACACAAAGTAACGATCTGCACCATAGATGTAACACTTGCGTTCGTCCTGATCACACTCGGGCGTGTCGTCATTGACAGCAAGCCTGCGATATCTGCCCATTTCGGTCCGGCACATTCTGTTTCAGCACCATTTTGGGACCAAGTTTGTCTTTTATCTATAATCCCTTAACCAGACAAGACGAGTCTAGCCTGTTTCCAGGACCGTTACTTGGAGGCGAAATAGGCGTTGACCCGGATGTAAGCAGCCAGACCTGAGTCGCTGTCCACTCATTGACTGGTTTGACGACATTGCAAGTATTGAGCGGACTAGCTAGTTACGTCCAAACTTACCATTTACACACCGAGTCAATGGAAATACTGTTGCTCAACAAATGTCATGTTTGCAAAATAGCAAGCACTCTCAACGGTATCGGACATGGCTGCCGACCCTGACAACTGCGCTGCTGTGTGAAAGTACAATACACAATAGATGAACCAAGAACACGTAAACTAACATCGCTCTACCCCATTTAGCAGGAAGAACACGAAAAGGGTATATATATATATTGGCCGTGTAGTTGTGGCAGCCGTCTGAATGTGTTCGGCCGAAGCCACCATTTCTGTATAGATATTGTATCATATGAGACTATGCTAGTTGTGTGTGTCTGACCTCTCTACAAATGTGCTGTGCACGGTCCCTGCTCTACGTCTGCTAGATATTTGTGGACAGTCAGTCAGTCTCTGTAGTTTCTTAGGTAAGTCATTCAACTATCAGCACATCTCATGTGGTCTACTCAACTATCAGCACATCTCATGTGGTCCACTCAACTATCAGCTCTTCTAATGTGGTCCATTCAACTATCAGCACATCTCATGTGGTCCACTCAACTATCAGCACTTCCGATGTGGTCCACTCAACTGTCAGCACTTCTAATGTGGTCCACTCAACTATCAGCACATCTCATGTGGTCCACTCAACTGTCAGATATATGTGCCAAAGTATGTATAGGGCTTGCTTTTCCCATCAAGGATCCAGCGTTTTATACTCTGTATCTGTTTGATCTAGTCTACCCAACTATAAACGGGTACCTGTCTTTAAGGCATTTCAGGATCTAAGTGAACTGAGTCATCCAACCTCTTCAAACAATATAAGATCTTAAGTGCTATGACGTCTCTCGGACGTCATTATTCGCGAAATTCCATAGCTATAGGACACCATCGGCATTTTGTGAATTATACATGCCATCTACAGGTCTCTGGCAATGTACAGGTGCCAGGTCCAATGACGTCACATACATTCTTTCTCTGTCACCATGTTGACCTGACCACACGCAATCTCCCGCCCTCGAGTCCTTATAGGACATTGTCCTATCACATTTCCTTTTCTTTCTACTGTCTTCGTGAGCTGTATATCTCGTTTTTCTTTGCCCGTGTTGCCTCATCCCTATCTCTCTCTCTCTCTCTCTCTCTTTGCTCACGCTCTATATCACGCCTCTCCCCCACCTCCTTTTTTCTCACACACACGCACGCACACTATGTCTCTTCATACACAACTTATTCTTTCTCTCAGTCTCTCTTGACACACTCTTACATACTAGTTCTCTCTCTCTCTCTCTCTCTCTCGCTCTCTCTCTTCACCTCAGCCTTTGTCCTCCCTCGATCTCTGTCCTTGTGTATGTGTGTACTCTTCTTCTGACCCCTTTCTCTCTATCTGTGCGTGTAACACGGAGGCAGGCCAGCACACATGCTCTCAGCAGATCGTGCACAGGGCCGTAACGTGAGCAGCCATTGTTCCGTATCTGGGCTGGCCAGCTATTAATAGACGTGTGTTTACTGCTCAGCCCAGGCCTGGACGATTGCGCGAGCATGGATTTGTGGAATGACGTAGCGGTTATTTTTAGACTGGAGGAGTCCTTCAGGTGATGTAACAGCCTGGGTCCGTGATTATGACCAGAGGGGTGCCAGGCCTGTCTCCTCACTCTGACAGGCAGAAGAGAAGCCTGCTAGAAATCACCAGCATTCCCACCACACCCGAATACAGTGCTACTTGGGTGAAAGGACCGGGCTATTGCGTGACAATGTCTCGACCCTCGGTTCATATGGTTTTGAGCGCTTATCCGCCCCCGCCGCCCCCCCCCCCCACCACGATCCAGTCTACTCAACTGTTGTAACAGATCTTAGCTGTAGGGACGATACATAGAAGGAGCTTAGACATGTCTTAACATTTAACAGAGTTGTGAGGAAGATAGGAGGAGCTTAGACATGCTTTAACATTTAACAGAATTGTGAGGAAGATAGGAGGAGCTTAGACATGCTTTAACATTTAACAGAGTTGTGAGGAAGATAGGAGGAGCTTAGACATGCTTTAACATTTAACAGAGTTGTGAGGAAGATAGGAGGAGCTTAGACATGTCTTAACATTTAACAGAGTTGTGGGGAAGATAGGAAGAGCTTAGACATGTCTTAACATTTAACAGAGTTGTGGGGAAGATAGGAAGAGCTTAGACATGTCTTAACATTTAACAGAGTTGTGGGGAAGATAAGAGCTTAGACATGCTTTAACATTTAACAGAGTTGTGGGGATGATAGGAGGAGCTTAGACATGCTTTAACATTTAACAGAGTTGTGGGGAAGATAGGAAGAGCTTAGACAACCATGTTTCCTTCCTTTTGGGGATTTCAGTCAGTGCAGCTGAACTCAGTTCCGCCAGGATTTGAGAAATAAAAACGAACCACGTACGTTATTGTCTCAAAATGCGCAGATGGTAGTTTAGCCAATTTTAGGTCATCTGATGTAACACCAGTCATGTGTCCACACTTGAGCCGATAGCGGTGGTAGACAGACAGACTTGTTGCCACCGACAAAGGTTGTCTGGAAACTACGCAACTTTGATGGGGGATAATGGCAAACAAGCGGAATGAACGGGCGCCGTTATGGAATTGACGGGACCTGGGGATGCAGGTCCCGGTGGAGAAACGTGAGGTACATTACATTTTTAAACTTTGGAAAGATACGCTCAGTGGAGGGTAGGCGACTGAGAAAGACGCTCAGTGCAGGGTAGGCGACGGAGAGAGACGCTCAGTGGATCGCGGTCGATGGAGAGAGACGCTCAGTGGAGGGTAGGCGACGGAGAGAGACGCTGAGTGGATCGCTGTCGACGAAGAGAGACTCAGTGGAGAGCAGGCAACGGAGAGAGACGCTCAGTAGATCGCGGTCGACGGAGAGAGACGCTCAGTGGATCGCTGTCGACGGAGAGAGACGCTCAGTGGAGGGTAGGCGATGGAGAGACTCAGTGGAGGGCAGGCGACGGAGATATACGCTCAGTTGATCGCTGTCGGCGGAGAGAGACTCTCAGTGGAGGGCAGGCGACGGAGATGTACGCTCAGTGGATCGCTGTCGACGGAGAGAGACTCTCAGTGGAGGACAGGCGACGGAGATATACGCTCAGTGGATCTCTGTCGACGGAGAGAGACTCTCAGTGGAGGACAGGCGACGGAGATATACGCTCAGTGGATCGCTGTCGACGGAGAGAGACGCTCAGTTGAGGACAGGCGACGGAGAGAGACGCTCAGTGTAGGGCAGGCGACAGAGAGAGACGCTCAGTGGAGGGCAGGCGACGGAGAACGATGCTCAGCGGAGGGCAGGCGACGGAGACAGACGCTCATTTGAGGACAGGCGACGGAGATAGACGCTCAGTGGATCGCTGTCGATGGAGAGAGACGCTCAGTGGATCGCTGTCGACGGAGAGAGACGCTCAGTGGAGGGCAGGCGACGGAGAAAGATGCTCAGTGGAGGGCAGGCGACGGAGAGAGACGCTCAGTGGAGAGCAGGTGACAGAGAGAAACGCTCAGTGGAGAGCAGGCGACGGAGAGAGATGCTCAGTGGAGGGCAGGCGACGGAGAGAGACTCAGTGGAGGGCAGGCGACGGAGAGAGACGCTCAGTGGAGGGCAGGCGACGGAGAGAGATGCTCACTGGAGAGCAGGCGACGGAGAGAAATGCTACGTAGAGGGTAGGCGATGGAGAGAGACGCTCACTTGAGAGCAGTAGACGGAGATATGCAGTTGAGTCAGATTTGACACTTCACTTCAGAGACAGAGGTAGATTCGAAACATACATTCAGTGGAGAGCAGGCGACGGATGAGAGGCAGTTGAGATAGATACGCAGCAAGCAAGGTAACTACCCCCATACTATGTAGTGGTCACAATTATAAGTCGTCAGCAGCTAGAGACAGTCTTCCAATGATCCCATGGATCATATTTGACGCAGTCTATCCTGATCACTTAACTTAACGTGTTTATACTGGTTTAGAAGACCCCGCAGAGTCTGTATACAACCAGTTACATTTACATCACCTTGCTCTAAAAGCTATGCGCATCCAGTTTATTCTTAAATGCATTAACTGTCCCTGCCTCCACCACCTCCCCCGGCAATGCATTCCAAGCAGACACCACTCTCTGACTAAAAAAATATTTCCTAATATCTAACCTGGACCTCTCTTTAGTCAGCTTGTAGCTATGCCCTCGTGTTATTGTAGGTGGCTGTATTTAAAAAAAAACTTGTTATAGTCTAATTTATCGATTCCTCTGATCATCTTATAAACCTGTATTAAGTCACCACGAATTCTTCTCTCTTCGAGACACTGTGGGCCGGTTTTTATGAGTCGTTCCTCATAACTGTAATTCTGGAATCCCACTATCATCTTTGTCGCTCTTTTTTGTTTTCTTGCTAGCATGTTTATGTCCCCTCTATGTTAAGGACTCCACACCTGTACACAGACGGGACTATTTAAATCTACCGCCGATAAAGAGGAACAGGACCACGGACGCAATGCCTGGGTCATGCCTCTCTCTCTGTGTAATCCTCTTGTCCAGCGCTGTAGATCCGCACAGCTGCTATATTTGGTTACATTCTTATCACGTGTCCAACCACTTTATGTTCTGCCCTTCCATGTATTCAATGCACCCACATTGTCTAATGTCTTCGTTTCGTACTCTGTCCAACCTTGTGACCCCAACAACTTTTCTGAAACACCCCATTGCATGATTTGTCTGTCTTGAGCGTGGTGAGAGTCCATGTTTGACACTGGTAGTAGAGAGTTGATATAAATATACAATGAATCAGCGGTCTCGTTGTCTCCAGCCAGATGTCACAAAACTGACGAAATAATGATCATCTCAAACTCCTAAGAAGACGAGCTACACTACGAAACATAACTCTAATAATGTGTTTACCTTGCAAAATGTACAATATTGCAGTTCTTCAACAATATTCAAAAGTCTCTCAATTGTGTGTGACTTTGTTCATGATATTGTTATATAGAAGCCTTGGTTTAAAGATTAAGAGTTAATCTCGTTTTCATGCAACAGTAAAATGGGCAACACAAGGATTCTGGTAGACCAGTGAAGCGAAGCTGTCATGGCAACAGGCATGGCAGAACGAAGGTCAATCAAGAAGAACCTATTATCGACACAATCAGGCCTTGCAGCTCCGAGAACAAGCTATATCAGATAAACACAATGCTATTTTTGGCAATGGATTGAGAGAAAACTGGGTTTTATTGTCTCATTTTTGACGTCTTCAATAAGATGTGATTCAGGAACCATCGCAATAGAGCAGTCAAACTTGATGAACCATTTGATCACGTGGTATCAGTCGATCACCCTGTAGCCAGGGGTTTACCTGCTGCTCCTACCGCACCCCACTATACACAGCGCACTCTATGCTCCCACTGCACCCCACTATACACAGCGCATTCTACACATCACCATAACAACTGAGGAAGACGGGCTTGTGTCATAGGCTCCAGAAGGCCAAGAACTACCAGCTAAATGATCAACGTCATCATAAGATGTGGTGTACACAGTCGCTATAGTTTGTCACGTGAATACAGTCGCTATAGTTTGTCATGTGAACACAGTCGCTATAGTTTGTCACGTGTACACAGTCGCTATAGTTTGTCACGTGAACACAGTCGCTATAGTTTGTCATGTGAACACAGTCGCTATAGTTTGTCACGTGTACACAGTCGCTATAGTTTGTCATGTGAACACAGTCGCTATAGTTTGTCATGTGAACACAGTCGCTTTAGTTTGTCATGTGAACACAGTCGCTATAGTTTGTCATGTGAACACAGTCGCTATAGTTTGTCATGTGAACACAGTCACTATAGTTTGCCATGTGAACACAGCCGCTATAGTTTGTCATGTGAACACAGTCGCTATAGTTTGTCATGCGAACACAGTCGCTATAATTTGTCATGTGAACACAGTCGCTATAGTTTGTCATGTGAACACAGTCGCTATAGTTTGTCATGTGAACACAGTCACTATAGTTTGTCATGTGAACACAGCCGCTTTAGTTTGTCATGTGAACACAGTCGCTATAGTTTGTCATGTGAACACAGTCGCTATAGTTTGTCATATGTACACAGTCGCTATAGTTTGTCATGTGAACACAGTCGCTATAGTTTATCATGTGAACACAGTCGCTATAGTTTGTCATGTGAACACAGTCGCTATAGTTTGTCATGTGAACACAGTCGCTATAGTTTGTCATGTGAACACAGTCACTATAGTTTGCCATGTGAACACAGCCGCTATAGTTCGTCATGTGAACACAGTCGCTATAGTTTGTCATGTGAACACAGTCGCTATAGTTTGTCATGTGAACACAGTCGCTATAGTTTGTCATGTGAGCACAGTCGCTATAGTTTGTCATATGAACACAGTCGCTATAGTTTGTCAGTCGCTATAGTTTGTCATGTGAACTAAACGATATAACACTAAGATGTACACATTGTAATAAATGGGAGACAAAACTGGCAACCAATCGAGTAGGAGAGACACGTGGATACACACAAGTCAAGTATATCTGAGAATGGTGCCATTTGTTAGATGACTTTGAAGGGACCATAGGACCGTACAGAATTGTTCTCTATACCTGGATAGTCCTGAAACATTAACTTCTAGAAATTGAACAGTGATATTATCTAACATTCCATTCAGCCAGAAAGGAAGTTGACAAAGAAAGCATGAATGCAGCTGCTACACTGGGGCAGCAGCAACCACCAGACCTGGCTGACTACGTAATATCGCCATAGACCTCTAGAAACGGTGTCGTAGGTTGTGCCGTTTCAGTTGATGGCACTTGACAGCACAAGGGTTCTTCTAGTCGCTACAATGATGACAATGTATTCAGAGAACAGGGGCTGCTGTATGAATGCATACACGGAGATACACACAGCATCAATGAATATTTGAATAAGGTAGTTTGTGTTCACTGTTCACCAGAATATTATCTAGAAAATGACACAGGGGAGGCAGTGTATAGTGGTGTGACATGTTGTGGAGGAGGCAGTGTTTTGTGGTGTGACATATTGTGGAGGAGGCAGTGTATAGTGGTGTGACATATTGTGGAGGAGGCAGTGTATAGTGGTGTGACATGTTGTGGAGGAGGCAGTGTATAGTGGTGTGACATGTTGTGGAGGATAAACGGATCAAAATCAGCACAGAAAATGATACAAACAATGAGTGTCATCAGTAAAGTGGAGTTATGTTACAGCTGGTGGTTGCTAGCGTTCATATGTTATGTTACAGCTGGTGGTTGCTAGCGATCATCTGTTATGTTACAGCTGGTGGTTGCTAGCGATCATCTGCTATGTTACAGCTGGTGGTTGCTATCGATCATCTGTTATGTTACAGCTGGTGGTTGCTAGCGATCATCTTATTCTTCTTCGTACGCAGTCAGACAGTAACCATTATTTTTTCGAAAAAAGCGGCGGTCATCCTGAGGCTGTCGCCACTGCCATAGGGCTTGTCTTGCAGTTCCACTGGTGATGGCCACATCTGCTCTCTCTGATCCTCGTATGTCGGGCAGTTTTGCAGCAGATGTTCAGCGGTCATTTTACCAGTACCGCACGGGCATTCGTCGGTACCACCTATCTTCAATTTGTTGAATAGGTGGTACCTCAGTCTATTGTGGCCAGTGCGAAGTCTGAAGACAACGACCTGCTCTCTTCGGTTCAACTGGTAATAGGCATCGTTTTTGGTGTAACCAGTATGTTCGGTTTCCCATTTGGTCATGTATCTGGCTTTGATAAGCCGTTTTGACTCTTCGTACGTCATACTGGTATCTGTTTGTGGTAGTCTTGCACCTTCTTTTGCCAGTCTGTCTGCCTCCTCGTTGCCTTGGATGTTGCAGTGTGATGGGACCCACTGTACCACTACCCTTGTTGGTGCGGACTGCTGGCACAGTTTGCAGAGTGCTGCTCTTAAGTCATTAAGCTCAGTGTTTTTCTGGCTTTTTAGCGCTGTGACTACGGCGAGAGCATCTGTAAGCAGGAATATATGGCTTTCATTTTCATTGTGTGTCACCATTTCTTCCACTGCCGCCCTCAGTGCCTCTGCCTCCGCTCTGAAATTGCTTGTGTACTTACCAGTAGCGAATGCCAGTGTTATTTTTCTGCCATTTGGTAGGTTCAGGAATGCTCCGTTCTGTGTAGTGTTTGTTACAGAACCGTCGGTGTATGCATAGGTCCAGTCCATGCTTGGGTAGCTTTTCGATATGAAGCTTAATGTAGTATCTCTCCTTTCTTTTTCAGTCTGGCAGTTTTTGTTTCCAATACCTGGTATATTTTCTACCACCTCTGGAAATATATCCTGCCTCCAGGTAGGTTTTCGTACAGTAGTGATGGGTTTTGGTGTTGTTAGTGCGTTTATGGGATCTTCGTGCATCTTTGCTTTGGCTATTTCTGCAAAGTTTCTCCGCTTTAGTTTCCCATTTCCCAAATTGTTTAGTCTCTGGTGCATTTGATGGTCAGTCAGTCTTCGGAGTTTCTCTGACTGCAGCTGGGCTCTGCAGTCTCTTCTATCGGTCATGGATTGCAGTTTTGTAATCTTTTCAAGTTCTACAATTGGCGTTGACTTCATGCCTCCTGTTATAATTCTCATGGCTTGGTTTTGAAGTTTGTTAACTTTATCGAAGTTCGCCTTTGCTGCTGTTGTCCATGCCGCAATGCCATACTCGAGAACTGGTCTCACTCTTCCAGTGTACAGTTTCTTTAGTATGCCTTCGTCTGCTCCCCAGCTTGTGCCGGCAAGTTTCCTCATGATTGCCATTCTTTCTCTGGCTCTCATTCGGTTTCTCTCGATCTGACTTTTCCATGTCATGCGCCGATCAAATGTGACTCCCAGATAGGTTGGGTTGTCGTTTGGCTGCAGGAATTTGCCATTTAGACTTAATTTGGTATTTTGGGGTTTTAATGAGAGCGAGAATATTGTGCATGTGGTTTTCTCCTCGTTTATTTTGACCAGCCATGAGTTCGCCCACTCTTCCAGCGATGTTAGGGCCGTCTGCATCCGATTTCTTGCTATGGTGAGATTCTTTTCAGAGGTCCACATAGTCAGATCGTCTGCAAACATTGAGCTATGGACTCTCCTTGGTATATTCTCTGTAATGTCGTTTATATATACCAGGAAGAGTGTGGGTGACAGTACTCCCCCTTGGGGTACTCCCTGCTCGAGTGTCACCTTTTTGCTCATCTGCCCTTGTACTTGGACTCTGGCCGTTCTTTGTTTGAGGTAGTGGTTGATCCACTTGAACATTTTCCCACAAACATCACTTCTTCTTAACTTGACTCTAAGTCCGTCTTTCCAGACTTTGTCAAATGCCTTTTCCAGATCCACCCAAACAGCTACTGTGTGTTTCTGTGCCTGGTAGGCATCTTCTATCTCCTGGGCTATGAGGATGACCTGGTCCTCAGTGGATCTGTGCTGTCTAAAGCCGGCTTGCTGTGGAGTTAGTATTCGTTTTTCATCCAGATGCCATATCAGTCTGGTGTTTATCATCCGTTCCATCAGCTTGCCGACACAGCTCAGTAGGCTGATGGACCTGTATCCATTTGGATCTGTTTTGTCCTTTCCTGTTTTTGGTACTGGTACCAGTATTGCGTCTTTCCATGCCTGGGGTACAATTCCCCTTTTCCAGCTTTGGTTCAGGACCGATAGCAGTTTCCTCTTCGCTGTTTGCCCCATCCCCATCAGCATTTCGTTTGTTATCCCGTCTTTTCCGGGAGATTTCCTTTTCTTTAATGTTCTCATGGCCTCTTCCATTTCGCGCATTGTTAATTTGGCCATCATGTGCTCTTCAGGTGCCGTATTCATGTTGTCGTGTAGCGATCATCTGTTATGTTACAGCTGGTGGTTGCTAGCGATCATCTGTTGTGTTACAGCTGGTTGTTGCTAGCGATCATCTGTTGTGTTACAGCTGGTGGTTGCTAGCGATCATCTGTTGTGTTACAGCTGGTGGTTGCTAGCGATCATCTGTTATGTTACAGCTGGTGGTTGCTAGCGATCATCTGTTATGTTACAGCTGGTGGTTTCTAGCGATCATCTGTTGTGTTACAGCTGGTGGTTGCTAGCGATCATATGTTATGTTACAGCTGGTGGTTGCTAGCGATCATCTGTAAGTAATATCAACAAAAACCTGTTTTTCCTGATTTTCTGACAGTTGTATTTTTGTTGATGTAGTCGAACTTGAGAGCATGATGTCTCTAACAATGGTTTATTCAATGATTCTAGTTCAGGACTTAGATGGTGATGTCTCTAACAATGGTTTATTCAATGATTCTAGTTCAGGACTTAGATGGTGATGTCTCTAACCATGGTTAATTCAATGATTCTAGTTCAGGACTTAGATGGCGATGTCTCTAACCATGGTTTATTCAATGATTCTAGTTCAGGACTTAGATGGTGATGTCTCTAACCATGGTTTATTCAATGATTCTAGTTCAGGACTTAGATGGTGATGTCTCTAACCATGGTTTATTCCAGGATTCTAGTTCAGGACTTAGATGGTGATGTCTCTAACCATGGTTTATTCAATGATTCTAGTTCAGGACTTAGATGGTGATGTCTCTAACCATGATTTATTCCAGGATTCTAGTTCAGGACTTAGATGGTGATGTCTCTAACCATGGTTTATTCAATGATTCTAGTTCAGGACTTAGATGGTGATGTCTCTAACCATGATTTATTCCAGGATTCTAGGTCAGGACTTAGCGCTGAATGTTGTTCATGTGGTTTCAAAAGAAGTATCCGTATTTTACTTTTAGCAATATGTCGGTTACATGCCATAATGAACAGCCTAATCTAGTCACACGTTTTACAATTGTAGAGTGATATGGAGCTGTTCTGCACAATGGATATGACTTGCCATGTGGTAGATCAGTAGCCGGAGACACCAGTCGGTATCACACGATGATGATACGTCTAGTGCACTACTTTATGTGGATAGTAGCTCTTGTGGCTTCCTGTTAAAGGGAAGGAATATCGCGTTTATCCTTAGTCTCGTCTTGACCATGTTGTGGTAGCAACTGGGTCCTGGTTTGTCCTTAGTCTCGTCTTGACCATGTTGTGGTAGCAACTGGGTCCTGGTTTGTCCTTAGTCTTGTCTTGACCATGTTGTGGTAGTGTAACTGGGTCCTGGTTTGTCCTTAGTCTCGTCTTGACCATGTTGTGGTAGTGTAACTGGGTCCTGGTTTGTCCTTAGTCTCGTCTTGACCATGTTGTGGTAGCAACTGGGTCCTGGTTTGTCCTTAGTCTCGTCTTGACCATGTTGTGGTAGTGTAACTGGGTCCTGGTTTGTCCTTAGTCTCGTCTTGACCATGTTGTGGTAGTGTAACTGGGTCCTGGTTTGTCCTGTCTCGTCTTGACCATGTTGTGGTAGTGTAACTGGGTCCTGGTTTGTCCTTAGTCTCGTCTTGACCATGTTGTGGTAGTGTTACTGGGTCCTGGTTTGTCCTTAGTCTCGTCTTGACCATGTTGTGGTAGCAACTGGGTCCTGGTTTGTCCTTAGTCTCGTCTTGACCATGTTGTGGTAGTGTAACTGGGTCCTGGTTTGTCCTTAGTCTCGTCGTGACCATGTTGTGGTAGTGTAACTTGGTCCTGGTTTGTCCTTAGTCTCGTCTTGACCATGTTGTGGTAGTGTAACTGGGTCCTGGTTTGTCCTTAGTCTTGTCTTGACCATGTTGTGGTAGTGTAACTGGGTCCTGGTTTGTTCTTAGTCTCGTCGTGACCATGTTGTGGTAGTGTAACTGGGTCCTGGTTTGTCCTTAGTCTCGTCGTGACCATGTTGTGGTAGTGTTACTGGGTCCTAGTTTGTCCTTAGTCTCGTCTTGATCATGTTGTGGTAGTGTAACTGGGTCCTGGTTTGTCCTTAGTCTCGTCTTGATCATGTTGTGGTAGTGTTACTGGGTCCTAGTTTGTCCTTAGTCTCGTCTTGATCATGTTGTGGTAGTAACGGGGTCCTGAACGTCCATCCACGACAGAACTGCTTCGTGGTTTCTCCGACTTATATTTGCTTGCATTGCGATAGAGTGTATGCCGAATATCTGTTGATATCTCAGCCACTCTGATATAACCCAAAGGAATATGTGACACCTAGCGAACAACATGAGGGGAGACCCTTCCATTCCCTGCCTGAATGTTGAGGACGGGGTAAGCTTCCAGATGGGGGGTCATGTCATAATCTAGGTCACATGACGACGGTTTGGGATTTCTTATTACTGTAGGCCACATTTGCTTATCCATTCATGCACACCCCGAGATTCAGTTCTTGATTGCACATTTGTCCATATTCAATTTCAGTATTAAGACAGTAAAAAAAATATGGCCAGTTCCCAACCCTCCTAGTGATCTACTGACGATGATGGCCCGGCTGCTTGCGTGTTGCCAGAGACCGCCTTGTTTCCCCAGCGCCGGCACAGCTATTTTTAGTAACGCACCCCAGCAACAACCTTCGTGACCCGCAGGTCACACCAGCTGATTGGCTGGCGGCGCGCAGTGTCAAGGCCGTGGCAAGCTGAATCACGATGGTCATGTGACATAAACATTGCCACCTGCATCTCACGTGTATCGTTTGGACTGGCATTTTTTCATCATTTTCGGACGTTTTATCTGTGCTTTATCGGAATATTTGGATATATCACCCGTTATGGTAATGCTGGACATATTCGCGATCATCTTGACACATGGATAGACTTGATCTCGGTGAGTGTGAGTGAAGAAAAGTCTCCATCACTTGGCATTCCGTCCGTCCATGGTATGCCTGCTTTGGTAGACGGTTTCCGATTGGATAGTTCAGGTATGTTGGGCCGCTGCTCGTATTTTGTTTACTATCTAAGCAGTGTCGAGAAAAAAATGGTAGTGTGTGTTTAGTCGACAAGATCTGTTGTTGCTTAGCGTAAGTCGTCACTAAATGTGTTTCTTTCAGCGATATTTCATCCTACAAAGGTTCGTTACTCACCAGTCGCCATTTATTCAGACGCGCATGCGCAGAAACCTGATTAGCCGGAAAACCCCTTCCTGTTGACCCAGTTCTGGGTCGGAGAACCCCCCCCCCCCCTCAACATGTTGGGTCGCCTGTCTGATGAACCCCCGATTTGATGGGCCGTCAGTCTGGACCACTCCAGCTTGATGGACCGTCAGTCTGGACCGACCCCACACTTGATGGGTCGTTAGCCTGGAGAAGCCCCAACTTGGATAGTCAGTCTAGCCTGTAGTCTAGTGTAGAGAAGAGAGCTTCCAACTTGATGGATCGTCCATCTGGCGAACCACCAGCATCTTGGGTCGTCAGTCTGGAGTGATGCCGACTTGATGGGTCGTTAGACAACCTCGGACATGTTAGCCTACCCGTGTTTTATCTGATTGAGCTTGCCTGTTGCCAGCTTGTCTCCACACGTTTAAGTCCTCTGTATTGTCAGACGCTTTACCGTCACTTCATTGTTGTCCTAGTCCCACCCGGCTCTCTACCTTTGTAAATGTTAGGAGCCATGTACTATGCAGTGTAGTTAAGTAACCTGGTTTTCTCAATGAAAACACATTGGAATGTGTAGCTGACGGTCGTGTTCCCTTTCAGCAGCCTTGACTTTCACTGAATTGACGTGTTCATAATGACGGTAATTGTTTCTGTGCGGTCACCTAGGCCATTATTTATGTTGCAGGTCACTTCTGACATTAAGTGATTCAATACCCGCATGGACTTGACCAGTAACTTGTCTAATAGTTCAAGAGACGTCTTACACATTTCACGGTGAATGTCTGATTTATGCATAGAACGTGCCTCTACGTTCAAACGACAAAGGCCAAAAGTGTGACGTGGTCAGTCACATCATAAGTACCTAAGTGTGCGCATTGTACTATAATAGTTTGTCAGACATCAGCGACCAGGTCAGGTTAGCACTGTCAGTGAGATTTGTTTCAGTCCGTGGGTACTTCTCTCCAAATGTGATAACGTTTTAGAGATGGTGCATACAACAGTTTGGAGTTCAAGTCCTATTGGTTGTTACATTTCAGACGACCTTGACATTTTGTGAGGTCACAACAATGTCATGCCCCAGTTTTTTGGTCACGGTCATGAGATGACCCATTTACTTATGACTGTACAAAGCGTGTGGAGTCTTCTACATCTTGGACTGTAATAACTAGCATCAGTAGCGTAGCCACCATACTGGTCCGACTACGTTCTCGAGAACAGCATGTGTTGGCTCATTCATCTACGTGTGTTGGCTCATTCATCTACATGTGTTGGCTCATTCATCTACATGGGTTGGCTCATTCATCTACATGGGTTGGCTCATTCATCTACGTGTGTTGGCTCATTCATCTACGTGTGTTGGCTCATTCATCTACGTGTGTTGGCTCATTCATCTACGTGTGTTGGCTCATTCATCTACGTGTGTTGGCTCATTCATCTACGTGTGTTGGCTCATTCATCTACGTGTGTTGGCTCATTCATCTACATGTGTTGGCTCATTCATCTACATGTGTTGGCTCATTCATCTACATGTGTTGGCTCATTCATCTACATGTGTTAGCTCATTCATCTACGTGTGTTGGCTCATTCATCTACATGTGTTGGCGCATTCATCTACATGTGTTGGCTCATTCATCTACGTGTGTTGGCTCATTTATCTACATGTGTTGGCTCATTCATCTACATGTGTTGGCTCATTCATCTACATGTGTTAGCTCATTCATCTACGTGTGTTGGCTCATTCATCTACATGTGTTGGCTCATTCATCTACATGTGTTGGCGCATTCGTCTACATGTGTTGGCTCATTCATCTACATGTGTTGGCTCATTCATCTACATGTGTTGGCTCATTCATCTACGTGTGTTAGCTCATTCATCTACGTGTGTTGGCTCATTCATCTACGTGTGTTGGCTCATTCATCTACGTGTGTTGGCTCATTCATCTACGTGTGTTGGCTCATTCATCTACATGTGTTGGCTCATTCATCTACGTGTGTTGGCTCATTCATCTACGTGTGTTGGCTCATTCATCTACGTGTGTTGGCTCATTCATCTACGTGTGTTGGCTCATTCATCTACGTGTGTTGGCTCATTCATCTACATGTGTTGGCTCATTCATCTACATGTGTTGGCGCATTCATCTACATGTGTTGGCTCATTCATCTACGTGTGTTGGCTCATTCATCTACATGTGTTGGCTCATTCATCTACATGTGTTGGCTCATTCATCTACATGTTAGCTCATTCATCTACGTGTGTTGGCTCATTCATCTACATGTGTTGGCTCATTCATCTACATGTGTTGGCGCATTCGTCTACATGTGTTGGCTCATTCATCTACATGTGTTGGCTCATTCATCTACATGTGTTGGCTCATTCATCTACGTGTGTTAGCTCATTCATCTACGTGTGTTAGCTCATTCATCTACATGTGTTGGCTCATTCATCTACATGTGTTGGCTCATTCGTCTACGTGTGTTGGCTCATTCATCTACATGTGTTGGCTCATTCATCTACATGTGTTGGCTCATTCATCTACATGTGTTGGCTCATTCATCTACGTGTGTTGGCTCATTCGTCTACGTGTGTTGGCTCATTCATCTACATGTGTTGGCTCATTCATCTACGTGTGTTGGCTCATTCGTCTACATGTGTTGCTCATTCATCTACGTGTGTTGGCTCATTCATCTACGTGTGTTGGCTCATTCATCTACGTGTGTTGGCTCATTCATCTACGTGTGTTGGCTCATTCATCTACGTGTGTTGGCTCATTCATCTACGTATGTTGGCTCATTCATCTACGTGTGTTTGCTCATTCATCTACGTGTTGGCTCATTCATCTACGTGTGTTAGCTCATTCATCTACATGTGTTGGCTCATTCATCTACATGTGTTGGCTCATTCATCTACATGTGTTGGCTCATTCATCTACATGTGTTGGCTCATTCATCTACATGTGTTGGCTCATTCATCTACATGTGTTGGTTCATTCATCTACGTGTGTTGGCTCATTCATCTACATGTGTTGGCTCATTCATCTACATGTGTTGGCTCATTCATCTACATGTGTTGGCTCATTCATCTACATGTGTTGGCTCATTCATCTACATGTGTTGGCTCATTCATCTACATGTGTTGGCTCATTCATCTACGTGTGTTGGCTCATTCATCTACGTGTGTTAGCTCATTCGTCTGCGTGTGTTGGCTCATTCGTCTACGTGTGTTGGCTCATTCATCTACACGTGTTGGCTCATTCGTCTACATGTGTTGGCTCATTCGTCTACGTGTGTCGTCTAGTGCCACATAAATATAATATCATGAGACTAGTCGCTAGCCAACGGCCGCCTGGTGCTCATGTACTCTTTTATTGCGTTTATGTATAGGTATGGCAAATGTTGTTTTTCTGTTGGGGTGAAATTAACAAACAAAGCCAGCAATAGGTGTGGCGACAGCAGTGGCAAAGCGGCCCGTAGTGCTCAGCCGTTAAAACCCATCGACTACCCCAACAATGGGAAAATGTCGAATGACAGTTTTTCTTAATTCTACATGATAGAGAGACCGTCCTCATGTACCATGATAGAGAGACCGTCCTCATGTACCATGATAGAGAGACCGTCCTCATGTACCATGATAGAGAGACCGTCCTCATGTACCAGGATAGAGATACCGTCCTCATGTACCATGATAGAGAGACCGTCCCCATGTACCAGGATAGAGATACCGTCTTCATGTACCATGATAGAGAGACCGTCCTCATGTACCATGATAGAGAGACCGTCCTCATGTACCATGATAGAGAGACCGTCCCCATGTACCAGGATAGAGATACCGTCTTCATGTACCAGGATAGAGAGACCGTCCTCATGTACCATGATAGAGAGACCGTCCCCATGTACCAGGATAGAGAGACCGTCCTCATGTACCAGGATAGAGAGACCGTCCCCATGTACCAGGATAGAGAGACCGTCCCCATGTACCATGATAGAGAGACCGTCCTCATGTACCATGATAGAGAGACCGTCCTCATGTACCATGATAGAGAGACCGTCCCCATGTACCAGGATAGAGATACCGTCTTCATGTACCAGGATAGAGAGACCGTCCTCATGTACCATGATAGAGAGACCGTCCCCATGTACCAGGATAGAGAGACCGTCCTCATGTACCAGGATAGAGAGACCGTCCCCATGTACCAGGATAGAGAGACCATCCCCATGTACCAGGATAGAGAGACCGTCCTCATGTACCAGGATAGAGAGACCGTCCCCATGTACCAGGATAGAGAGACCGTCCTCATGTACCATGATAGAGAGACCGTCCTCATGTACCAGGATAGAGAGACCGTCCCCATGTACCAGGATAGAGAGACCGTCCCCATGTACCAGGATAGAGATACCGTCTTCATGTACCATGATAGAGAGACCGTCCTCATGTACCAGGATAGAGAGACCGTCCCCATGTACCAGGATAGAGAGACCGTCCTCATGTACCATGATAGAGAGACCGTCCTCATGTACCAGGATAGAGAGACCGTCCCCATGTACCAGGATAGAGAGACCGTCCTCATGTACCATGATAGAGAGACCGTCCTCATGTACCATGATAGAGAGACCGTCCTCATGTACCAGGATAGAGAGACCGTCCCCATGTACCAGGATAGAGAGACCGTCCTCATGTACCATGATAGAGAGACCGTCCTCATGTACCATGATAGAGAGACCGTCCTCATGTACCAGGATAGAGAGACCGTCCTCATGTACCAGGATAGAGAGACCGTCCTCATGTACCATGATAGAGAGACCGTCCTCATGTACCAGAATAGAGAGACCGTCCTCATGTACCAGGATAGAGAGACCGTCCTCATGTACCAGGATAGAGAGACCGTCCTCATGTACCAGGATAGAGAGACCGTCCTCATGTACCAGGATAGAGAGACCGTCCTCATGTACCAGGATAGAGAGACCGTCCTCATGTACCAGGATAGAGAGACCGTCCTCATGTACCAGGATAGAGAGACCGTCCTCATGTACCAGGATAGAGAGACCGTCCTCATGTACCAGAATAGAGGGGCCGTCCTCGTGTACCATGATAGAGAGACGGTCCCCATGTACCAGGTTAGAGGGACCGTCTCCATGTACCAGGATAGAGAGACCGTCCTCATGTACCAGGATAGAGGGGCCGTCCCCGTGTACCAGGTTAGAGGGACCGTCCTCGTGTACCAGATAACTAAAGAGTGCTGTACATTCTAGTGCCAATGTCTGCTGTACATTCTAGTGCCAATGTCTGCTGTACATTCTAGTGCCAATGACTGCTAGAGAAAGCAGCGCTGCTAGGAGCTGTCATGTACACGCTTTTTTAGGTTTGGGGGCCTGGTGAGCCAAACAATGGCAGGGTCTCACAAAATGACTGACTGGCTAGATGACTGACTGGCTAGATGACTGACTGGCTAGATGACTGGCTGGCTAGAGGACTGGCTGGCTAGATGACTGACTAAGCTAGATGACTGACTGGCTAGATGACTGACTGGCTAGATGACTGACTGGCTAGAGGACTGGCTGGCTAGATGACTGGCTGGCTAGAGGACTGGCCGGCTAGATGACTGACCGGCTAGATGACTGACTAAGCTAGATGACTGACTGGCTAGAGGACTGGCTGGCTAGATGACTGACTGGCTAACGAGGGGGGGGGGGGGTCAGAAATTGATGACAACACCGGGAGACTGCTGTCTTGTTGGGGACAAGCGGAGTGGTGTCTGTGTTCAGACCTGTAGGACACCGGGCTAACATTATCCTGCAGCCAGGTCCAGCCGACGAGTCTCCTCCCCACATGTGGACATAATGAATTGAAGGAAAGTCTGTCCTGCTGGAGACCCATTATCACTTCCACCGCCTGGAGAACAAGAGTACTACTCAAGTCTTTCTAGCCAGTCATCTATTTGTGTTGGAGCTATTTGGGCAACATCTACACCTCACGGTAGAAGAGGAGCGACTAATTAAGTAAGTTATTTGGGCAGATCCTGCAAACAGGACGAGTATGCCACAGTTCGACTCTTGGCCAGTTGATTGACGGGACGTCGTTCCTCTAGTCTGACATGTTTTACAAGTCATATTGGTCCGACTCTTGGCTAGTTGACTGACGGAACGTCGTTCCTCTAGTCTGACATGTTTCACAGGTCATATTGGTCCGACTCTTGGCTAGTTGACTGACGGGACGTCGTTCCTCTAGTCTGACATGTTTTACAAGTCATATTGGTCCGACTCTTGGCTAGTTGACTGACGGAACGTCTTTCCTCTAGTCTGACATGTTTCACAGGTCATATTGGTCCGACTCTTGGCTAGTTGACTGACGGGACGTCGTTCCTCTAGTCTGACATGTTTTACAAGTCATATTGGTCCGACTCTTGGCTAGTTGACTGACGGGACGTCGTTCCTCTAGTCTGACATGTTTCACAGGTCATATTGGTTCGACTCTTGGCCAGTTGATTGACGGGACGTCGTTCCTCTAGTCTGACATGTTTTACAAGTCATATTGGTCCGACTCTTGGCTAGTTGACTGACGGAACGTCGTTCCTCTAGTCTGACATGTTTCACAGGTCATATTGGTCCGACTCTTGGCTAGTTGACTGACGGGACGTCGTTCCTCTAGTCTGACATGTTTCACGTTTTGAGAGAAGCCCAAGTTTCTATCAGTTGACATTTAAATGTATCAAAGGGCGTGCAGGTCATGGCTTCGTCTTATAGGCAAGGTTCAAGGTACCACTTTGGGTTGTAGACTAAGACTGAAACATCTGACAGCTTCCATGTGTATTGCTGTTGTTATGTTGAGAAATGAATGACATAGAAACATGAAACTGTTTCTGCTTACCTTGACTGATTGTTGCTAGTTCCAACAGAAACACATATCCGCAATCCACCTCAACCTATGTTAGGACAACCCCCATAGTCCCCTTCTCTCTTCTCCCCCCCTCCCAATCCACCTCAACCTATGTTAGGACAACCCCCATAGTCCCCTTCTCTCTTCTCCCCCCTCCCCTCCCAATCCACCTCAACCTATGTTAGGACAACCCCCATATTCCCCTTCTCTCTTCTCCCCCCCCCCTCCCAATCCACCTCAACCTATGTTAGGACAACCCCCATAGTCCCCTTCTCTCTTCTCCCCCCCCTCCCAATCCACCTCAACCTATGTTAGGACAACCCCCATAGTCCCCTTCTCTCTTCTCCCCCCCCTCCCAATCCACCTCAACCTATGTTAGGACAACCCCCATAGTCCCCTTCTCTCTTCTCCCCCCTCCCTCCAAATCCACCATTTCTACAAAAATATTCTTCTGTCTGTTCTCGGATAAAGACAAAACAAACCTACGAGCTATTCAGTCTTGTTTCCATGAATCAGACCATATGTGGTTTATTGTTTCTCAAGTTTCATTTTCAACGCACATTCGGCAGGATGGGGTCTGTGTCAATAGCGGGTGTGGACGAGTGGCAGAGCTTAGGGGTCTCTTCTTCAAACTGGGGTCATCAATGCCATGTTTGGTTACAATTAGCCAAGTGAACATATCAGACATCCCTCCCGGATGTGACGTAGTGCTGGCCAGTATGTTTGACTTGACCCTAGCCTTGGTTCCAGGATGTGACGTAGTGCTGACCAGTAAGTATGTTTGACTTGACCCTAGCCTTGGTTCCAGGATGTGACGTAGTGCTGGCCAGTAAGTATGTTTGACTTGACCCTAGCCTTGGTTCCAGGATGTGACGTAGTGCTGGCCAGTAAGTATGTTTGACTTGACCCTAGTCTTGGTTCCCGGATGTGACATTGTTCTGACCAGTTGTTTATCTGCTAATCGCTGGTCTGATTTGTGTTATTGTATAGTTGATAGTCCCGACACGAATGACAACACTGTGACGTACATCGATATCGCCTGGTTCGCAGCCCGAGTAGCCGGCCAGACAAAAATCGATGCTAACCGTGAGAGTGGTTAGGTCTGATCAAACAGCCGTCCACGGAACGTGGGAACCCGTGGGGACTGATTGACCGTCTGGCAGCGAGTTACAACAGGCCGGCCTGAAAGGGTCTCTGTCTGGACTTGGTCTGGCGGTGTAGATTATATTATTGATCGGCCTGGCTTGTTGAAACGACTTCCCCAACTCGTCAACCTACTTATCTTCTAGCCCCTTTTAGTTATCGCCCGGTCTACTATGACGTAGTGTCTGTTTGTCGAGGTGCGCCTTGCTTAGACCAGATATGTTGTCTAATAGTAATCAGACAGACACCTGCCAGGTTCAGTCTGCTAGAATGGCCGTGTACACCATGTGCTCTTTTATATTTCTGATTTTAAAATGAAAACAACCCTACAGTTGTCTATTGGTTGTCGTTGAATGTTAACTCTTGTGTGCGCCGGGTTGCTGTAGCTTTCCCCAAATCCCGAGCGTGCTGATGAAGATGGACCGGGGTCCTCCAGGCGGTTGTGCTGTGCCTGGCTTCACCTTCGTGTCGCTCACTACTACGGGATAATGTCGACCCATTACTCCGTTAGCCAGGCATCCGTAAACACAGTCTGTTCCCAAGGTGACCTGCGAGTAAGTGTGGTGGGGGGTCTTGGCCAGCATACTTGACCTTGACCAGCATGTCTGATCAGTGTGACCAGACGTCTCTACCCCTGGTCTCACCCACCCTGGGTTAAGGGATATACTTTTTGTGGAGGGGAAAGAGAAAAACAGACTCAACTAACATTCTTCATCCTCAGCATTTCTCCCCACATCACCGCTGTCTTCCTTTCTGTCCTCTTCTTTTTTATTTTATCTCAATCTATCTACTCCCCCTCCTCCCTCTCTCTCCACCTCCTCCCTCTCTCTCCACCTCCTCCCTCTCTCTCGCCCCTCCTCCCTCTCTCTCGCCCCTCCCCCTCTCTCAACCCCCTCTCTCAACCCCCTCTCTCAACCCCCTCTCTCCCCATCTCTCTCTCCCCATGCCCCCTCTTTCTCTCCCTTCCCCCTCTTTCTCTCCCTGCCCCCTCTTTCTCTCCCTCTTCTGGCTAACTAGGAAATGATGTCTAATTTGCATGCCATTTATCTGAATTGAACATTCTGTTGAAAGTCCTCGAGAATGTGAATAAGTTTAGATATAAAAAAACGCACATTTACACTGAATAGCTGACTGACTGGTTGACAATAGCTGGCTAGTTGACTGAATAGCTGACTGAATGACGCTGACTGAAGACTGGCTGGCTGGCTGGCTGACTGACCATGAAGAGGGTCTGGTATGAAAGCAGTGGTTATCATTGGGACGAGGGGGTGGAAGCAGTGGTTATAATTGGGTGGAAGCAGTGGTTATAATTGAGGGGGGTACAATTAGGATATTCAATTTTAAAAAAGACAATATAATCCAGTCCTTTTATTGTAGAGAACGTTTTCTGGTAGCATCATTGTGTAATCTGACCTAATACAGCACTGACCATGTGGGCTGCATCTACATTCCCTGAGCGCATTACCGGACAGACATACTTGCATGAAGGTGTCAACTACTGGTTGGGGGTGCTTGAGGCGTTATCACTCAGAACATATATCTTGTTTACATACGATAGTTATATAACTGATTTTGTGGAGTCTTATAGGGCTATGATATGATACTGATCAACTGTAGCCACTTCTACATTGTGTGAAGTGTTATAGGGCTATGATATGATACTGATCAACTGTAGCCACTTCTACATTGTGTGAAGTGTTATAGGGCTGTGATCTACATTGTGTGAAGTGTTACAGGGATGTGATTTGATACTGATCAACTGTAGCTACTTCTACATTGTGTGAAGTGTTATAGGGCTGTGATTTGATACTGGTCAACTGTAGCCACTTCTACATTGTGTGAAGTGAATTGTGTGTGCTTGTTTATTTTAATTGATATGTGTTGTTCTCTTGTAAGAAGTGCATTGTGTGCTCATGTTAGGTCACAGTTAGGACCAATAAATTGGGTCAGATCAATCAAATCAATAAGTCCACGGGAGATTGAAGAAGTGGCCAAAGCAAATCAATATCAATCAACCAGCTAACTCTGGCTGGGCTATCTGTGGGGAGTCGTGTTCACACACGTTTTGTTTCTGAGGCACTAAATCTGGTTGGATTGGAGGGGGTAGGGGGGGGGGGGGAAAGACATGTTTGTTGTCAAGGGCAACTAAAGGGTGTTATGAATGAGGAAAGCAAACCTCATCATGTTAAATGGATGACTATACAGAAGTCTGTGAAGTTTGATACAGGCTTCCTGTAAGGGATCACATGGGTTTTTCAAACTCCAGCTACCCTGTCATGGGAAAGCAGTCAGTTTTTTGTAGCTGACCCTGGCGCTAGCAGTCAGCTCTGGGTCCCTGACGCTAGCGGCTTTGAGTCGCTGACTGCTGAAGCTCATGCACTGCTCAACCATCTTGATGAGCTTCGTCTTATGCTTGGTTAGGGAGCGAACCAAAAATATAAGAACAGCAGCAGGGGGATTCCAGAATTCCAGTTACGAGGAAAGACTTAGAAAAACTGGCCTACAGCGTCTAGAAGAGAGAAGAATTCCTGGTGACTTAATACAGGTTTGTAAGATGATCACAGGAATGGTTCAATTAGACTATAACAAGTTTTTTTTTCAAAATACAACCATCTACAAGAACAAGAGAGCATACTAAAGAGAGGTGCAGATTAGTTATTAGGAAATATTTATTTAGTCAGAGAGTGATGAATGCTTGGAATGCATTGCCACAAGTAGTGGAGGCAGAGACAATTAATGCATTTAAGAATAGATTGGATGCGCATAGCTTTTAGAGCAAGGTCATGTCAATTAAACTGGTTTAAAACAGTCTCTGCAGAGTCTTCTAAACCAGCATAAAGACGTTGAGTATCACTCCAAGAAATGTGTGCAAGTCGTGTAGGCCGCATGTATAAGAGAGTGAGAGCTAATAGTAATCGTGATTATATACCGATCATGATCCCTACCTATGTCTGGCCGGTGTAAACCACTAGCGTGAACAGCCTCAAACAAGAACATATAACACAGGAACATCTGGCACCCAAAGACACCTTCTTCCTAGGATGTGTCTTCAGTCTGTCCATGTATAACATAGAGTCTGCTGATTAACGTGTTCAACAAAAGTAACTTGTGCTATAAGTCTGACTTGTGTGTTTGGGACTGATCTAGAACACTTGTAACCGCTCATCCATTTGGACGTTTCCTTTGTTTGTAAGCAAGATGTCCACTATCTTCAACATCAGTCAAACATCCACTATTTATTTATAACATTATATTCTCCACAATCTATTAAAAATATCTTTACAATGTCCAGTATGGATAGTCTGTTACATCAGTATAATATCCACAATTTGTTAATATCAGTATTGTGTAGCTACTATTTACGTTATAACTAAAATCTCCATGAAAACCTGGCTGTAATCAGTAGAATGTACTTTAACTGTGTCCATTTCTGACTTTGACAGGTCTGATCGATCAAACCCATCATGCTACTGCAGCTCCCACTTCCTCATGCTTTGTAGTTACACGAACCCTTGGGGGCGACGCTGACATGTCGGACCCCCACCACCACCAGCATGGCCAACAGCCACAGCAGCAAATGGCTGACATGCTAGCCATGCAGACTAAGATACCAAACTCTTTCAGAGATTCAGCCACAGCCCCTCTGAGGAGGCTCAGTGTGGAGTTGATTAAGACTTACAAACATATCAACGAGGTTAGTACTGCTTAGATGTTCACAGCTAGTTGCTGTAGTGCTTGTTTGCCACTGGATATGACAGTCTTAACAGTTAGTGTTGTCTTTATCTTGCCTGTCTATGTGAGGTTGGCAGTCTGTGTGAGGTTTGCAGTCTGTGTGAGGTTGTCAGTCTGTGTGAGGTTGGCAGTCTGTGCGAGGTTGTCTGTCTGTGTGAGGTTTGCAGTCTGTGTGAGGTTGGCAGTCTGTGCGAGGTTGTCTGTCTGTGTGAGGTTGGCAGTCTCTGTAAGGTTGGCAGTCTGTGTGAGGTATCTTGGCAGTCTGTGTGAGGTTGTCTGTCTGTGTGAGGTTGGCAGTCTGTGTGAGGTTGGCAGTCTGTGTGAGGTTGTCTGTCTGTGTGAGGTATCTTGGCAGTCTGTATGTGGTTGGCAGTCTGTGAGTTGACAGTCTGTGAGTTGACAGTCTGGGGTAGGTTGACAGTCTGTAAGGTTGACAGTCTGTGAGGTTGACAGTGTGTAAGTTGACAGTCTGTGAAGTTGACAGTCTGTGAAGTTGACAGTGTGTGGTAGGTTGACAGTTTGTGAGTTGACGACAGTCTGTAAGGTTGAATGTGTGTGGTAGGTTGACAGTCTGTGAGGTTCGACAATCTGTGGTAGGTTGACAGTGTGTGGTAGGTTGACAGTCTGTGGTAGGTTGACAGTCTGTAAGGTTGACAGTGTGTGGTAGGTTGACAGGTTGTGAGTTGACAGTCTGTAAGGTTGACAGTGTGTGTTAGGTTGACAGTGTGTGAGTTGACAGTATGTGAGTTTGACAGTGTGTGGTAGGTTGACAGTTTGTGAGTTGACAGTCTGTGAGGTCGACAGTTAGTAAAGTTGACAGTCAGTAAAGTTGACAGTCTGTGGTAGGTTGACAATCTGTGAGGTTGACAGTCAGTAAAGTTGACAGTCTGTGGTAGGTTGAAAATCTGTGAGGTTGACAGTCAGTAAAGTTGACAGTCTGTGGTAGGTTGACAATCTGTGAGGTTGACAGTGTGTGAGGATGATGGTCTGACTGGTCATGTCATATCAGACATTGACATCTATGTGGTAGGTTGACAATCTGTGAGGTTGACAGTGTGTGAGGATGATGGTCTGACTGGTCATGTCATATCAGACATTGACATCTATCTCTGTGAGGTTGACAGTCTATGGTAGGTTGACAGTCTGTGAGGTTGACAGTGTGATGCTCTGACTGGTCATGTCATATCAGACATTGACATCTATGTGGTAGGTTGACAATCTGTAAGGTTGACAGTGTGTGAGGAGGACTGGTCATGTCATATCAGACATTGACATCTATCTCTATGACTTGACTCTCTGGTGTGTGCCTCTATCACAGGTTTACTATGCTAAGAAGAAGCGACGGGCAGTGGGGGCAGTACAGGGAGATGAGACAGGCAACAAGAAAGGGAAGGTCAACTCACATATATTTAATGATGGCTACGATGACTCCAACCATGACTACATTGTTAACCCAGGTGAAAAATGGATGGACCGCTACGAGATAGACTCTCTGATCGGAAAGGGCTCTTTTGGTCAGGTGAGTCACAACACTTTGGTCTATGAGCATTCAGCTTACAATTACATCCATGTGCCATCTTAGCTCACTTACATTATTTGAAGAAAAGATAACCAGATGTTGTGGTTACTATCTCCCCTAACTCCTGTAACCATCTCCCCTAACTCCTGTAACCATCTCCCCTAACTCCTGGAACCATCTCCCCTAACTCCTGTAACCATCTCCCCTAACTCCTGTAACCATCTCCCCTAACTCCTGTACCCATCTCCACAAACTACTGTACCAATCCCCCCTGTACCTATCTCCACAAACTACTGTACCAATCTCCCCTGTACCCATCTCCACAAACTACTTTACCAATCTTGTCAAGTTATCTACCTCTTCTACACTTTCACAATAGACGTTATTTGGACAACCCAGCCACTTCCCACCTTGTTGATTTCAGTACAATCCATATCAGTTAATACTGCTTGGTTTCATCATTAACACGTATTCAAATTTACGTGATCTATAAATTCTCTTTTCTGTAAGGATTATTTGAATTACTGTCAACCATATTGTATATGAGAGAATCTCTCTGGTCAGTCCATTACAGTTGATATATTTTCTTGACAGACTTGTGTGAATGTGAGAGATTCTCTGTGGTCAGTCCGTTACGGTTGATATATTTTCTTGACAGACTTGTGTGAATGTGAGAGATTCTCTGTGGTCAGTCCGTTACGGTTGATATATTTTCTTGACAGACTTGTGTGAATGTGAGAGATTCTCTGTGGTCAGTCCGTTACGGTTGATATATTTTCTTGACAGACTTGTGGGAATGTGAGAGATTCTCTGTGGTCAGTCCGTTACGGTTGATATATTTTCTTGACAGACTTGTGGGAATGTGAGAGATTCTCTGTGGTCAGTCCGTTACGGTTGATATATTTTCTCGACAGACTTGTGTGAATGTCAGGGATTCTCTGGTCCCTTTCACTGGGATTGATGTACTATACCTTAGAAATAGTGATTATAAATGTTTAGTATCTCTCTTGTTGTGTTAGTGTTCTCTGAAGAATAATCTTCCTGTTCTAGCACACAAATACCCTGGTATGGGCTCTGTTCAGATGACCAACATCACAGGTCTCTACCACATAGTCCATCCTACAATTTGTCAGTCCATTTGTTGTTGCAAGAATCTTTGATGTGTGCAAGCCATGACAGTTGTAACCTGCTGCCACCCTGGCTAATTGCTGCACTCATTGTCCAGGTGGTGAAAGCCTTTGACCACACTGACCAGGAGCAAGTGGCCATCAAGATCATCAAGAACAAGAAGCCCTTCCTGAACCAGGCACAGATTGAGGTCAGGCTTCTTGAGCTCATGAACTCCAACGACAGAGAAAATAAATACTACATAGGTAAGTCAGGTTGGCATGAATAAGAACATTCTAGTCTACAAGTATGCTGTCAAATATGACTGAAGAGGGTTGTACATGCACCTAGCAACCTCATGTTCATTGGGTTGGTTGGTTATTGATCCAGCTGCCTATGGGCTCCTGCTATTTGGCCCAATTCCATATAGTGGTATCTGCAAGTGTTTGTGAGCTGTTGTTTAGTTCCGTACAAAGTGTTCCATTTGTCTGGCCTCGGAGGAAGCTCTTTGTTTAGTTCCGTACAAAGTGTTCCATTTGTCTGGTCTCGGAGGAAGCTCTTTGTTTAGTTCCGTACAAAGTGTTCCATTTGTCTGGCCTTGGAGGAGGAAGCTCTTTGTTTAGTTCCGTACAAAGTGTTTCATTTGTCTGGCCTTGGAGGAAGAAGCTCTTTGTTTAGTTCCGTACAAAGTGTTCCATTTGTCTGGCCTTGTAGGAAGAATCTCTTTCCTAACACTGGCAAGGGCCGGACATTCAAAACGATGATGTTCAACAGTTTCATAGGGATGTGGTCAAATCCGGCACTCTGGAGTATGTTCTGGTTGGATTCCGTTCAAGTGGCTGTTAAGTTGTATGTGTTGAGTGAGAAGTCAGAAAATGGTGCTTTGGTCTCCTTCTCAGGAGGTTGATGTTGTCTTTAGGAGGGCCATATGTTTGTAGATTTCTCTCCCCGTATTTCCCATTGCCCATCTATTCAGCCAGGCCTCTTTGTTCGCACTCTTCAGTAGTTGTTTGACTGTCTGTAGGGTTGTTGGTGTATTGTTGTTCTTGACTTGCTCCCTTCTTAGCCAGTCTGTCTGCCTTGTCATTGCCCTGGTAGTGACCAGGGATCCGTTATATAACTGTTCCGACTTGATGGGGTGTGGGAAGTTGGTTGGCGTCTAGGGTTAATTGGCTAAGTTCAGGCCTGCAGCCTTCTGTTGGACGCATGCACCGTGCTGAACAGCCTTGGGAAAAGAGAATATGCATTCACTTCAACATGTTCAACCATTGCTATAAAACTGGTGTCATGATCAGGTGGCAGGAGCTAATGATGGGATCAGGTGGCTGAACATTTTCAATACTTGTATCTTGACCAACTGGACATGGGTTCAAAACCAAAGTTTTTCTACTAGAGATGAAATAAAAACGTGGTGCTTACATGGACAAACAACCTTGATTCCTGCCTCTTGGTAAGTGAAACCAGTACCATTCCAGGACACCGTCTATGGAGATGTCTAACTTCTGACCACTGTAGATGTTTCATGTCTAACTTCTGACCACTGTAGATGTTTCATATTGATAATATATTCCATTCCTGGACACGGTCTATGGAGATGTCTAACTTCTGACCACTAGATGTTTCATATTGATAATATATTCCATTCCTGGACACGGTCTATGGAGATGTCTAACTTCTGACCACTAGATGTTTCATATTGATAATATATTCCATTCCTGGACACGGTCTATGGAGATGTCTAACTGCTAGTCACTGTAGATATATTTCATATTGAAGCCTGAACATGTACAAAGAATGACTTGCTTGAAACCTATCATTCCATGAATGGTTTATTACATTTATCTGTCTGATGTTTTCTCCTTGAATTCATTTGATTGTATTTGTGTTTCAGTTCGTTTGAAAAGACACTTCATGTTCCGCAACCACCTGTGCCTTGTGTTTGAGCTCTTGTCTTATAATCTGTACGACCTACTTCGGAACACCAACTTCCGTGGAGTCTCGCTCAACTTGACCAGAAAGTTTGCTCAGCAGCTGTGCACAGCCCTGCTGTTTCTGGCCACGCCGGAGCTGAACATCATTCATTGTGACCTAAAGCCAGAAAACATACTATTGTGTAACCCCAAGCGAAGCGCCATCAAAATTGTGGACTTTGGCAGCTCCTGTCAGATTGGGCAACGAGTGAGTATAGACTGTAATCCATTGAGAGGTCAAGTATGACCAAACCATTGTTCATTTTATTTTTGCTCACCATTCATGTTAAAATTGTTGATCATGAAATAACTGTATTTTAAACTAAAGCTGCGTACATGCCAGATGTTTGGCCATCTGTTGGTCAGTATATAAAAATGTTTGCTCTAAACTAAATGGTGGAACATGGATGTTAGATAGCGGATGTCACAGAGTTTGATCTTAACTGATGGATCAATGCACCAATTGCCTGCCTGTGCAGACTGTAAAGAGTTCATAGTCGCAACCTATAATATATTCATTTTTCTCCAGTAGACTCGAGAGACTCAGATGTTTCCACGAAGGATGATTGTAGAATGAAAGAAAAAGTAGGAATTAGTCGTTGGAACTGCATTTAGCATTATCTCGGTTTTATGGGTGTGATTATATGTGATATGTAAGCAAGGTAAGGGCCGTGGTGACATGGACTTTATGTTTGAACACAGAGGAAGGGAGAAGGGCACTGTCAAGTAAAACATAGGACCTGCAGATGAGGAATACATCTGTTTAGAGTGATGGACTAGACCAAATAAATGCTAGCCTGGGACATTTCATCTGCCATGAGTGAGGGGACTGGCATGAGTGAGGGGACTGGCATGAGTGAGGGGACTGGCATGACTGAGGGGACTGACATGAGTGAGGGGACTGGCATGAGTGAGGGGACTGGCATGAGTGAGGGGACTGGCACGAGTGAGGGGACTGGCATGACTGAGGGGACTGACATGAGTGAGGGGACTGGCATGAGTGAGGGGACTGGCATGAGTGAGGGGACTGGCATGAGTGAGGGGACTGGCATGAGTGAGGGGACTGGCATGAGTGAGGGGACTGGCATGAGTGAGGGGACTGGCATGAGTGAGGGGACTGGCATGAGTGAGGGGACTGGCATGAGTGAGGGGACTGGCATGAGTGAGGGGACTGGCATGAGTGAGGGGACTGGCATGAGTGAGGGGACTGGCATGAGTGAGGGGACTGGCATGAGTGAGGGGACTGGCATGAGTGAGGGGACTGGCATGAGTGAGGGGACTGGCATGAGTGAGGGGACTGGCATGAGTGAGGGGACTGGCATGAGTGAGGGGACTGGCATGAGTGAGGGGACTGGCATGAGTGAGGGGACTGGCATGAGTGAGGGGACTGGCATGAGTGAGGGGACTGGCATGAGTGAGGGGACTGGCATGAGTGAGGGGACTGGCATGAGTGAGGGGACTGGCATGAGTGAGGGGACTATGTCAACTAAACTCTAGCCTGGGAGTTCCCGTGTATTTGAGTAATGTAGGTCACTACCATAGAATAGGTCAAAGATGGCCATCCTGAACACCATACAAGATGAATATGGTGACCTCATCTGAGGGAGAGATAGAAGATCCTGGTGTGTGTTAAGGTGCTGATAACCTCTGTCATATCTTGTTGATGTAGCCAACTTGTCTCTGATCCTGTTATCAGTTTCTCTAGTTGTTAATGTGTGCAGACATCATGTTGTACTAACTCTTGACTTCTGTTATCCTGTACCTTTTCTTGTCCGTCGTCATGTTGTCCACATCACCCCTAGTGTGCTGTTGGTCAAGGAAAATATTAGCCTAACAACATATTCCCGATATGTTAATTGGATCTTTAACTTTACTTTATGTCTTGTCCTTCGTGCTGTCAGTTGGTGCTGATTCTTCTTGTATTTATCCAAATGTGATATTCCAACCATATTCATGTTTCCATTGAGCATTCTTCTTTCACCTAACTTAACTTCTTTGTACTCGTTTAGAAGACTTCAGAGTCTACCTACAACCATTTTGTCTACTCTGCTTAATTTAAATATAACTGTGCATCCAATTTATTCTTGAATGCATTAACTGACCCTGTTAACACTATTTCCTCTGGCAATGCATTCCTAGCATTCACCACTCTCTGACTAAAGAATTTTACCATTGAACATTCTAATGTTGCCCCTGTCCACCTGATACCATTGAACATTCTAATGTTGCCCCTGTCCACCTGATACCATTGAACATTCTAATGTTGCCCCTGTCCACCTGATACCATTGAACATTCTAATGTTGCCCCTGTCCACCTGATACCATTGAACATTCTAATGTTGCCCCTGTCCACCTGATACCATTGAACATTCTAATGTTGCCCCTGTCCAGCTGATACCATTGAACATTCTAATGTTGCCCCTGTCCAGCTGATACCATTGAACATTCTAATGTTGCCCCTGTCCACCTGATACCATTGAACATTCTAATGTTGCCCCTGTCCACCTGATACCATTGAACATTCTAATGTTGCCCCTGTCCACCTGATACCATTGAACATTCTAATGTTGCCCCTGTCCAGCTGATACCATTGAACATTCTAATGTTGCCCCTGTCCAGCTGATACCATTGAACATTCTAATGTTGCCCCTGTCCAGCTGATACCATTGAACATTTTAATGTTGCCCCTGTCCAGCTGATACCATTGAACATTCTAATGTTGCCCCTGTCCACCTGATACCATTGAACATTCTAATGTTGCCCCTGTCCACCTGATACCATTGCACATTCTAATGTTGCCCCTGTCCACCTGATACCATTGAACATTCTAATGTTGCCCCTGTCCACCTGATACCATTGAACATTCTAATGTTGCCCCTGTCCAGCTGATACCATTGAACATTCTAATGTTGCCCCTGTCCACCTGATACCATTGAACATTCTAATGTTGCCCCCTGTCCACCTGATACCATTGAACATTCTAATGTTGCCCCTGTCCACCTATATTCTTCATGTCATTGTATTCAGATGATGCTTATAGCAGCTTCCTTCCAGTTGTCTCATACCCTTTGTTCCTGTCTCCAGTTGTCTCATACCCTTTGTTCCTGTCTCCAGTTGTCTCATACCCTTTGTTCCTGTCTCCAGTTGTCTCATACCCTTTGTTCCTGTCTCCAGTTGTCTCATACCCTTTGTTCCTGTCTCCAGTTGTCTCATACCCTTTGTTCCTGTCTCCAGTTGTCTCATACCCTTTGTTCCTGTCTCCAGTTCTCATACCCTTTGTTCCTGTCTCCAGTTGTCTCATATCATTTGTTCCTGTCTCCAGTTGTCTCATATCATTTGTTCCTGTCTCCAGTTGTCTCATACCCTTTGTTCCTGTCTCCAGTTGTCTCATACCCTTTGTTCCTGTCTCCAGTTGTCTCATACCCTTTGTTCCTGTCTCCAGTTGTCTCATACCCTTTGTTCCTGTCTCCAGTTGTCTCATACCCTTTGTTCCTGTCTCCAGTTGTCTCATACCCTTTGTTCCTGTCTCCAGTTGTCTCATACCCTTTGTTCCTGTCTCCAGTTGTCTCATACCCTTTGTTCCTGTCTCCAGTTCTCATACCCTTTGTTCCTGTCTCCAGTTGTCTCATATCATTTGTTCCTGTCTCCAGTTGTCTCATATCATTTGTTCCTGTCTCCAGTTGTCTCATACCCTTTGTTCCTGTCTCCAGTTGTCTCATACCCTTTGTTCATGTCTCCAGTTGTCTCATACCCTTTGTTCCTGTCTCCAGTTGTCTCATACCCTTTGTTCCTGTCTCCAGTTGTCTCATACCCTACCCCTCCACTCCATCAGATGTGTGATACATGTGTTATCTCCTGGCATGTCATACAGATCAAGCAGCTGTCACATTTATCATCAAGTTTAGTGGAGACAGTTTGAAATGGAAAGTCAAGTGATATTAGGTTTGAGGGCTGGCTGAGAGGCTGCACATGTTAGAAACTATAGTCTAACCACAAACAAAGTGTTGTTACTGTGTTTGAGTGTTCGGTGGCCGTCCGCTGATAAAAGCGGGCGGGAAGCTGCTCGATATTCACCCCATACGGCGATGAGGAATGAAATCATTTGTAGAAGACTTAGTTCTCGGTCGGGTGCCCTAAGCAGTAGATCAGCTACCTCACTGCGAACTGCTGAGACTCAACCCTTGACCATGTCAGCTCCCTAGGCGGACAACATCTCCGTGCAAGACTAGGCTTGTCACCTGGTCAAATGCACTATTTCGAGAGGAATCACAGGTCGCTGACATTTGGTCCACGTGCTTGGCTGATAAGCTACCATCTGAGGGATTACGGCCGAACGCCTCTAAGCCAGAATCCCGCCCAAAATCTCAGCACCGCTGAGATGGGAGGCTACGACATGGCTGGGGCTTGTGTCCCGGCCCGATCGAGCCGCAGGAATGCACCTGGTAAAATGCACTCCTTCCTCGCTCTTTGCCTCTGTCTGCTATCAGTCATTCCAATGGACGCAGAAGAGATGCAGTCCAGCGGACACTGCACCTCCTGTCCTATGGTGGCAAGCTCCCGGATGGCGGGGAATGCTAGGCGTACCATCACTGCAGATGAGCCGAGAAAATAGAGCGAGCAAAAAGATACCTCACTCATATGCATATGCTACGTTTCTGGCAGGACGTGACGATCCTGGGAAAAAGTCACACTGGACTGCCTCTCTTCCGGGATAGTACAAACTAGTACATAGTCCATCATATCATTGCCAAACGCTATAGACACGAGTAGGGAAGACTCGATAGTCCTGCAAGACAACTTCCCAAGAGAGACAACTCTGACCAAAAACAACTGCTGCCTTGCAGTTAGGCTGGGGACAGCCAAAGGCTAAGGAGGGCAACCCTACAGAAACGCCTGTTGAAATCGGATGCACTGAGCCACTGGCTAACAAATTAAATCAGTGCAACGTAAATATCGCTGTAAACAGCGTACGATGAAGAAGAAGAGTGTTCGGTGAGAGCGTACATATGTCAGAAACTATAGTGTTTAAACATAGCAACTATTTTTTGTATGAAATACCTTTATTGGTTATATTATGTCAGTCATTTACATCTACTACTTGCACAGATCTACCAGTACATTATGTCAGTCATTTACATCTACTACTTGCACAGATCTACCAGTACATTATGTCAATCAATGACCTCTTCTACTTGCACAGATCTACCAGTATATCCAGTCTCGGTTCTATCGGTCGCCAGAGGTTCTGCTAGGAATTCCCTACGACCTGGCCATAGACATGTGGAGCTTAGGCTGCATCCTGGTGGAGATGCACACGGGAGAGCCTCTGTTTGCTGGATCTAATGAGGTAATTGTCGGGGGAGGGGGGGGGGGAGGTTGTAGTTTGTAATCTCTCAGATCAACATTGACATTCTATTGACTTCTTTCTCTGCATTCAGTTGTTGTTATTTAGGGTGGTCTTTGTCTCATCAGAACAGTCTTAACAATGCAAAGATGAAGGAGCGGATCAGCTGCATGTTGGGAGTGAAGGGGAAAGTGTTGAGCTCACAGGGAGACCAGTGGAAACTCTTCTCTTGTCAGCTGTTGGGAGTGAAGGGGAGAGTGTTGAGCTCACAGGGAGACCAGTGGAAACTCTTCTCTTGTCAGCTGTTGGGAGTGAAGGGGAAAGTGTTGAGCTCACAGGGAGACCAGTGGAAACTCTTCTCTTGTCAGCTGTTGGGAGTGAAGGGGAGAGTGTTGAGCTCACAGGGAGACCAGTGGAAACTCTTCTCTTGTCAGCTGTTGGGAGTGAAGGGGAAAGTATTGAGCTCACAGACAGACTAGTGGAAACTCTCTCGTCTCCAGCATGTTGGGAGTGAATGGGAAAGTATTGAGCTCACAGACAGACTAGTAGAAACGCTCTTGTCTCCAGCATGTGTTATAATATAGAAGATAATAAAGGGAAGGAGGAAGTGACGCTTTTGGCAAACAGATTTCTACGGCTGCTCGGTTGTCTATATATCGTTAAAAAAGTATATTCGTCAGTCGCTTTGATGCAACTTTGGCCGTTACGCTGAAACTTTTGTCACGTCACATATAAGCGACAACAGCACATCAAAGGTTAACATCCATTACAGCTGATTTCATGATGATGGTAGATGTGGTAGCCAAGGATATTCATTATTGGGAGGACTGAAAAAACCTGAACTTCCGTTATAAATCTGGCTTTCATTCTGACTTCTCTCTAGCCTTAGACATTTCTTCCTCATTCGTTATTACATTCTTCTTTCTTTTTCCTTGCTATTCTTGGTCTTACCATCTTTACTGATGTACCTTGTTCATTATCAGTTCGTGATTGGTACATTCTCTACTCTCTCTCTCTCTCTCCCTTTATCTCTCTTTTGCTCTTAATCTCTATCTCCATCTCTTTCTTTCTCTTTTTCTTTCTCTCTCTCTCTTTCTTTTCTTTCTCTCTCTCTGCCCGGCCCCCCCCCCCCCCCCCCATCCTCTCTCTGTCTCTCTCATTATGTGGACCTGCCTGTCTGTCCATTAGCTGATTATGCCATATTATAATGATTAGGACCTGCTCTTCTAAACTGACTGGCTTGCTGACTAACTGTTGTTATTCTGTCTTGCCAGTTTGATCAGATGATGAAGATTGTGGAAGTGTTGGGCATCCCACCCAAGCATCTACTTGATCAGGCCCACAAGACCCGCAAATATTTTGACCTGTTGCCAGATGGGACTTACATCCTGCGCAAGTCCAAGGATAACAAAAAAGTAACATTCTGTTCAGGGCTGCACTTCGTCCACAGACCATCCCATTAGTATCACTCCGTTTTTCTACCTCTCCTCTTTCTCACCAAATCTTGTCATTCCTCTCCTATCCGGCCCCTTCTATGTGATAACCTTCTATGTGATAACCTTCTATGTGATAACCTATGAACACTGAATGCCTGATCTGCTATGTGATAACCTATGAACACTGAATGCCTGATCTGCTATGTGATAACCTTCTATGTGATAACCTTCTATGTGATAACCTATGAACACCGAATGCCTGATCTGCTATGTGATAACCTTCTATGTGATAACCTTCTATGTGATGATTTCTCATGGATTAGTTTGATCAAGTGTTATCCTGTTGTCATTGCTACAGTGCAAGTCTCCACACTCCAGAAAGCTTCATGACATCATTGGAGCTGAAATGGGTGGTCCAGGAGGCCGAAGGACAGGGGAGGTGGGTCATGGGGTGGCTGACTACCTCAAGTTCAAGGACCTGATCCTGCGGATGTTGGAATACGACCCCAAAACTCGCATCACGCCCTACTATGCTCTCCAACACAACTTCTTTAAGAAGACATCAGACGAGAGCACCAACACCAGCAGCAGCACATCGACCAGCCCAGCCATGGAGACCAGCGCAGGCAGTCCAGCAGGTCAGCATCAGTAGGCTCTTAAACATACTGGCTTATTTCATCAGGTTCCTACTTTCTACATGTGCTTGCTTCTTGCTGACAAGTTGACCACTCGCTGGTGTCCACCCATCTGTTTATTGGTACCTAAATAAGTAAAACAGCAACTTTGTTACCCAACAACACAAATACTAAGCTGTGTGTAGTAAATTCTCTTAACACACCCTCACAAACAGCAGCACTTTACTCTCACTTCCAGCCACCTCACTTCCAGAGAGACAACCTTTACTCTCACTTCCAGCCACCTCACTGCCAGCCACCTCACTTCCAGCCACCTCACAAAAACTGAATCCTTGTGCTGTGACATCTCAAACAGTGTCCTGAGAGGACTGAATACAAGATGACAGTTGACATCTGGGGTATCACATGTCACACCATGACAACCCAAAGACATGATGTGACAGCTGACATGTAGGGCATCACGTCACACCATGACAGCCCAAAGACATGATGTGACAGCTGACATCTATCACATGTCACACCATGACAGCCCAAAGACATGAAGTGACAGCTGACATCTAGGGTATCACACTATGACAGCCCATAGCCATGATGTGACAGCTGACATCTAGGGTATCACATGTCACACCATGACAACCCAAAGACATGATGTGACAGCTGACATCTAGGGTATCACATGTCACACCATGACAGCCCAAAGACATGTGACAGCTGACATGTAGGGCATCACGTCACACCATGACAGCCCAAAGACATGATGTGACAGCTGACATCTATCACATGTCACACCATGACAGCCCAAAGACATGATGTGACAGCTGACATCTATCACATGTCACACCATGACAGCCCAAAGACATGAAGTGACAGCTGACATCTATCACATGTCACACTATGACAGCCCAAAGCCATGATGTGACAGCTGACATCTAGGGTATCACACTATGACAGCCCATAGCCATGATGTGATATTATTGATGCTGTTTAGCAAACTTGGATTGTCGTTTCTATCCATGCTGTTTACAGGAGCCAAGCCAGGGTCACCCAGATCTCACAACGCATTGTAGCTGTAGGTTGTCTGGATGTTTATGTTGGCAGTTTGCCCATTATTTGTGGTTTGTTTTGTTGGAGAGTTGATTTGTTCTTCATTTGGTTGATCCGTTCCCTTAGTACTTGATAGCTGCACATAGCCAGTGTATTTGGTCATGTCCCAAGAGTCGGTAACTGAGGACCCTAACAATTACGGACGGAACCATGGATTGAAAGTAGCCACCGTCACAGATGTGACAAGACCGAAGATTGCACCTCCCCCTAGAAATTCATGACGTAAGGGAACACATGAGTGGTGCATTTTTGTATGTGTCTGTGTGTACTCACAACATCAGCTACCTCATCTGTGTCATTCAATTAATAGCATCAGCACAGTCTGTCCCAAGCGCCAGTCAGATTCTGAATCAGGCTTGTATTGAATATCCATATGTGATCATTGGCCTGATCAAATAACCAGTCATTTCTACACTATACAAGTCGTTATTCCATCATGCCACAAGTTTTACAAATTTAGCACCTTTGTAAATATAGGTCAATAAATAAAATATATAGATCAACAAGCAAATATAGGTCGACCAACAAAATATGTAGATCACCAAAGTATATAGGTCGACAAACAAAATATGTAGATCACCAAAATATATATGTCGACAAACAAAATATAGATCAACAAACAAAATATAGGCCAACAAACAAAATATAGATCAACATAAAATATAGATCAACATAAAATATAGATCAACAAACAAAAGTTAATAAGTTACAAAATTGACAGAAGGAGCGAGAACATGAGAATAATCAATAAGAGGAGTAAGAAGAACGAGTGCAGGTTGGGTCAGTAAAATACACTTGATATGAGGGAGAATCGTAGCTATATTACACATGGCTTAGCAGATTGATCAATACAACAGTGTTGAGTTAGGCAGCAATCATTGACAACAACCTCCCCACATATTGATTACTACACTCAACATTTGGGCAACAATCATTGACAACAACCACCCCACATATTGATTACTACACTCAACATTTGGGCAACAATCATTGACAACAACCACCCCACATATTGATTACTACACTCAACATTTGGGCAACAATCATTGACAACAACCACCCCACATATTGATTACTACACTCAACATTTGGGCAACAATCATTGACAACAATCACCCCACATATTGATTACTACACTCAACATTTGGGCAACAATCATTGACAACAACCACCCCACATATTGATTACTACACTCAACATTTGGGCAACAATCATTGACAACAACCTCTCCACATATTGATTACTACAATCAACATTTGGGCAACAATCATTGGCAACAACCACCCCACATATTGATTACTACACTCAACATTTGGGCAACAATCATTGACAACAACCACCCCACATATTGATTACTACACTCAACATTTGGGCAACAATCATTGACAACAACCACCCCACATATTGATTACTACACTCAACATTTGGGCAACAATCATTGACAACAACCACCCCACATATTGATTACTACACTCAACATTTGGGCAACAATCATTGACAACAACCACCCCACATATTGATTACTACAATCAACATTTGGGCAACAATCATTGGCAACAACCACCCCACATATTGATTACTACACTCAACATTTGGGCAACAATCATTGACAACAACCACCCCACATATTGATTACTGCAGACAGAAGCTACACTCAACATTTGGGCAACAATCATTGACAACAACCTCTCCACATATTGATTACTACACTCAACATTTGGGCAACAATCATTGGTAACAACCACCCCACATATTGATTACTGCAGACAGAAGCTACACTCAACATTTGGGCAACAATCATTGACAACAACCACCCCACATATTGATTACTACACTCAACATTTGGGCAACAATCATTGACAACAACCACCCCACATATTGATTACTACACTCAACATTTGGGCAACAATCATTGGCAACAACCACCCCACATATTGATTACTACACTCAACATTTGGGCAACAATCATTGACAACAACCACCCCACATATTGATTACTACACTCAACATTTGGGCAACAATCATTGGCAACAACCACCCCACATATTGATTACTACACTCAACATTTGGGCAACAATCATTGACAACAACCACCCCACATATTGATTACTGCAGACAGAAGC
Source organism: Ariolimax columbianus (assembly GCA_036924085.1). Taxonomy (NCBI): domain Eukaryota; kingdom Metazoa; phylum Mollusca; class Gastropoda; order Stylommatophora; family Arionidae; genus Ariolimax; species Ariolimax columbianus. The sequence goes on from JAVGWX010000019.1 coordinate 60,934,986, forward strand.
TACACTCAACATTTGGGCAACAATCATTGACAACAACCTCTCCACATATTGATTACTACACTCAACATTTGGGCAACAATCATTGGTAACAACCACCCCACATATTGATTACTGCAGACAGAAGCTACACTCAACATTTGGGCAACAATCATTGACAACAACCACCCCACATATTGATTACTACACTCAACATGTGGGCAACAATCATTGACAACAACCACCCCACATATTGATTACTACACTCAACATTTGGGCAACAATCATTGGCAACAACCACCCCACATATTGATTACTACACTCAACATTTGGGCAACAATCATTGACAACAACCACCCCACATATTGATTACTACACTCAACATTTGGGCAACAATCATTGGCAACAACCACCCCACATATTGATTACTACACTCAACATTTGGGCAACAATCATTGACAACAACCACCCCACATATTGATTACTGCAGACAGAAGCTACACTCAACATTTGGGCAACAATCATTGACAACAACCTCTCCACATATTGATTACTACACTCAACATTTGGGCAACAATCATTGGTAACAACCACCCCACATATTGATTACTGCAGACAGAAGCTACACTCAACATTTGGGCAACAATCATTGACAACAACCTCCACATATTGATTACTACACTCAACATTTGGGCAACAATCATTGACAACAACCACCCCACATATTGATTACTACACTCAACATTTGGGCAACAATCATTGACAACAACCACCCCACATATTGATTACTACACTCAACATTTGGGCAACAATCATTGACAACAACCACCCCACATATTGATTACTACACTCAACATTTGGGCAACAATCATTGACAACAATCACCCCACATATTGATTACTACACTCAACATTTGGGCAACAATCATTGACAACAACCACCCCACATATTGATTACTACACTCAACATTTGGGCAACAATCATTGACAACAACCTCTCCACATATTGATTACTACAATCAACATTTGGGCAACAATCATTGGCAACAACCACCCCACATATTGATTACTACACTCAACATTTGGGCAACAATCATTGACAACAACCACCCCACATATTGATTACTACACTCAACATTTGGGCAACAATCATTGACAACAACCACCCCACATATTGATTACTACACTCAACATTTGGGCAACAATCATTGACAACAACCACCCCACATATTGATTACTACACTCAACATTTGGGCAACAATCATTGACAACAACCACCCCACATATTGATTACTACAATCAACATTTGGGCAACAATCATTGGCAACAACCACCCCACATATTAATTACTACACTCAACATTTGGGCAACAATCATTGACAACAACCACCCCACATATTGATTACTACACTCAACATTTGGGCAACAATCATTGACAACAACCACCCCACATATTGATTACTACACTCAACATTTGGGCAACAATCATTGACAACAACCTCTCCACATATTGATTACTACACTCAACATTTGGGCAACAATCATTGACAACAACCTCCCCACATATTGATTACTGCAGACAGAAGCTACACTCAACATTTGGGCAACAATCATTGACAACAACCACCCCACATATTGATTACTACACTCAACATTTGGGCAACAATCATTGACAACAACCACCCCACATATTGATTACTACACTCAACATTTGGGCAACAATCATTGGCAACAACCACCCCACATATTGATTACTACACTCAACATTTGGGCAACAATCATTGACAACAACCACCCCACATATTGATTACTACACTCAACATTTGGGCAACAATCATTGGCAACAACCACCCCACATATTGATTACTACACTCAACATTTGGGCAACAATCATTGACAACAACCACCCCACATATTGATTACTGCAGACAGAAGCTACACTCAACATTTGGGCAACAATCATTGACAACAACCTCTCCACATATTGATTACTACACTCAACATTTGGGCAACAATCATTGGTAACAACCACCCCACATATTGATTACTGCAGACAGAAGCTACACTCAACATTTGGGCAACAATCATTGACAACAACCACCCCACATATTGATTACTACACTCAACATTTGGGCAACAATCATTGACAACAACCACCCCACATATTGATTACTACACTCAACATTTGGGCAACAATCATTGGCAACAACCACCCCACATATTGATTACTACACTCAACATTTGGGCAACAATCATTGACAACAACCACCCCACATATTGATTACTACACTCAACATTTGGGCAACAATCATTGGCAACAACCACCCCACATATTGATTACTACACTCAACATTTGGGCAACAATCATTGACAACAACCACCCCACATATTGATTACTGCAGACAGAAGCTACACTCAACATTTGGGCAACAATCATTGACAACAACCTCTCCACATATTGATTACTACACTCAACATTTGGGCAACAATCATTGGTAACAACCACCCCACATATTGATTACTGCAGACAGAAGCTACACTCAACATTTGGGCAACAATCATTGACAACAACCACCCCACATATTGATTACTACACTCAACATTTGGGCAACAATCATTGACAACAACCACCCCACATATTGATTACTACACTCAACATTTGGGCAACAATCATTGGCAACAACCACCCCACATATTGATTACTACACTCAACATTTGGGCAACAATCATTGACAACAACCACCCCACATATTGATTACTACACTCAACATTTGGGCAACAATCATTGGCAACAACCACCCCACATATTGATTACTACACTCAACATTTGGGCAACAATCATTGACAACAACCACCCCACATATTGATTACTGCAGACAGAAGCTACACTCAACATTTGGGCAACAATCATTGACAACAACCTCTCCACATATTGATTACTACACTCAACATTTGGGCAACAATCATTGGTAACAACCACCCCACATATTGATTACTGCAGACAGAAGCTACACTCAACATTTGGGCAACAATCATTGACAACAACCTCCACATATTGATTACTACACTCAACATTTGGGCAACAATCATTGACAACAACCACCCCACATATTGATTACTACACTCAACATTTGGGCAACAATCATTGACAACAACCACCCCACATATTGATTACTACACTCAACATTTGGGCAACAATCATTGACAACAACCACCCCACATATTGATTACTACACTCAACATTTGGGCAACAATCATTGACAACAATCACCCCACATATTGATTACTACAGACAGAAGCTACACTCAACATTTGGGCAACAATCATTGACAACAATCACCCCACATATTGATTACTACAGACAGAAGCTACACTCAACATTTGGACAACAATCATTGACAACAACAACCAATCCACATATTGATTACTACACTCAACATTTGTATGTTTTTTTCAATTGCTGTTTTGTGATTTGAAACAGCTGTTAATTCTCTTCCTATTTTGTTTTTTGTCAGTAGCAGGTCAGTCCAGCGGACGGGCTCGCTCAGACCCCACTCACCAGCATCATAGTCACCTGCTGTCTCACCCCCAGCTGAACCCTGGAGCTGGGTATGGTAGTGCCACAGCCTCAGGTGGCCAGGGACAGCACCGCCAGCAGCCACTGCTGCAGGAGGAGACCATTGCTGCTATTGGACTAGCCTTGTCAAGCTTTCCCACCATGGAATGTGAGAGCCCCACGGCTGTGGGCCTGGCTCAAGTCGGTCGACCACCTCCGGCTCACCAGTCGCATCGCAGTAATGGCGGCAGGGGTTCACAGCATATTAGTGGTGGTAGTCGTCTGGCCTCAGTTGAGCAGCATTCACATCATCACCACCACCAGCAACCACACTACCAGCCGCAGCTGCAGCACAGTCAACTTAGTCACCAACACAGCTGGGGAGGGTCTCGGCACGTGCCAGGTGACTCCCAACAGATGAGCCTGTCGTCAAGCTCAGGGGTTGTCTTGGGAGGTGTCATCTTCAACCAGCCTTCCGGACATTCCTACCTGACCCGAAACAACCAACCATCATCATCCTCAACCTCCTCCTCATCCCTCCATCATGCTGGAATGGTGTCCCCATCAACCTCTGCCTTGATCAATGGAGGATCTGTATATGACACGACTGCCGTTGCACTGTCGCTGCAGCGCTCCCTGGCACACTATGAACCACAGCCAGTATTACTGTCCTCCTCCTCGTCGTCTTTGTCGTCTTCCAACTTGCCCGTCGACTTGTCTAGTCTGGCATCCTTTCACAGCGGCTCTAGTCAGAGCCTTGTGTCCACCTCCGGCCAGCACCATCATCATCCTCGTGTCCAGCGACCAGCGCTGCAGCAACCGCAGCCCACGCTGATGACAAGCCCAACAATGCTAATGGGGTCAGCCTCTGGTTTGTCTCTCTCCCAGTCATCTGTGAGATTACCATCGGACCTTATCTCTGCCACCGGCCACCCTTTGGGAGTAACCATATCAGGATACCCTGCTCAGTATACAGCCTTTCCTCAGCAGAGCTGGCCACAACCTGCAGTCAGTGCCCCCTATCCTTTCACCATCGCAACCACAGCCACCCCTGTTGGCCACGACTCCACCGGCCTCCAAAGAACTCACAGTGCCTCAGACAGGGGAGATGAATCACCAATGGTTGGAGTATGTATACAGCAAAGCCCCGTGGCTAGCCATTGATACACATTGTAGCTAGGAACATGTTTATCTTAATCCCCACTAACTGGGATATTGTGATGGCCAACCAAAGGTTTGATCGCAGCCAAGTGTAGGTCAGACCTGTGCCACAGCCAAGTGTAGGTCAGACCTGTGCCACAGCCAAGTGTAGGTCAGATCAGAGTTGTACAGGAGCCAAGTGTAGGTCAGGTCAGAGCTGTACAGGAGCCAAGTGTAGGTTAGGTCAGCTGTACAGGAGCCAAGTGTAGGTCAGGTCAGCTGTACAGGTGTAGGTCAGGTCAGCTGTACAGGAGCCAGGTGTAGGTCAGGTCAGCTGTACAGGAGCCAGGTGTAGGTCAGGTCAGCTGTACAGGAGCCAGGTGTAGGTCAGGTCAGCTGTACAGGAGCCAGGTGTAGGTCAGGTCAGAGCTGTGCAGGAGCCAAGTGTAGGTCAGGTCAGCTGTACAGGAGCCAAGTGTAGGTCAGGTCAGCTGTACAGGAGCCAGGTGTAGGTCAGGTCAGAGCTGTGCAGGAGCCAAGTGTAGGTCAGGTCAGCTGTACAGGAGCCAAGTGTAGGTCAGGTCAGCTGTACAGGAGCCAAGTGTAGGTCACAGTTGTTTTAATAGGTGTCAGGACCTTGTTGTCACACTTGTCCGGTGTAGCTATCTGGAGTCTGATCTCAGTGCATAAGACACCTGCCAGAGTAATCTGATGTTCAGTTTGAGAATCTGTGCGCAGCCAGGCTTGAAGCTGACAGGGCTTGTTGGAAAGCTGTAACATCTTGTACCTACATGCGTCAATACTTATTGTGGTGTAACTTTACCATGCCAGCAGAATGTGGTTACCCAGGTTAGCTACCGTTATATGGAGATCAATCTGCACCAACGTTATGGCTGTTACTCCCTGTGGTACAGTCACACTTCCATGTCATTGGCCAGGACTTCATCATCCACCAAAGCAAGTCTCAACAGACAAGAAGGAGCTGTCAGAGGCACACTTCCAACTGATTGTCTTCATCCTCCTGGGAAACAAATGTTGCAGTGGACAGACAAGACCTCCTCACCGAGAGCCAGTCAGAAAATGAAAGATCCAGAATTGGGACAAAATATAATTGTGTTAGCTTGTCTTTCATTGTAGAAATCAAATAGACCAGCAGTGTGCGGACATGGAGGTCAGAACAAGTGCTCAGAGACACTGCCCCTGTCAAACACACAGATGATGATGATGGGGGTCTTGGACCTGTCCTTTCCCTCCGTCAACTGGAAACTTCTCCTGACTCACCAAACCATGAACCCATTAATCTGCTCGGAATGGATATTACATGGATGGTAACTGTGTCACTTGTGCTCAGCAAACAAACGGAGCTAAATTGTTATTGGTTACTGCAGACATTGTGTGTGGTCATGTGACCAGCCATGTTATCTTACCACTGTGATGAGCCGAGCCTTCTGTGAAACATTGATTGTTTGTTTTTTTAACTTTGCTTCATTCTTTGAAACTTTGCACATACTTATTTTTCTTGTGTAATTTATGAATGATCTATGAAACCAATTATGTCTCACCAAGAAAGTTAGAGATGTTGCACATGTTTGTCGCTGGCTTGGAGAAACAACCTGATTGTGTCAAGCAGAGTTGCTGTTAAAATGCCAGTTATTTGATTTGAATGTTTCTTGTTGTATGTTTGGCATTAATCTGACAGGAAATAATGGTCAGCTGTTGTTAGCAAATTCTGTGCATGATGTCCAACAGGCACAGATGTGTTTCCTGCTGTTTTAGTCGTCTGTGCCATGTCAGGATAAAACAAAGTTTCAACACAACACTTCTTACAGCGATTAAGCATTCTCTTCTCAAATGACAGCGATATATTGGTGGTTCTTTTAATGAAATATTTGTTATAACAAAGTTGTGGGTTAGCAGTGATCTGTGAAAGTGGCAGTCATATGTGTGATTGTTGCTGAAAGTAGCTGGCGTTTGTGTGATTGTTGCTGAAAGTAGCAGTCATATGTGTGATTGTTGCTGAAAGTAGCAGTCGTTTGTGTGATTGTTGCTGAAAGTAGCTGGCGTTTGTGTGATTGTTGCTGAAAGTAGCAGTCATATGTGTGATTGTTGCTGAAAGTAGCAGTCGTTTGTGTGATTGTTGCTGAAAGTAGCAGTCGTTTGTGTGATTGTTGCTGAAAGTATCAGTCGTTTGTGTGATTGTTGCTGAAAGTAGCAGTCGTTTGTGTGATTGTTGCTGAAAGTAGCAGTCGTTTGTGTGATTGTTGCTGAAAGTAGCAGTCGTTTGTGTGATTGTTGCTGAAAGTAGCAGTCATATGTGTGATTGTTGCCAAATGTGGCAGTCATATTTGTGATTGTTGCCAAATGTGGCAGTCATGTGTGTGATTGTGCAAGACTACCACTACCAGATTCTAGTGTGACCTACGAAGAGTCTAAAAAGTTTATTAGAGCTAGATACATGACCAAATGGGAAACAGAACATACTGGCTACACACAAAAAATGATGCCTATTACCAGTTGAACAGAAGAGAACAGGTCGTGGTCTTCATACTCCACACAGGCCACAACAGACTGAGGTACCATCTATTCAATAAACTGAAGATAGTTGGCACTGACGAATGTACTTGTGGTACAGGGAAAATGACCGCTGAACATTTGCTGCAAAACTGCCCGATATACAAGGACCAGAGAAAGCACATGTGGCCATCACCAGTGGCAACACTAGACAAGCTCTATGGCAGTGTCGACAGCCTCAGGATGACCGCTGCTTTTTTTTTGAAAAATTACAGGTTGACGTCTGACAGCGTACGAAGAAAATATGTGTGATTGTTGCTGAAAGTGGCAGTCATATGTGTGATTGTTAGCAAAAGTGGCAGTCATGTGTGTGAGTGTTAGCAAAAGTGGCAGTCATGTGTGTGATTGTTGCCAAAAGTGGCAGTCATATGTGTGATTGTTAGCAAAAGTGGCAGTCATGTGTGTGATTGTTGCTGAACGTAGCAGCTGTATGTGTCGTTGCTGAGAACTACAGTAGTTTGTGTGATTGTTGAAACAGGTAGCAGTTCTTGTGTGATGTGACTTATTGCTGCCCTGTTGTTGCTCAGATTACCAGTCATCATCTCTGTGACGTGACTTATTGCTGCGCTGTTGTTGCTCAGATTACCAGTCACCATCTCTGTGATGTGACTTATTGCTGTCCTGTTGTTGCCCAGATTACCAGTCACCATCTCTGTGACGTGACTTATTGCTGTAAAAGATTCATTGAGTTCAACAATCCACATGATATATTCTCTCAGCTTCTGCGTTCCAGTTTTTTGATCATGCGAAATCCTCATATCCCGTCAGCATTTCCATTTCTGTGCTTTCACCTGGGAGGACGTCTCTGTGACAGCCATGTATTTCTTGTGGTGTGTGTAAGAAGGACTCTTTTCAACCTTTTTTCTCTTGGATTTTGCTGTTTGGCATGTTTGAAATGGTTTGGCATATATGAGATGGTTTGGGCTGCATGGTATGGTTTGGCCTGCATGGGATGGTTTGGGCTGCATGGGATGGTTTGGCCTGGGTGAGATGGTTTGGGCTGCATGCATGGTTTGGGCTGTATGAGATGGTTTGGCCTGGATGAGATGGTTTGGCCTGGGTGAGATGGTTTGGCTTGCATGGGATGGTTTGGCATGTATGAGATGGTTTGGTATGTATCAGATGGTTTGGTATGTATGAGATGGTTTGGTATGTATGAGATGGTTTGGCATGTATGAGATGGTTTGACCTGTATGAGATGGTTTGGCATGTATGAGATGGTTTGGGCTGCATGGGATGGTTTGGCCTGCATGAGATGGTTTGGGCTGCATGCATGGTTTGACCTGTATGAGATGGTTTGGCATGTATGAGATGGTTTGGTATGTATGAGATGGTTTGGTATGTATGAGATGGTTTGACCTGTATGAGATGGTTTGACCTGTATGAGATGGTTTGGCATGTATGAGATGGTTTGGTATGTATGAGATGGTTTGGCATGTATGAGATGGTTTGGCATGTATGAGATGGTTTGGCATGAGTCAGAACTTCTCGCTGTGGATGAACACCTTCTCTTCTCATCTGTTGTGCAGGGGTCTTGGCTTGGCTTCTTTCGTTCTCAATCTCCCGCTACCAAATCCTAAAAGGGCTTAAGTAGCAGAATGCAGTCCAGAGAACGGAATGCGTTGTGTCATAGTTTACAGCTTGACTGCGATATTTGCACCTTTCGGTCCAACACATCCGACTTCAGCAAGCATTTTTTGATTACTGGGTTAGCATTCCCTCTTCGATCTCTTCTCCTTAGCCAGTCTGCCCTGCTGCAGCCTGTTATCCAGGATCACCGTGTGGAGGTGAAGAAGGGGCTTGGCAGCTCTGTTTTGCTGGCCCTGACGCTAGCAGTCAGCTATGGGTCGCTGACCACTGCAGCTCATGCGCTGCTCAGCGTCTTGATCCCGGGCAGGGGTCTGAGTTTGGTGTGTTTTTCCATTGCCTGAATTAGGGTGCTTTTAAATCCTCCTGTGATTAGTCAGAGGCCTGCATTTGGAACTTTCTTTAGGCAGTCTATTTGTTTTGGATGCAGCCCATATCTTTTTGCCAGACTACACCCTGACAAGTACAGCCTGTTTCCAGGGCTGCCACATGGAATATGGTCTTGGTCAGCTGTGGTTCGCTGACCCTGATCATGCACTGATGGATCTCGTCCCAGCCTCGATTTGATTGTAGTGTCTTTGTCTTATCTTTATCCAGCTGTCGTGCTTACACTTATAGCTTTGTAGTTTCCTAGACAGCATTTTTATTGACAAGTTTTTGTGAAAATTGTAGACTGCCCAACTGTAAACGATGAACTGTGACTGCCGGCGAAGTGGGGTTGTTCTTACTGACTCTACTATTGTGTCTCCGTCGCAGTACAGACTTTACTATTGTGTCTCCGTCGCAGTACAGACTTTACTATTGTGTCTCCTTGGCGAAACCTGTATTAAACTAAGAGCATTTTCGGTCATATGCTAAATCCTGCTATCTTCACACATACCCAGGGAATCCACCATTTTGGTTACTCATCCCATGTTCAACCAAGATTTGACTCATGGAGACCAGCTACTCAGTTTTCCTTTCTTTTCTTTTTCTACATTTTTAATATCTTTCAGTCAACCTGATCTTATTTCTCAAATATATTTGTAACAATTTAGCCATTGGTCATGAGTTTTTTAATGCTGGTGTTTGTTTTTAGTTGTACAAATGTGGGCCAACTTGACTAGTAAATTATGTTCAATCTTGGTACATCGATGTGGTCAGCCTTAAATAGGCTGGCTGGCTGATCATAGACTAAATAGGCTGGCTGGCTGATCATAGACTAAATAGGCTGGCTGGCTGATCATAGACTAAATAGGCTGGCTGGCTGATCATAGACTAAATAGGCTGGCTGATCATAGACTAAATAGGCTGGCTGACTGATCATAGACTAAATAAGCTCACATCACAATCAATTAATCCACCTGGAATGATACCATCTAATTAAAACACCTTATCGCTGACAGTGATCATGACGGATTGAACCTATTAACTTCTGGTTTACAAGAGTGGATGCAAGTTTATGGGTGGGAGAAGGAAGAGAGTATAGCTTGTAAACTGATGAAATAGCCAGTGTTGTGGGAGACATTGGTACAGTTAGTTGTGAGAGACATCTGTACGGTTAGTTGTTGGAGACATTGGTACGGTTAGTTGTGAGAGACCTTGGTACAGTTAGTTGTGAGAGATATTGGTATAGTTAGTTGTGGGAGACATTGGTATAGTTGTGACAGGCATCTGAACAGTTAGTTGTTGGAGACAGTTATACAGCTAGTTGTGAGAGACATTGGTACAGTTAGTTGTGAGAGACATTGGTACAGTTAGTTATGGGAGACATCAGTACGGTTAGTTGTGGGAGAGACATTGGTACTGTTAGTTGTGAGAGACATCGGTACAGTTAGTTGTGAGAGACATCTGTACGGTTAGTTGTGGAAGTCATTGGTTGTTGGAGACATTGGTACAGTCAGTTGTGAGAGACATTGGTACAGTTAGTTGTGTCATTGATTTGTTTATAATTTTTCACTTGTTGATTACCAGTTGTCATTTCTTGAATTTCTCCATCTTGTGTCACACTAGTTTCTGGTCTCTGCTTGTCACACTAGTTTCTGGTCTCTGCTTGTCACACTAGTTTCTGGTCTCTGCTTGTCACACTAGTTTCTGGTCTCTGCTTGTCACACTAGTTTCTGGTCTCTGCTTGTCACACTAGTTTCTGGTCTCTGCTTGTCACACTAGTTTCTGGTCTCTGCTTGTCACACTAGTTTCTGGTCTCTGCTTGTCACACTAGTTTCTGGTCTCTGCTTGTCACACTAGTTTCTGGTCTCTGCTTGTCACGCTAGTTTCTGGTCTCAGCTTGTCACGCTAATTTCTGGTCTCAGCTTGTCACGCTAATTTCTGGTCTCAGCTTGTCACGCTAATTTCTGGTCTCAGTCTGTCATGCTAGTTTCTGGTCTCAGCCTGTCAGAAAATAATATTTCGTTTTATATTTTTACATTTTTATAGCATTTAAAAAAAGCCACAAATTTGTATTCTTTGATGTAGGAGTTGTAATGTTTTACTTGTAATGTTTTACTTGTAATGTTTGTTTTGCTTGAAATGTTTGTTTTGCTTGTAATGTTTTACTTGTAATGTTTTACTTGTAATGTTTTACTTGAAATGTTTGTTTTGCTTGTAATGTTTTACTTGTAATGTTTTACTTGAAATGTTTGTTTTGCTTGTAATGTTTTACTTGTAATGTTTTACTTGTAATGTTTGTTTTGCTTGTAATGTTTGTTTTGCTTGTAATGTTTTACTTGTAATGTTTTACTTGTAATGTTTGTTTTGCTTGTAATGTTTTACTTGTAATGTTTTACTTGTAATGTTTGTTTTGCTTGTAATGTTTGTTTTGCTTGTAATGTTTTACTTGTAATGTTTTGCTTGTAATGTTTGTTTTGCTTGTAATGTTTTACTTGTAATGTTTTACTTGTAATGTTCCCTGTGGAACAAAATACCAACAGTGACCTCCACATTGAATTTGTTATTTTTTTAAAGTGGAGATTCCAATCACTCTGGCATATTTTTGTATCCAATTTCTTCGACGAGTTCTTTGATCTCTTCACTCTTCTATTTCTTTGTGGGTTCCAAACAGGTAGATGTGTGATTACACTGTCAGGATGTTTTGTGAGGGTTTGACTCTTACCTTTGTGTCCTCCGTTACTCACTTGCTAGACGCTCTACATTCCTCATTATTGTCAACTGCTGTCATATTATTCAGTAATCATTTTTACCTGTCCAATTTAGTTACATTTTTATTTTTAGGAATGTTATCGTCACCCATCAGGTGTGACCAGAAGCTGTATTTTATAAATTGTCACCAGATCAGACGTGACCAGATTAAGATGTGACCAGAAGCTGTATTTTATAAATTGTGACCAGAAGCTGTATTTTATAAATTGTCACCAGATCAGACGTGACCAGATGCTGTATTTATAAGATGTGACCAGAAGCTGCATTTTATAAATTGTGACCAGAAGCTGTATTTTATAAATTGTCTCCAGATCAGATGTGACCAGATGCTGTATTTTATAAATTGTCACCAATCTGGTGTGACCAGAAGCTGTATTTTATAAATTGTCACCAATCTGGTGTGACCAGAAGCTGTATTTTATAAATTGTCACCAATCTGGTGTGACCAGAAGCTGTATTTTATCAATTGTCACCAGATCAGATGTGACTAGAGGCTGTATTTATAAATTGTCACCAGATCAGATGTGAAAGAAGCTGTATTTTGAATAATCTTTACCCGGCAAATGCTGTAAGATTCCTACTTTCAATTCTCTCCCCACAATGACTATAAAGATACAGTTTATGAAATAATGAAGACCCATTGACTATTAGCACAAAGAATGTTTGATGTTCTGATAAGTAATGATCAATTTGGTTACCAGAAATGTGGTGAAAGATGGCATACCAAAATAGTTCTGACCGGCACAGCTCAGGTCACTTCTTCAGTAATATTATGTGTCATCTACAGTCAAACCTTGCTAGATTCTACATACAAACTAGTGGATTGAGACTAGAGCCAGTCAAACTTTGCTATAATGTTGTTATTGGTTTGGTGACTGAGACTAGAGCTAGTCAAACTTTGCTATAACGTTTTTATTGGTTCGGTGACTGAGACTAGAGCCAGTCAAACTTTGCTATAATGTTGTTATTGGTTCGGTGACTGAGACTAGAGCCAGTCAAACTTTGCTATAACGTTGTTATTGGTTTGGGGACTGAGACTAGAGCCAGTCAAACTTTGCTATAACGTTGTTATTGGTTTGGTGACTGAGACTAGAGCCAGTCAAACTTTGCTATAACGTTGTTATTGGTTTGGTGACTGAGACTAGAGCCAGTCAAACTTTGCTATAACGTTGTTATTGGTTTGGCTGCCACCATTGTTGATGATGTTTATGTTGACTCATTCTGCCAGGAGTTTGTTTCCCTATAGTCAAATGTTGACTCATTCTGCCAGGAGTTTGTTTCCCTATAGTCAAATGTTGACTCATTCTGCCAGGAGTTTGTTTCCCTATAGTCAAATGTTGACTCATTCTGCCAGGAGTTTGTTTCCCTATAGTCAAATGTTGACTCATTCTGCCAGGAGTTTGTTTCCCTATAGTCAAATGTTGACTCATTCTGCCAGGAGTTTGTTTCCCTATAGTCAAATGTTGACTCATTCTGCCAGGAGTTTGTTTCCCTATAGTCAAATGTTGACTCATTCTGCCAGGAGTTTGTTTCCCTATAGTCAAATGTTGACTCATTCTGCCAGGAGTTTGTTTCCCTATAGTCAAATGTTGACTCATTCTGCCAGGAGTTTGTTTCCCTATAGTCAAATGTTGACTCATTCTGCCAAGAGTTTGTTTCCCTATAGTCAAATGTTGACTCATTCTGCCAGGAGTTTGTTTCCCTATAGTCAAATGTTGACTCATTCTGCCAGGAGTTTGTTTCCCTATAGTCAAATGTTGACTCATTCTGCCAGGAGTTTGTTTCCCTATAGTCAAATGTTGACTCATTCTGCCAGGAGTTTGTTTCCCTATAGTCAAATGTTGACTCATTCTGCCAGGAGTTTGTTTCCCTATAGTCAAATGTTGACTCATTCTGCCAGGAGTTTGTTTCCCTATAGTCAAATGTTGACTCATTCTGCCAGGAGTTTGTTTCCCTATAGTCAAATGTTGACTCATTCTGCCAGGAGTTTGTTTCCCTATAGTCAAATGTTGACTCATTCTGCCAGGAGTTTGTTTCCCTATAGTCAAATGTTGACTCATTCTGCCAGGAGTTTGTTTCCCTATAGTCAAATGTTGACTCATTCTGCCAGGAGTTTGTTTCCCTATAGTCAAATGTTGACTCATTCTGCCAGGAGTTTGTTTCCCTACTGTAAAGTGTTGACTCATTTTGCTAGAAGTTTGTTTCCCTACTGTAAAATGTTGACTCAGTCTGCCAGGAGTTAGTTTCCCTACTGTAGAATGTTGACTCATTCTGGCTGGAGTTTGTTTTTCTACGGTAAAATGTTGACTCATTCTGCCAGGAGTTTGTTTTCCTACTATAAAATCCCCACACAATGTCACTCACTTGAGACCTTCAGTTATATTTGATGAACATGCCAATTAATTACTAAAATGTTGACAATTAAATGAAGAATGAAGTGGAACAAATGTCTAGCTATTTATCTTAAGTCCACTTGTGTCGTTAGACGTTGTATGACTTCCTTTGTTTCGTATTTTTTGGCAGGCGAACATCTGGTGGTGACTTGCCAAGTCAATCCCAGTAGTCCCCTGGAATACGATCACCTGTTTTTTGGGACCGGTGGGTGTGGAAGCGTAAACTAGAGCAAGGTAGACCCGCAGCCTGTCAGGCGGCATCTATGTCGCTCCACTAACCACATAACCAATAAGCCACAGTCCCCTTTTTGCAACATATTCTCTGTGGGGCGAGAATCCCTAGAATAATTTGAATAGATTTTTAACTTGAATTTTTTCCCCAGACAGCGGTGGTTAAGTCTACTCTTTTCAAGTTCCAACTTCCAATGGATTTTTAATGTGCGCACCACTGCACACAGGTTTCTGATCTCACTACTCAGAGATCAGTGGATTTTATTTACTGGATGATCCGTATGAACAAATTCCAGTCTCCACCGTGATTTTAACTCACGAACTTCAGCACCCGAGGCGAACACCTTACCTCGAGGACAAAGGTATCTGATATATTTGGGGATATAGATTAATGTATACCAGATTATAGGGACTGAGTTTTTATTGCCAGCAACAACATTTTACTCACAAGTTAATAACAAACTTTTTTAAAAAAAAACTACAAGTCAGTAATTCAGTTAAATATCCGTACATGAACATGGCTATCATCTATCCAAGATAATCCATGTGGATAGATCTTCTCAAAGTTTCACCTTTTGAGGTTGATGGTGGGATTACAGTTATGAGAAAATACTCTGTAAAACCGACCTACAGTGTCCAGAAAAGAGGCGAATTTGAGGTGAGAATATAGGTTTATAAGATAATCAAAGGAACAGATAAATTGGACTATAACAAATTTTTTAAAATGCAACCACCCACAAGAACAAGAGGGCATAGCTACAAATTAACTAAAGAAAGGTCCAGATTAGATATTAGGAAATATTTGTTCAGTCAGAGAGTTGTGAATGCTTGGAATGCATTGCCACAGGAAGTAGTGGAGTTGGGGACAATAAATGCATTTAAGAATAGATTGAATGCCCATAGCTTTTAGAGCAAGGAAATGTAAATGAAACTGGTTGTATACATACTCGGCAAGCGTCTTGTAAACCAGTATAAAGAAGTTAAGTGGTGAAATCATTGGTACAATAAGTAGATTTCAAGTTGAGGATTGTGGGAATGAATGTGAGATGCCCAGATGTTCTGACACACAACATGAAATGAGAACAGTTGGCGGTCACATGAGCAAGATTATTCCAGAGCTGAAGTGTCCGCTCAACTCCACAAATTTTCACCAACCTCAAGACAAGAAGGCGAAGCTGCAGAGGTTGTTCCATTTTTAGTATGGATTAGAATGGCTGTTGACCACATGTAGTTGTCTGCTTCTACACATCTGGGCTTCCTGCAGATGAATGTATCAATTCTTATACCCCTGACGGATAAGCTGAAAGCATTAATTTACATAAGTAATGAAACCAATTACAACTAGGACATGGATACCTCTATCGTTAGAGTAGACCCCCTTCACATCCTAGATAGAATTTATAAATCTGGTCTAGAGTAACCTACCTTTTATAAATCTGTTCTAGAGTAACCTACCTTGTATAAATCTTTTCTAAATTAACCTCCCTTTTATAAATCTGTTCTAGATTAACCTCCCTTTTAAAAATCTTTTCTAGATTAACCTTTTTATAAATCTTGTCTAAATTAACCTCCCTTTTATAAATGTTTTAGAGTAACCTTCTTTTATATCATCATCCATGTGGGTCCCCAGCACATGTCCCGTCAAGGTTTACCATGTGGCCCACAGCACCTGGCTTGCCAAGCTGTACCATGTGGGCCCCCAGCACAAGGGTATCAAACATTGGGCCAAGAGATAAAAGTTAGACAAGAATATCATACATTATCTACTGAAAATAATTTCATCAAATTATATTTTAAAATACGAAACTTGCTCTGAAAGGTCAAAGGTCAGGTAGAAAGAGAAAATGGAAGTGCTATGGGTTTGTCTGTTTCTTGTGATCACATCGTAGATGTTGACACCATCAGGCGAGTTTCGTGATAAACTTGACCGTTGACTCTAGTTGCTCTTCTTTGTCTGTTTCTTGTGATCACATCGTAGATGTTGACACCATCAGGCGAGTTTCGTGATAAACTTGACCGTTGACTCTAGTTCCTCTTCAGCTCCATACAGGTTTGATTGTAGTGTTGAATCATTTGGTCTGACCTGTCCAAACTTTGCTATCCGGTTTGATTGTAGTGTTGAATCATTTGGTCTGACATGTCCAAACTTTGGTATCCGGTTTGATTGTAGTGTTGAATCATTTGGTCTGACATGTCCAAACTTTGGTATCCGGTTTGATTGTAGTGTTGAATCATTTGGTCTGACATGTCCAAACTTTGGTATCCGGTTTGATTGTAGTGTTGAATCATTTGGTCTGACATGTCCAAACTTTGGTATCCGGTTTGATTGTAGTGTTGAATCATTTGGTCTGACATGTCCAAACTTTGGTATCCTACAAGAAACGGAAAGATGAGCGTGACAGAGTTCTACCATTGAATTACTAATAATAGCCAGCTGGCATGTTGAGGTTCTACACTTCTTGAAGTTCTCAGTTAGCCGTACAACATAACCATCACGTGTTTGTGGCACTGACACATGTCTACCACAGACACATCGGACCAGTAACACTGGCCTGCCAGATTGTCCTATCAAGACTTTCATTCAGTATTGGAAACATTTTAGTATGGAACAGGAATATCAAATTATCAGTGTACACAAATACTGGTTACAATTTCTGTCCCAATAGTTTTGGACGTGCTTGCCTTCATGTACATGCCTTCTAGTCTGATCTGTGTGCTAGTATCTGCTGTGTCAGCTCTACTACTTTTGAGGGGTCAGGAGGCCAGTGTGACGTCTTGTACATCTATTTGAGAGTCGTGCCGTCATATTATCTTGACATGTTATAAAGTGACATGAACTGTTTTAGCTGGTTGTATATGCTGTCATGCTGCTTGCCGTACGTGTGTACGTAAGAGAGGGACATTTGTGTCTATTTATTGTGTACATGCTGGATGTGAAAGTTGTGTCAGGTTTTGGTTGTGTCAAGGCCTGTGTAAATATTTGTACAGACGTGTTATATTGTCCGCAGACTAACCCTTGTACATATGCTGAACTAACTTGTTCCATGATCATGTTGTTTGACTTGTTCATCTAGTGTCACAGGATAGGATTATTAAACATGTTATCATGACAGCAAGAAGTCTTCTTAGTTTGTGTCTACATGTATCACACATAACACTGAAGTAAGCAGTTCATGTGTCTACACGTATCACACATAACACTGAAGTAAGCAGTTCATGTGTCTACACGTATCACACATAACACTGAAGTAAGCAGTTCATGTGTCTACACGTATCACACATAACACTGAAGTAAGCAGTTCATGTGTCTACACGTATCACACATAACACTGGAGTAAGCAGTTCATGTGTCTACACGTATCACACATAACACTGATGGAGACGTTTTCTGTATATGAGTTTAATATGATGAGTGCCTGATTCCCCACAAGATTGACAACCTTAAGCGCCAATTGGATGAATTCTCTAACAGTTATTGCAACCACATTTCCTTCTTGTCATCAGTTGTGTTGTGGGTACTTTGACTCTGGATGTGCAGTTCAAGATGCCCCAGGAATGTATGGATTATTGCTATATTTTCTGACAAATCACTTTGCTATCACCAAAAAAAACATTATACATAAAACTCATTATACCTCCAGTTCGACAAGGTTTCTCTAAGAAGAAATGTCCAATCTATCCATTCCTCTGATCATCTTATAAACCTGTATTAAGCCACAGCACATTCTTCTCTCTTCTAGAAACTGTAGGCTGGTTTTTCTGAGTCTTTCCTCGTAACTATAATTCTGGAATCCCGCTATCAGCTTTGTCGCTCTTCTTTGTATCCTTTCCAGCATGTTTATATTCCTTCTATGATAAGGACTCCACACCTGTACACAGTACAGGTGTAACTAAAGCTTTATACAGTTTGACTATCACCTATGGTAGTATGTGACTGTTTGACACCAACAACTTTGACAAGTGTCAGATTTGTGGTGACCTGAAGGTCACTGCCATCCTGAGGGGGCTACAGTACAGTTACACAAGGTCTTTGCGGTCTGGGACACAGCTGTGTCAGGACATCCCATTACAAGATAAATGATTGGCTTCAGCGACAATCACAATATCTGAGAGAATAATATTCTTATTGGCTTACTTGTACAATCCTACAAGATCTTCCTCCCTCCTGTACACATGAAACTTGAGTCCACTTGTACAATCCTACAAGATCTTCCTCCCTCCTGTACACATGAAACTTGAGTCCACTTGTACAATCCTACAAGATCTTGCTCCCTCCTGTCATGAAACTTGAGTCCACTTGTACAATCCTACAAGATCTTGCTCCCTCCTGTACACATGAAACTTGAGTCCACTTGTACAATCCTACAAGATCTTGCTCCCTCCTGTCCACATGAAACTTGAGTCCACTTGTACAATCCTACAAGATCTTGCTCCCTCCTGTCATGAAACTTGAGTCCACTTGTACAATCCTACAAGATCTTGCTCCCTCCTGTCATGAAACTTGAGTCCACTTGTACAATCCTACAAGATCTTGCTCCCTCCTGTCATGAAACTTGAGCCCACTTGTACAATCCTACAAGATCTTGCTCCCTCCTGTCCACATGAAACTTGAGTCCACTTGTACAATCCTACAAGATCTTGCTCCCTCCTGTCCACATGAAACTTGAGTCCACTTGTACAATCCTACAAGATCTTGCTCCCTCCTGTCCACATGAAACTTGAGTCCACTTGTACAATCCTACAAGATCTTGCTCCCTCCTGTCCACATGAAACTTGAGTCCACGTGTACAATCCTACAAGATCGTGCTCCCTCCTGTCCACATGAAACTTGAGTCCACTTGTACAATCCTACAAGATCTTGCTCCCTCCTGTCATGAAACTTGAGTCCACTTGTACAATCCTACAAGATCTTGCTCCCTCCTGTCCACATGGAACTTGAGTCCACTTGTACAATCCTACAAGATCTTCCTCCCTCCTGTACACATGAAACTTGAGTCCACTTGTACAATCCTACAAGATCTTGCTCCCTCCTGTCATGAAACTTGAGTCCACTTGTACAATCCTACAAGATCTTGCTCCCTCCTGTCATGAAACTTGAGCCCACTTGTACAATCCTACAAGATCTTGCTCCCTCCTGTCCACATGAAACTTGAGTCCACTTGTACAATCCTACAAGATCTTGCTCCCTCCTGTCCACATGAAACTTTAGTCCACTTGTACAATCCTACAAGATCTTGCTCCCTCCTGTCCACATGAAACTTGAGTCCACTTGTACAATCCTACAAGATCTTGCTCCCTCCTGTCCACATGAAACTTGAGTCCACGTGTACAATCCTACAAGATCTTGCTCCCTCCTGTCATGAAACTTGAGTCCACTTGTACAATCCTACAAGATCTTGCTCCCTCCTGTACACATGAAACTTGAGTCCACTTGTACAATCGTACAAGATCTTGCTCCCTCCTGTCCACATGAAACTTGAGTCCACTTGTACAATCCTACAAGATCTTGCTCCCTCTGTCATGAAACTTGAGTCCACTTGTACAATCCTACAAGATCTTGCTCCCTCCTGTCCACATGAAACTTGAGTCCACTTGTACAATCCTACAAGATCTTGCTCCCTCCTGTACACATGAAACTTGAGTCCACTTGTACAATCCTACAAGATCTTTCTCCCTCCTGTACACAAGAAACTTGAGTCCACTTGTACAATCCTACAAGATCTTGCTCCGTCCTGTACACATGAAACTTGAGTCCACTTGTACAATCCTACAAGATCTTGCTCCCTCCTGTACACATGAAACTTGAGTCCACTTGTACAATCCTACAAGATCTTTCTCCCTCCTGTACACATGAAACTTGAGTCCACTTGTACAATCCTACAAGATCTTGCTCCCTCCTGTCATGAAACTTGAGCCCACTTGTACAATCCTACAAGATCTTGCACCCTCCTGCCCACATGAAACTTGGACTAACGAAGAATTTTGTAAAATCATTTATAGAAATGGGCTAAGATTTGTGAACCTTCGTGAGACATTTCCTACTCTTAGGTGACAACCAAGGGAGGTGTATGCTGCTCCACAGATCACCCAATCTATAACCTACCTGAGTAGTAGACAATCACCCAATCTATAACCTTCCTGAGTGGCAGACAATCAACCAATCTATAACCTTCCTGAGTGGTAGACAATCAGCCAATCTATAACCTTCCTGAGTGGCAGACAATCAACCAATCTATAACCTACCTGAGTGGTAGACAATCTATAACCTACCTGAGTGGTTGACAATCAACCAATCTATAACCTTCCTGAGTGGTAGACAATCAGCCAATCTATTACCTTCCTGAGTGGCAGACAATCAACCAATCTATAACCTACCTGAGTGGTAGATAATCTATAACCTATCTGAGTGGTAGACAATCAACCAATCCATAACCTACCTGAGTGGTAGACAATCTATAGCCTACCTGAGTGGTAGACAATCAATCAATCCATAACCTACCTGAGTGGTAGACAATCAACCAATCTATAACCTACCTGAGTGGTAGATAATCTATAACCTATCTGAGTGGTAGACAATCAACCAATCCATAACCTACCTGAGTGGTAGACAATCTATAGCCTACCTGAGTGGTAGACAATCAATCAATCCATAACCTACCTGAGTGGTAGACAATCAACCAATCTATAACCTACCTGAGTGGTAGACAATCTATAACCTACCTGAGTGGTAGACAATCAACCAATCTATAACCTACCTGAGTGGTAGACAATCTATAACCTACCTCTAGACCTAGTGGTGGATGTACATGGAATTTGAATTACGGCAACTAGACACAACGATTATGGATAGACTAGAAGATGGACAGACAGACAAGGGACAGAGACATTTATGTTTGGCACAAGGAGTTTAAAGGACACATTAAAATGAATTATATACCGTATGTAATAAATAGATGGATGGATCGACCGACCGACAGATATATGGACTGGATTGAAATAGTGACAGACAGAGACATAAAAATGTATACGTTGTACGCAAACAGATACAAGAGAGATGTAGACAGACATGTAAATCACATTACGCATCCACTCTCGCTTTCGCTCTCTCTCTTTCTTTCTCTCTCTCTCTCTTTCTCTCTCTCTCTCTCTCTCTCACGCTCTCTCTCTCTTATAGAACCATCAATGATCAACACTTTGAGTCAGGAAACCAATCTATTTAGCATAGCTTGACAATATGTGTTACGTTATCAGCTGCTATGTAAACTCGTCATTACTGTATGGCCTAGAGAAGTGGACAATAACGGTTGGGGGAGGGAAAGGAAGTCTAGAGAAGTGGACAATACCAGTTGGGGGAGGGGAGGGAAGTCTAGAGAAGTGGACAATACCAGTTGGGGGAGGGAAGGGAAGTCAAGAGAAGTGGACAGTACCAGTTGGGGGAGGGGAGCATAGAGAAGTGGACAATACCAGTTGGGGGAGGGGAGGGGAGCATAGAGAAGTGGACAATACCAGTTGGGGGAGGGAAGGGAAGTCTAGAGAAGTGGACAGTACCAGTTGGGGGAGGGGAGCATAGAGAAGTGGACAGTACCAGTTGGGGGAGGGTAACATAGAGAAGTGGACAATACCAGTTGGGGGAGGGGAGCATTGAGAAGTGGACAATAACAGTTGGGGGAGGGGAGCCTAGAGAAGTGGACAATAACAGTTGGGGGAGGGGAGGGGAGCCTAGAGAAGTGGACAATAACGGTTGGGGGAGGGGAGCCTAGAGAAGTGGACAATACCAGTTGGGGGAGGGGAGCCTAGAGAAGTGGACAATAACAGTTGGGGGAGCCTAGAGAAGTGGACAATAACAGTTAGGGGAGGGGAGCCTAGAGAAGTGGACAATAACAGTTGGGGGAGGGGAGGGGAGCCTAGAGAAGTGGACAATAACAGTTGGGGGAGGGGAGGGGAGCCTAGAGAAGTGGACAATAACAGTTGGGGAAGGGAAGTCTAGAGAAGTGGACAGTACCAGTTGGGGGAGGGGAGCATAGAGAAGTGGACAATACCAGTTGGGGGAGGGGAGCATAGAGAAGTGGACAATACCAGTTGCGGGAGGGGAGGGGAGCCTAGAGAAGTGGACAATAACGGTTGGGGGAGGGGAGCCTAGAGAAGTGGACAATACCAGTTGGGGGAGGGTAGCCTAGAGAAGTGGACAATAACAGTTGGCGGAGGGGAGGGGAGCCTAGAGAAGTGGACAATAACAGTTGGGGGAGGGGAGGGAAGCCTAGAGAAGTGGACAGTACCAGTTGGGGGAGGGGAGCCTAGAGAAGTGGACAATAACAGTTGGGGGAGGGAAGGGGAGCCTAGAGAAGTGGACAATAACAGTTGGGGGGAGGGGAGCTTAGAGAAGTGGACAATACCAGTTGGGGGAGGGGAGCCTAGAGAAGTGGACAATAACAGTTGGGGGAGCGGAGGGAAGCCTAGAGACGGCGATTGTAGAAGAAGGGTTCGCATCTCTTGCCGAGGAAGGAAGCTCTGCAGCAATTATGAGTGCAAGTTGAACGGGTCAGGCCAACAGACTGACAGCTCAGATGGTTGGGTCAGGTCAACAGATTGACAGCTCAGATGGTTGGGTCAGGTCAACAGACTGACAGCTCAGATGGTTGGGTCAGGTCAACAGATTGACAGCTCAGACGGTTGGGTCAGGTCAACAGATTGACAGCTCAGATGGTTGGGTCAGGTCAACAGACTGACAGCTCAGATGGTTGGGTCAGGTCAACAGACTGACAGCTCAGATGTTTGGGTCAGGTCAACAGACTGACAGCTCAGATGGTTGAGTCAGGTCAACAGACTGACAGCTCAGATGGTTGGGTCAGGTCAACAGACTGACAGATCAGATGGTTGGGTCAGGTCAACAGACTGACAGCTCAGATGGTTGGGTCAGGTCAACAGACAGACAGCTCAGATGGTTGGATCAGGTCAACAGACTGACAGCTCAGATGATTGGGTCAGTTCAACAGATTGACAGCTCAGATGGTTGGGTCAGGTCAACAGACTGACAGCTCAGATGGTTGGGTCAGGTCAACAGACTGACAGCTCAGATGGTTGGGTCAGGTCAACAGACTGACAGCTCAGATAGTTGGGTCAGGTCAACAGACTGACAGCTCAGATGTTTGGGTCAGGTCAACAGACTGACAGCTCAGATGGTTGGGTCAGGTCAACAGACTGACAGCTCAGATGGTTGGGTCAGGTCAACAGACTGACAGCTCAGATGGTTGGGTCAGGTCAACAGATTGACAGCTCAGATGGTTGGGTCAGGTCAACAGACTGACAGCTCAGACGGTTGGGTCAGGTCAACAGACTGACAGCTCAGACGGTTGGGTCAGGTCAACAGATTGACAGCTCAGATGGTTGGGTCAGGTCAACAGATTGACAGCTCAGATGGTTGGGTCAGGTCAACAGATTGACAGCTCAGATGGTTGGGTCAGGTCAACAGACTGACAGCTCAGATGGTTGGGTCAGGTCAACAGACTGACAGCTCAGATGGTTGGGTCAGGTCAACAGACTGACAGCTCAGATGTTTGGGTCAGATCAACAGACTGACATCTCAGATGGTTGGGTCAGGTCAACAGACTGACAGCTCAGATGGTTGGGACAGGTCAACAGACTGACAGCTCAGATGGTTGGGTCAGGTCAACAGACTGACAGCTCAGATGGTTGGGTCAGGTCAACAGACTGACAGCTCAGATGGTTGGGTCAGGTCAACAGACTGACAGCTCAGATGGTTGGGTCAGGTCAACAGACTGACAGCTCAGATGTTTGGGTCAGGTCAACAGACTGACAGCTCAGATGGTTGGGTCAGGTCAACAGACTGACAGCTCAGAGTGTTGGGTCAGGTCAACAGACTGACAGCTCAGATGGTTGGGTCAGGTCAACAGATTGACAGCTCAGATGGTTGGGTCAGGTCAACAGACTGACAGCTCAGACGGTTGGGTCAGGTCAACAGACTGACAGCTCAGACGGTTGGGTCAGGTCAACAGATTGACAGCTCAGATGGTTGGGTCAGGTCAACAGATTGACAGCTCAGATGGTTGGGTCAGGTCAACAGATTGACAGCTCAGATGGTTGGGTCAGGTCAACAGACTGACAGCTCAGATGGTTGGGTCAGGTCAACAGACTGACAGCTCAGATGGTTGGGTCAGGTCAACAGACTGACAGCTCAGATGTTTGGGTCAGATCAACAGACTGACATCTCAGATGGTTGGGTCAGGTCAACAGACTGACAGCTCAGATGGTTGGGACAGGTCAACAGACTGACAGCTCAGATGGTTGGGTCAGGTCAACAGACTGACAGCTCAGATGGTTGGGTCAGGTCAACAGACTGACAGCTCAGATGGTTGGGTCAGGTCAACAGATTGACAGCTCAGATGGTTGGGTCAGGTCAACAGACTGACAGCTCGGTTGGTTGGGTCAGGTCAACAGACTGACAGCTCAGATGGATGGGTCAGGTCAACAGACTGACAGCTCAGATGGTTTGGTCAGGTCAACAGACTGACAGCTCAGATGGTTGGGTCAGGTCAACAGACTGACAGCTCAGATGTTTGGGTCAGGTCAACAGAGTGACAGCTCAGATGGTTGGGTCAGGTCAACAGATTGACAGCTCAGATGGTTGGGTCAGGTCAACAGACTGACAGCTCAGATGGTTGGGTCAGGTCCACAGACTGACAGCTCAGATGGTTGGGTCAGGTCAACAGACTGACAGCTCAGATGGTTGGGTCAGGTCCACAGACATGCTGAGAACAATAAGGGTTGAAAGATCTGAGGGCAAACGTGCCAGAGATGAACAAGGCTAAACATGAACGTGCCAGAGATGAACAAGGCTAAACATGAACGTGCCAGAGATGAACAAGGCTAAACATGAACGTGCCAGAGATGAACAAGGCTAAACATGAACGTGCCAGAGATGAACAAGGCTAAACATGAACGTGCCAGAGATGAACAAGGCTAAACATGAACGTGCCAGAGATGAACAAGGCTAAACATGAACGTGCCAGAGATGAACAAGGCTAAACATGAACGTGCCAGAGATGAAAAAGGCTAAATATGAGATTACACAAAAATGAGACGGGAAGAGCATGGCAGAACAACGTTGGGGATTTGTGGCCCAGCTTCAACTTTCGAAGTTAAGTAGAATGAGTTTAATCGGGTACAATGATTTGTGGCCCAGCCTCAACTTTCGAAGTTAAGTAGAATGAGTTTAATCGGGTACAATGCCAACACAGGTGTGTATGTGTGTATATGTGTGTGTTCGCGTGATCGGACATGTCCAGTACACACACCATGATATGGGCAGCACAGCTGAGATAAGCTGGCCATGTGGTAGGCATGTCTGATCAACGTCTACCAAAAGAGCTGCTCTATGGGGAACTCCAAAATGGCAAACAGTGGGCAGCGGAAAAGGTACAAGGACACTAAAGAAATCACTGATCCAGTGCGGTATTAACCCCGGTGACTGGGAAAGAATCGCCACCAATCGCACAGACAGGCTCAGCTCTATTGCTGAGGGTGTTCAGAGACACGAGGCGTCAAGAATAGATGAGGCCGTCCAGAGAAGTCGCTCTGCAAGTTTGCTTACATCAGCCCCGGTAGAAGGAGGTGTCTTATTTCCCAGTACTAAGTGCAATAGACAATTCAAAGCTCAGATTGAGCCAACTTCGAACTCGTGCGAACAGTGAATTCTGAAGTGGCTCGCATCGATTACGATGGACGAACATGTGTGTCTGTGTGTGTATGTGTGTGCGCGTGTATATTTGTGTGTGTGTGTATGCGTGTGCGTGTGCGCGCCCTATCAACATTCAGAATATATACATATTTCATTTAAATGGAGTAAACATTATGGATCTGTCTCTCTTGTTGTCTGTGTGTGGTAGACCACCAGAGCACTGGAAGCTTACAAACTGAGCATGCTCGCTGTCACTTCCTGACACTTGTAACGGACATGACGTGGGGTAGCCGACGAGACATGCCGGGCTAGCGTTTTGAGTGCATCGCTTGCTGTTCTGGCGTAGGCGACGATGTCCCTGCATGCTGTTATGATGCCGGTGTACACAGACCTGTGTTCTGGTGTCATATCAGCGACTGACAGGTCTCGACTCAACACTTCTGAAATATCAGTAATATCGCTTCTTGTAGGTTCTGTTGGAGGAAACCTGCCCTTCAGTGTCATTAACTCACCAGTCTGTGACATCTCAACCGCCTGGATCTCGGTGACAATCACCTGTGTTTGAATATTTCGTCTCCACGCCCCTGAAACATAATCGGACAGACACAAGCAACAGTTGGCCAAGCACTTCTGGACATGTCCCGTTAACTTCCCATCGTTCCCGGGTTCTGTTCTTAGGTCCTGAGAATATGACCCGATTTTTGCGAGCGAGGGACTAGTCTCAGACTTCCTGCTCAAGATGTCCATGGCGTTGACCTCTAGTTCCAACTCGCCGGAAAGCCTTCTTTGTCTGCCTGCTCCAATTTGTTGACATGGACTAACTGTCAATTCTAAATGGGCGGGAACAGTTACGTCTCGGGGATATGACGTCTGAATCTTATCACTGGGACAGATGTTGTCAGCGACAGCCTGGATTTCTATATCGGCTGTTGATGGAGTTCGGACTTCCTGAGAGCAGCAGTGGCATGACCCTGAGAGAAATACAGTTCCACGACGGATTGTGATATTCTTGAAGTATTCTCTGGACAGAGCCCGAAACATATAATCCAATGCCACTCCTGCTTGAGACTCGTTTGTCAAGATCATGTTCCAGATTTCGACTTGGGTTTGCAGGTTTCCACGCTCTTCTTGTCGCCAACACAGGAGTCGTGGCTCTGGGAAGGTGCACTCCTTCAAGGAAAACAATATGACTTGGTTATTCTTAGTTTGTATCTGTTCAGAGCTCGGTTTCGACCTTGTGACCTTGAGATGTGAAGTCAGATCGGCTTGTGAAGAAATATTGTCATGACCTGAGATATATTGAGTGTTGTTGTTGCTGTTGTTGTTGTTGTTGTTCGTATCGTGCTTTGACTTGGTCAGTGAAGAATCGGAGTCTACAGGCAAAAACAGCAGACAAAACTGAACTCTGTCAGGAAAATGGTGGCCTTGATATGTCAAGGTTGGACCAAGAGCAAATTTACGAAGGTCAATGCAGTTCATTAAGAAGAATGTGCTTTGACTCATCTGTCGGACATCATAGCGCGAGACACAACAGCCAGCGTCCAGACTAGGGGGTGGGATCACTCTCTCGTTGCACGATGCTGCAGACGATAAACGATCACTGAAGTAGCCCACGTGACTAGAAGCAAGTACATGGTTTCCCATAGGAGATAGATCTTTGTGTTCATTTACCTGCGATTTAGCGTTCTTCAAGCAGTTCTTCTGGTCTTCATTGATGTCCTCTTGCGTCTTCTCCACACGGCAGTAGTCCGCACTGTCCGTAATGTGGTCAACCACAGAGACCGTGTATTGGTCAGGGATGTCCTTGATGTCCTCTACGGCCACAAGATGTTCAGCCACAGAGACCGTGTATTGGTCAGGCATGACATTGATGTCCTCAACGACAGCTAGATGTTCAGCCACAGAGACCGTGTATTGGTCAGGCATGTCCTTGATGCCCTCTACGGCCACTAGATGTAAAGCATTGCTACTTTTATTAACGGTATCATCGAAGATGGCATCGTTGGGATCTTGGCTCTCGATGAGCTTGTCCACATAACCTACCGGCTTGGGTCTGCCGATGACCATGTACTTTCCCGCTAAACGGAAATAGTTGCCACCAGACACAAGAGAAGGGTAGTCGCGATCTATGTCCGACACAAGGCCAGTGACTTCCGTTTTTTTAGTATGAAGCTCCTCGTAGTTCCCTGTCGTATTCCTTCGTTTCATTCGGACATTTCCTGCCACCACTCTGACTGTGGCGTGGATGGCGTCAGATGTACCATTCTCCAGAACCAGATGTTTGGTCGCTGGGTCCTTTGAGGAGACACATTCTGTCTCACAAATGAGACGCTTCGTGGGGAACATGTAGGCAACGCCATCTTCCTCTACAGGATAAAATCTCTTACGCTGACTGGACACCTCAAATTCTCTCATCGGTTCCTGCTGCTTGGGGTTAGGCCGGATGTGTGTGGTATGTATTAGAAAGTTTTCTTCTGGACTCTCCACCGTCAGACGCCTGGTTATAGTTGGGACATATTCCAAATTGTTGTCCTCGGACGTTGCCCTAACTCTCATAGGGAAATCCGCCTTTTTAGGATAAACAATCCTCTTGAATTGCTGGTTAGGTTTCAGGGTTAGTGTAATGACCTTCGCGGAGTTGGTTCTGCCATTCTTCGGCGACTGCAGTTCAGATCTCTTCTCCTGTAAACTGTGTTTCGACACAGCCCGTTGTGGCTCGCCCGTCATGTATTCCACGATACGCCTGATACTCTTGAAACCAAACGTACTGAGCCGTTGTAATGTCTGGTCGTTTACAATCACAGCTTGAGTGTCACCTTCGTCCTTCTTGTTTACAATCACAGCTTGAGTGTCACCTTCGTCCTTCTTGTTATCTTTTGTGCTCTCGACCAAGTTCTTCTTGGAGCACTTGTATCGACCATCTTTCTTCTCATTTGTATTCTCTCCTTTCTTATCTTGCAGACATTTCTCCTCATTCTGCTGGCATTTCTCCTCAATGCTCTTCTCCGTCTTCTCACACTCCAATTCTTTCAACTCTACGTTCTGCTTTTTCTCCTCACATTGCTGTGGTTTCTCTTCACATTGCTCAGTTCTTTCCTCACTTTGCCGTTCTTCCTTGTCACTTTGCTCAGTTTTCTGTTCCTTCTGTTGCCCTTTCTGCCCATTCTGTTGCCCTTTCTTTTCGCACGGTTGCCCTTTCTGCTCATTCGGTTGCCTTTTCTGCCCATTCTTTTGTCCTTTCTTTTCGCATGGTTGCCCTTTATGTTCATTGTCTTGCCCTTTCTGCTCATTCTGTAGCCCTTTCTGCTCATTCTGTTGCCCTTTCTTTTCGCATGGTTGCCCTTTCTGCTCATTATGTTGCCCTTTTTGTCCATTCTGTCGCCCTTTATTTTCACACGGTTGCCCTTTCTGCCCATTCTGTTTCCCTTTCTGCCAAATCTGTTGTCCTTTCTGCACATTCTGTTGCCCTTTCTTTTCACATGGTTGCCCTTTCTGCCCCTTCTGTTGCTCTTTCTGCCCATTCTTTTGCCCTTTCTGTTCACATGGTTGCCCTTTCTGCCCATCCTGTTGCTCTTTCTGCCCATTTTGTTGCCTTTTCTGTTCACATGGTTGCCCTTTCTGCCCATTATGTTGCTCTTTCTGCCCATTCTGTTGCCCTTTCTGTTCACATGCTTGCCCTTTCTGCCCATTCTGTTGCTCTTTCTGCCCATTCTGTTGCCCTTTCTGTTCACATGGTTGCCCTTTCTGCCCATTCTGTTGCTCTTTCTGCCCATTCTGTTGCCCTTTCTGTTCACATAGTTGCCCTTTCTGCCCATTATGTTGCCCTTTCTGTTCACATGGTTGCTCTGTCTGCTCATTTTGTTGCTCTTTCTGCCCATTTTGTTGCCCTTTCTGCCCATTTAGTTGCCCTTTCTTTTCACGTGGTTGTCCTTTCTGCCCATTCTGTTGCCCTTTCTGTTCACATGGTTGCCCTTTCTGCCCATTCTGTTGCTCTTTCTGCCCATTCTGTTGCCCTTTCTGTTCACATGGTTGCCCTTTCTGCCCATTCTGTTGCCCTTTCTGTTCACATGGTTGCTCTGTCTGCTCATTTTGTTGCTCTTTCTGCCCATTTAGTTGCCCTTTCTTTTCACGTGGTTGCCCTTTCTGCCCATTCTGTTGCTCTTTCTTCTCACATTGTCTCTCCTTCTTCTCATTCACCTGTTGCTCTATTTTTGCCCTTTTCTTCCTCTGAAGATCACACATATTGCAGCGCTTGTTCTTGTTACCCCCACGCGAGTCGTCCACACCGGCACTCACCTGGCCAGACTCCTCAGGGTTTTCATTTTGAGAAGACATGCATCTTTGTTGCACTCGGATTAACCGGTCAGTATCATTGTCTGGTTCAGAAGCGGGTTCGGATTGTGCCTGGTCCCCGCTGCCTGCCACTTTATCTGGGGGAGAAGTCCTGCGTGGTCCTGCATGATCGTCATGAGCTTGTGTAGACAATGCATTATGTTGGCCCTGCCGCCTTCTGCAAAGCTTTTCTCCCGCTATGCATGGATCCAATCTCGAGCAAAATATTTTAGATCTTCGAGGTTGTGCAGCAGCTGCATCTGGAGTGTCGTTATTGTCAGCAGATGGTACACCCACATCTGCTTGATATGCCCTGCCCTGTCGCTCATCAGTCTGAGCCATGCCTGCGACTTCTACTTGGGCCCTGCCCATCGCTTTAACCTGACCCTGGCTCTTCACACCTGTAGTGACCTCCCCGTTGTCACCCATAACTAACCCGGCGTTTCTTGCAGCCTCCGCTTCATTTGACCTCATCCTCACCACTCCGTCTTCAGCCGCTGCAATGGGACTACCCGATGATAAGCCACAAGTGGTGGAGCGTCTACGTGGGAACGTGCCTACATTACCGTTGTTATTTGTGTTCTCTGAACTAGCAGTTGTTGCCGGCAGCGTGGAAGGAGGAGTTTGTTGGGACACCCTCCTTGGTGGATTGGCTTGATGTCCACCTCTGGTCTCTAGACAGACAACAGCATTTAGCTGCCTTGTATGGCTGGACCATCCAATGTGCGTCTCAGAGCATTCGTAACAACAACTATTGTTGTTGCTCATGTTGTTGTTGTTGTCATGGATGATGTTGTTGTTGGTGTTCAGGTCAGGGAAGCTGTTGTTGTTGTCAGGGATGATGTTGTTGTTGTTGGTGTTCGGGTCAGGGAAGCTGTTGTTGTTTCTGCCATCTGGAATGTTGTTGTTGGTGTTCGGGTCAGGGAAGCTGTTGTTGTTTCTGCCATCTGGAATGTTGTTGTTGGTGTTCGGGTCAGGGAAGCTGTTGTTGTTTCTGCCATCTGGAATGTTGTTGTTGATGTTTGCATTATAATTGATGTTGTTACTTTGACATAGGTTGTTGATAATGCTTGTTTGACTGATGTAGTTGTTGTTATTATTCTGACTGGTGTCACTCACATTGATCGCGTTATTATGATTCCGGTGTTCCGTATCCACAGCAACAGGTTTGAACATTCCCTTCGTCTCTTCATAAATAAACTCGGGATCCATGCCATTACTCTGACTGATGTGTACCTCTCCAACACTGCTTCTCTGCTTGACCGCAATGTTACTGGCGCAGCTTTCGCTTAAGGAGGTAACCCCTTCCCCGACACCTGGGGTGCTGGAATCTGCTTTGTCGTCCAAAACAGGAATGATTCTGAAGACCACGTTTCCTATTCTGTACTGGACAGGACCTTTCTGTGAGTCACATTGGAAGCTACCAACATCAGCTCTCCCCTCCAATATATCAACAACTCTGTGGGAAAGCTGATCCAAGATGGACTGTGATAAATTCAGTCCACGAGAAGGACTATCCAAATACGATATCTCGTCCACAGTTATGCTGGCAAGAATTATTTGACCTATGTTGAGTTCTGCATCTACCGATACGTCTGGAGCGAAACTCCCTACGAGCTTGGGGCCATCCTCAACGTCTGCTCTAACTTGTGCCTCAGTTGTTTCTACCGGATGTAATGGCAGAAAGCTCTCTATTTCGTTGGTTACATTTTCCAATTCAGAAACATAGCTCTTAGCTAGTGCTAGCGCGCGCTCCATTCTCAGTTTGCTTGTGCCTTCCACGTGAGCACATACCGGTGTATGGTCTTGCGCCACATTGCCATCTGGCTGGAGAAGGGTGGTGCCCAGGAGATCGACTGTATGCTCTTTATCTGATATAACAACTTGATCAATATTCTGCAGCTCTCTAGTCTGCCACAAGTTCGCATCGATGTTGCAGACATCCCAGCCTTCATTGGCGCCTTGATTCACATCCATCTGTATAGTCTCTGGCTTGTATTCGTAGTTCATCCCGTCCAATCTGACACTGAGGTTTGTTTGAGAGTCTATAGTGTCAACAACATAGACATCTTGTTTGTCGAAAAGCTTGAATGTCTCGTCATATCGATGTTCATAGTTGTGAGGTTGCTCGGCTTGGTAGTCGTTGTTTGCCTTATTGCCCCCAACGTTGACGTTATTAGTAATAGTGGTATTTTGTTCTGATGACAGGCCAACAATATTTTCATGTACACAGATATGATCCACATTGTCGTCTGGTACGGCACCCGCGTATTCTCCAGAGGGGGCAGGACACCCGGACTCGCTCTTCTCGGGGTCCTGGACATTATCATGACAGAGGTCAAGGCCAGCAATGCCTGTTCGCTGACATAGTAGTAGCCCGTACATGTCACCCGTGACCTTCACCTCGCTGAGGTTTAAAGTTGGTGCATAACCAAATTCTAGTACACCTTCTTGTACTCTGTTTTCACAACCAAATTCTAGTACACTTTCTTGTACTTTGTTTTCATAACCAAATTCTAGTACACCTTCTTGTACTTTGTTTTCATAACCAAATTCTAGTACACCTTCTTGTACTCTGTTTTCACAACCAAATTCTAGTACACTTTCTTGTACTTTGTTTTCATAACCAAATTCTAGTACACCTTCTTGTACTCTGTTTTCACAACCAAATTCTAGTACACTTTCTTGTACTTTGTTTTCATAACCAAATTCTAGTACACCTTCTTGTACTCTGTTTTCATAACCAAATTCTAGTACACCTTCTTGTACTCTGTTTTCACAACCAAATTTTAGTACACCTTCTTGTACTCTGTTTTCATAACCAAATTCTAGTACACCTTCTTGTACTCTGTTTTCACAACCAAATTCTAGTACACTTTCTTGTACTCTGGTTTCAGCCAAATCCTGGCTACTCTGTTTGTTGAGGCTCTGCCTAGAGATGCCCATGTGATGCTCTCCGTGGTTAAACTTCCTCCAACAACGATCACCTCTAGCAGGTCGCTCCTCGTTTTTGATTTCGGATATTGGACCGCACGTGTCACTGTCGTCATCCTCATTGGACGCGTCTGAATGCACAGACCTATCAGAGACGTGCATACCGACTGTTGGCCCGATCTTTGTGCTAGATCTCATCAACCACTGCGGACCGTTCTTGAGTTTGTCCGTTAGAACATCGACAGTGCCATCCTCGGAGTGCAGCTTACTTGGCTTCAGGCTCGTTCTATCAGCTCCTTTCTCACTGTCACCGTATACTGGCACGTTCTGATCGACCGTAAGAGCGGGAAATTGGCTGTCCAAAGTAGCAGACGTGAGATGACGCCAACCACGAGTAGATACTGGCCTGTCTAATGCGGAATCATCCAAAGAATGGCTGACATTAGCAATATTGTCAGTTTCAGCTTTGTCCCCTGTATCACATCTCTGACCTATAAGCTTACTTCCGGTACCTAAAGACTCAGGAATCATTGTAATCCCCACTGCTAAGTGACAGAGAAGTGACTGATGTAGTACGCTATCGCTTCCATAGTCAAAACTGGCCTCAAGGGGTACATTTCCTGCCAGGTCAGCCTTCATGTTTAACATGAGTTCCTCATTTGGTGCCATGTCTCCGAGACAAAGGATAGGGACTTTAGTCTGGCCAATGTGTCCACTTTTCAAACCACCCATGTCCACTTTCTGGTCGAGAGACTCATCTTCCTTGGTGGTGCCAAGGTCATCCAAGTCGCACTGTATTTCTTCAGATTTCATATAGACTTCAGAGTCACTCATTCCACTATCACGGGACTCGAGATACACCTCATGATGATGTGTATTGGCGGGGTCGATAGGACTAAACCTCATCAGAATCCTCTCATTGGTGCTGGAGTCAGGTCTCTCAGGGGCAACTGCTTCCTCAAAGTCAAATTTCGGAGTCGGCACCTCGACCGCCCCATTGTTGCCAATTTCATTAGAGGACTTGATTACGTAAGGACCTCCATCTAGAGCGCCCCGCATCGCGCGTGCCTCGGGACATTCTAACCCTGCGTGGGTAGGGTAAACCTTGTTGAACGCACTGACTGTTGTCGCCATGACATCCTGGCCGGTGGCGACCTCTGCGGTGGGTGATCCCCTCAGTAGTTGCCTGTCAAGTAACTGGCTGTCCCGAACGTCCGCTGCCCTTTCTTGAACTGACTGACCTTGAGAACGACATCTTCTTTGTGCTCTCTGCTTGATCTCCAGAGCGTCTCTTTTCTTGTGTAGTGGGACCGAGGAACATGCAGACGCCACGAACAGGGCAACTTTTCTGTTTGGGGAATGAGGCAGATGAGGCGAGCCGTTGACCTGGCTATTACACCTGGATGTAGATGTGCAGCACAGTTTACTGTTTAAAACATCCGGATCATTAGCCTGATCCAGACAAGCCAGATCAGAATTTCCTGACGGGTTGTCATCCTTTACCAAGTAACATCCTTTCACCTCGTTTCCAAGGAGGCACTTGGTTTCATTGTCAATATCGTTCATTATATCGTTGGCATTGATAAACATATCGTGTCCGCCATTGTCTTCGGCTCCTTCTGTAAACATTGTGTGTTCTAAGTTGGCAAGCTCACAGTCTGTGTCGTCGTTCTTGTAACTTCCCGGCTGCTCCCAAGTTACTGCTGGACCGGGAAGTCCCTGTGAATGACCACCGGCTGAATCAATTACATATACAGAGTTAAACGTTTCTTGCTGTAAGCTACCCTTGGTCGAGTCGAGCAAGTGTTCCGTTTCCCGGAAACTGTCTGTGATTCCTTCAGCGACCATGCTCCAGTTTTCCGTCTCACGGTCCAACTGAGACAGATTTGCACCGTCTCTGTTACTTTCTTCCGTAACGACACTTTGTGCCAGTTTTACGTCAAAGTCATCTCTAATCAAATGACTCCCCAGCAGCGTCTCCTCACGTCTCTCCTTCTCCGCCTCTGCTACTTCTACCCACTGGGTGTGATCGAACGTCCTTGACCTTCTGTAGCTACTGCGCATGAGTTTCTCCCGAATCAATCCGAGTTTCTCCTCCATCGACTGATGTTCCTGAAAATCATTCTCAAGCCCAAGGTCTGTGAGTTGGTTCCTCACCCATGTTTTTCGTATTCCATCCTCATAGATTTGTTCGTCCTGATGTGGCGAAGGGTTTAGAGGAGGTACGTCACCTGGTTTGGTAAGAGCTTGACACTGTGCCAGACATGTCATGACCACAAAATCTCTGCTATTATTGTTAGTAACCGCAGCAGACGTCTGCGCGTCTTCTGTCACGTCAAGGCTGGTGGTACTGCCAAAGCTGGTGGCATCAAAAGCTGCAGATGGTGCAGTGGTATGATGTGGCGCATCCAGCGATGAGTGGTTTTCCAGGACGTCCGACTCCTTTGGGTGGCAGAGACAGTCACTGGCAGTGAACATCTCGGGCGAGTCAATCATTGCTTCCTGGTCCTTCGGCAGGTTCAAGTCTGAAACAGTCAATTGGATTAACTAAGACAGCGTGGATACCTCCATGGGATGCGTACATCCATGGATTATCTTTCGTTCTTGATACTCTTATCTGTCAGTACAATCGAATTGGTTTCAGTATTCGGTACTTCTAGGTAGTCGCAACGGGAAGGAGCTGTCTTGGTTGGCAGATCAGCGCTGGGTCAGTGTTGGGTCAGTCGTGGGTGAGAAGTGGGTCAGGGGTAGGTCAGTGGTGGGTCAGTGGTTGGTGAGAAGTGGGTCAGGGGTGGGTCAGGGTTGGGTCAGTGGTGGGTGAGAAGTGGGTCAGGGGTAGGTCAGTGTTAGGTCAGTCGTGGGTGAGAAGTGGGTCAGGGGTAGGTCAATGGTGGGCCAGTGGTGGGTGAGAAGTGGGTCAGGGCTTGGTCAGTGTTGGGTCAGTCGTGGGCGAGAAGTGGGTCAGGGGTAGGCAGTGGTGGGTCAGTGGTGGGTGAGAAGTGGGTCAGGGGTAGGTAAGTGGTGGGTGAGAAGTGGATCAGGGGTAGGTCAGTGGTGGGTGAGAAGTGGGTCAGGGGTGATTGAGAAGTGGGTCAGTGGTGGGTGAAAAGTGGGTCAGGGGTAGGTCAGTGGTGGGTCAGGGGTGAGTGAGAAGTGGGTCAGTGGTGGGTGAAAAGTGGGTCAGGGGTGGGTCAGGCGTGTGTCAGTGGTGGGTCAGTGGTGGGTTATTGGTGGGTCAGTGGTGGGTGAGAAGTGTGTCAGGGGTAGGTCAGTGGTGGGTCAGGGGTGGGTGAGAAGTGGATAAGTGGTGGGTCAGTGGTGGGTCAGGGGTGGGTCAGTGGTGGGTGAGAAGTGGGTCAGGGTGGGTCGGTGTGTGTCAGTGGTGGGTCAGTGGTGGGTCAGAGGTGGGTCAGGAGTGGGTCAGTGGTGGGTCAGTAGTGGGTCAGCGGTGGGTCAAGGATGGGTCAGTGGTGGATCAGAGGTGGGTCAGGGTTGGGTCAGTGGTGGGTCAGGGGTGGGTTAGTGGGGGGTCAGGGGTGGGTCAGTGAAGAAAGGGAAGGATGTGCGGGGGGAAGGGGGGTGGGCGGTCAGGTTTAGTCAGTGGTGGATCTGGGTGTGTCAGGGGGGGGGTCAAGGGTTGGTCAGTGGTGGGTCAAGTGTGGGTCAGTTGGAGGAATGGAGGGGTGTATTAGTAGGAGGGTTGTGTCAGGGGTTAGTCAGTGATAGGTCAGGGGTGGGTCAAGGGTTGGTCAGTGAGGGAAACGGAGGGGTATGTTGGAGTGGGGGTCAAGGGTTGGTCAGTGCTGGGTCAGGGCTAGGTCAAGGGTTGGGCAGTGCTGGGTCAGGGCTTGGTCATTGGGGGGAAGGGAGGGGTGTGTTAGTGGGAGACGGGGTTACGTGTGCGTCAGGGGAGGTCAGTGGTGTGGAGAGTCAGTAGAGAGTCAGTAGAGAGTCAGTGGTGGGTCAGTCGTGTGTCAAGAGTGTTTAATGGGAGGCGTGTGGTGTGTCGGTGGGGCCTGCAGTGAGTTGGTTGGTCCTGGTTTGTGTCGGTGGGACCTGGAGTGAGTTGGTTGGTCCTGGTTTGTGTCGGTGGGACCTGGAGTGAGTTGGTTGGTCCTGGTTTGTGTCGGTGGGACCTGGAGTGAGTTGGTTGGTCCTGGCTTGTGTCGGTAGGGGTTAGATGTATGTCGATAGGGGCAGGCCAGGGTGAGTTGCTATAGATCAGGGGCTTACAGCTAGGAGCTTGAGATGTGTAGCCATGGACCAAAGTATGTAGCTATGGAGGAGGGGTATTAGCTAGGGAGGAGGGGTATTAGCTAGGAAGGAGGTTTATGTAGCTAGGGACGAAGAGTATGTATCTATGGACGAGGAGTATGTAGCTAGGGACCAGGTGTATGTAGCTAGGGAAGAGGAGTATGTAGCTAGGGACGAGGAGTATGTAGCTAGGGACGAGGAGTATGTAGCTAGGGACCAGGAGTATGTAGCTAGGGACGAGGAGTATGTAGCTAGGGATGAGGAGTATGTAGCTAGGGACGAGGGGTATGTAGCTAGGGACGAGGGGTATGTAGCTAGGGAAGAGGGGTATGTAGCTAGGGACGAGGAGTATGTAGCTAGGGACCAGGAGTATGTAGCTAGGGACGAGGGGTATGTAGCTAGGGACGAGGGGTATGAAGCTAGGGACGACGGGTATGTAGCTAGGGACGAGGGGTATGTAGCTAGGGACGAGGGGTATGTAGCTAGGGACGAGGAGTATGTAGCTAGGGACCAGGAGTATGTAGCTAGGGACGAGGGGTATGTAGCTAAGGACGAGGGGTATGTAGCTAGGGACGTGGGGTATGTAGCTAGGGGACAAAAGTGTGTAGCTGTGGACCAGACGTTTGTTGCTACAGACTAGAGGTTGGTCGCTACCGACCAGAGGCATGTTTGATCAAGGTCTAGGTACGTCTCACACGGTTATAGAAGGGTGTTACTAGCAGCTAGATACTACCAATGTCAATCATTCAATCATGTTGTCTATCAAGTAATAAATCAGAAGGTCAATCAATCAGTAAGTCAATCAATCATTCAGTTAATCAGTCAATCAGTAAGTCAGTCAATAATTCGGTTAATAAGTCAATCAGTAAATCAGTCAATCAATCAGCTAATCAGTCAGTCAGTAAGTAAGTCAACTATTTGGCTAATACGTCAATCAGTCAATCAAATGGCTATTCAATCATTTCATCAATTAGTTATCAATATATTGGACAAACAACCGGTTTATCAGACGATCACACAAAAAATCGATCAACGACTCGATCAACCTTCCAGTTAATCAGTCTGTCAATCAGTCAGTCAGTCAGTCGGTCAACCAATCAACCAATCAGTTATAAACTGTTCGCCAACCTCGATCGTCCCAACACCTTGACTCCAAATTGCCTTCATCTGACAGCGAACTGTCCGGCAGGTGTTCTGGGAGGACAACAAGTACAGCGGATCAAATATTACAGCGTTCAATTCAATATGTCAGCCTACAGGCCTAGCCGAGACTGGCCTCCATGTCAAGGGCAACATCAAGATCAAGATTCCCCCCCCCCCCCGGCAGGGTCAGGTAAAACATGCTGACCTAGACCCCACCCCGTCAAGGTCAGGTAAAACATGCTGACCTAGACCGCCCCCCCCGTCAAGGTCAGGTAAAACATGCTGACCTAGACCCCCCCCCCCGTCAAGGTCAGGTAAAACATGCTGACCTAGATTCCACCCCCATCAAGGTCAGGTAAAACATACTGACCTAGGACCAACCTCCCGTCAAGGTCAGGTAAAACATACTGACCTAGGACCAACCTCCCGTCAAGGTCAGGTAAAACATGCTGACCTAGATCCCACCCCCGTCAAGGTCAGTTAAAACATGCTGACCTAGACCCCCCCCCCCCACCATGCGGTCAAGGTCAGGTAAAACATGCTGACCTAAACCCCCTTTCCCCCCCCCCCGTCAGGATCAGGCAAAACATGCTGACCTAGACCTCCCCCCCACCCCCCCCCCCCACCCGTCAAGGTCAGGTAAAACATGCTGACCTAGACCCCACCCCCTGTCAAGGTCAGGTAATACATACTGACCTAGGACCAACCTCCCGTCAAGGTCAAGTAAAACATGCTGGCTAGATTTGGAACGATGAGATGTCTCAAATGACTAGCATCTGTGGGCAACGACTCCACTGCATCGTGGAAACCTCAGGAGAAGGTGGGGCTACGGAAGTAAACCCAGACAGAAAATCCGGAGTGGTAGCACCTAAGGCGGATGGTTTTAAAAATACGTACCCGTTCAGGCTGCTCCTGCAGCAATGGTGCCAAATTGTCATGCTTTGCTTTCCTCTGGAAAACACCAGTGAAGCCGAGATGAGGGTGAGGGGTGGGGGAGAAGAGATCCTGCAGTTTGGGCAGCCCAGGTCTCCATATTTTGCGCCCAGGCTTGCGCACGGAGAGGCTACTAACATGGTCTTCAGATACTGAGACACATATGATGTTTTCAAATTCTCTATACGTCTCAAATGGAGTCTCAAGTCGAGTAAAATAGCAATATTGTGTTTATTAAAACTAAGTGAAAATGTCAAGTTATGGCTATGTAACAGTTCCAGCTGGAGCATGGGCATTAAGAGAAGGGGTGATAAGGCCGCCGACTCTGGGAACAAAGGTACCTGAATCTGTGCCAATGTCACTCACCGTCTCGACACTAAGTCAACAAAGGAAAACAGGGGGTTGATGAGAAGAATGTGTCGGGTACATGTAGGGGTTAGGAGCTGACCACTCTGGTGTTCTGATTTGGGAAAAAGGGGGGGGGGAGGTTTAGTGACAGACAGAGACCATCAGGTCTTGCTACGACATTTTAGAGGGACAGGAATTCGGAATGATTCGTTCCTATAACAACTAGTTGGAGGTAGATCCAAACTAGAATGATAGCTGAGTCAGATAACCCACAGAAGACCACTGGACAGCCCTGAAGCTGCTTGAGACTATATAATACTCGGCAAGGATTAATTCAAGCAGACTGACCATGGAGAGAGAGGGACTGAGAGTTTAGCTTGAAGAGTGGCTGGAAAGGAATGATAGTTTAGCTTATCGACTTATTATAAGAGTGATTGATAGGCTGCTACTAGTTAGCAGGCTATTTTGGAGTTTGTAAGAGAGAGTATGAGTTGCAGGGTGACTGAACCAGCATACTCCTTTGAGTCTTGGCCAGTCGCTCTATAAGGTGTGTGTTAGACAGCCTGTGACTAGAAGAGATCTGAACGTGTGGTGGTGTGTGCATGACAACAAGGGAACGATGTATGTTCCGGAGTATGTGTATACGCAGATCGATTGAGCGTGTGACCACATGTGAGTATACTTTGAACAGATTGAATGTGTAATGTCAAAATCACCTGCCTGAAGGGATCTGAGTATGAGTGAATGCACAGAATGCGATTGTGAAGACGAGTTTGCGAGTGTGTGTTGAGTGTGCAGATAAGGGGTGGGGATTATATCGTCTTGAACTGGGAGGTAAGTAGATGGGAAGAGTTAAAAAAAAAGCTAATGCATAAGACTTCCGCTGTAGTTAATATAAATATTAATAAATATAAATATATAATATATGATTATTTAGTTAAGATGTAGGATGTTCTCTTTGTACTAATATGTATACTGATGTTCTCTTTGTACTAATATGTATACTGGTGTTCTCTTTGTACTAATATGTATACTGATGTTCTCTTTGTACTAATATGTATACTGATGTTCTCTTTGTACTAATATGTATACTGATGTTCTCTTTGTACTAATATGTATACTGATGTTCTCTTTATACTAATATGTATACTGATGTTCTCTTTATACTAATATGTACACTGATGTTCTCTTTATACTAATATGTATACTGATGTTCTCTTTATACTAATATGTATACTGATGTTCTCTTTTTGCTAATATGTATACTGCTGGTCTGTTTGCTAAATGTTGATTTTGTGATAGTAATATAAAAAATCTATTACCTGCCCCTACTGTGATATTAGCTGTGTCGTGTTTCGTGTCGTGATGTGGGCGTATGTGGTAACATTCTAGATTTGTCGTGTTTCGTGTCGTGATGTGGGCGTATGTGGTAACATTCTAGATTTGTCGTATTTCGTGTCGTGATGTGGGCGTATGTGGTAACATTCTAGATTTGTCGTGTTTCATGTCGTGATGTGGGCGTATGTGGTAACATTCAAGATTTGTCGTGTTTCGTGTCGTGATGTGGGCGTATGTGGTAACATTCTAGATTTGTCGTGTTTCGTGTCGTGATGTGGGCGTATGTGGTAACATTCTAGATTTGTCGTGTTTCGTGTCGTGATGTGGGCGTATGTGGTAACATTCTAGATAGATAACTACTCAGCGAATCCTGAACTCTGCCACAGCTACTGCCTAGTGTCGACTCTAGTCTATGGTCAAGTAACTTCCAATCTTTCTCTAGGCGACACCTTAAACTGGACAAATAGAAGTCAAGAATTGTGGAGCATACAACGTGAGCAACTAATGAAACTCTGATAAATCTATATGATCCCACTCTGTCAATTCGCAGTGAACCCCTGATGTACGAGAATATTCGTACTTTTTGTTCTTGCTGGAATAGTTATGGATGAATTGCATTGTTGATAATATCCACATCCATCTCAGACCCACCTTTCCTGTCTTGCAGTGCTACGCCAAAAGTCTGTCTTACCAGATAGGAACGACTGACAGCAGTCACAT
The DNA here is from genome assembly GCA_036924085.1 of Ariolimax columbianus. NCBI lineage: Eukaryota > Metazoa > Mollusca > Gastropoda > Stylommatophora > Arionidae > Ariolimax > Ariolimax columbianus. The sequence continues at coordinate 60,977,274 of JAVGWX010000019.1, forward strand.
AATGCAATAGCAGATTGAAGGACAGATAGCGGGGGCGGAGATGTCGGTGACCAGTGACATATACCAGTCTCATATACCAGTGATAGACATCAGTGACATATACCGGTGACAGACATCAGTGACATATACCAGTGACAGACATCAGTGGGATATACCAGTGACAGACATCAGTGACATTTACCAGTGACAGACATCAGTGACATATACCAGTGACAGACATCAGTGACATATACCAGTGACAGATACCAGCGACAAATACCAGTGAGAAAATACCAGTGACAGATTCCAGGGACAGATAGCCATGACAGATACAAGTGACAGACATCAGTGGCATATACTAGTGACATACATCAGTGACAGATACCAGTGACAGACATCAGTAAGATATACCAGTGATAGACATCAGTGACAGATACCAGTGACAGACACCAGTGATAGACACCAGTGACAGATACCAGTGACAGATACCAGTAACAGATAGCAGTTACAGATACCAGTGACAGATACCAGTGACATATACCAGTAACATATACCAGTGACTGATACCAGTGACAGGTACCCGTGACAGATACCAGTGACAGATAACAGTGACAGATACCAGGTGACATATACCAGTGACAGATACCAGTGACAGATACCGGTGACAAATACCAGTGACAGATACCAGTGACATATACCAGTGGCAGATACCAGTGGCAGATACCAGTGACAGATGCCAGTAACAGATAGCAGTGACAGATACCAGTGACAGATATCAGTGTCAAGGCCTTACCTGTAGCAACCACATCTGGTAAAGTTTCGTTGAGAACCAGGAAACGCTCTTCCCTCTCCGGTGACAGATGTCTTCTACGTGCCTGCCAGGGAGCCAGGCCTGTCTTTCTACTAAACAGCTGATGGAAATATGGCTCTACTGGCAGCTTCCATAGCTCTGCTGTGTACGAACAAAGTCAAAGGTAGAGGTTGTCACACCACGTGCCATGATGTAGCGGATTAAGTGTTAGAAACGTCATTGCATTAGATCGAAACTTTTCCCAAATGGTTTGACCAATTCCTTTCCCGCTGTCGTGCCTTCCCTATCAGTAAGTTATTTCTATTTTACGGTTGGGTAGACTGAAGCGTGTCGAGACAACGGATGAAACAGGATAAGTTTCCTGTCAGTATCAAGTGCTCTGATCCTCATTGTGGACAAAGTGGTCATTTATTATTCATTTTAACTATTAATACACTTTGAAAACTATTTTATTAAAAAAATTGTAACCGTTTATAGAATTAATTTTTATTTAACCAGTTATATAATCATTTTTTTGTATTGTTTTGTTTTTGCGATATATGTAATACTTTTATATTTTATAAGTTTACGGAATCATTTCTAATTTGTGCCATTTATATATTGTTATTTTGTTTTTTAAATCGTTTTTATTGATCCTTTGTGCAATTCAAATGCACAACACTTGTTCATAAACTGTTGAAATTTAACATATCAATGTAAATAAGTAATGAAATAGGAATGATTCGCGAAAGGAAAGAAGGTTAGGAATTTTTTAATTTTATTACATTTATTTTAAAAAAAAATAATTTTAAACGGCACAATATGCTGTTTAATTAATGTTTAAACAGTGGCAAAGAAAGGTGAATAAAAGGAAAAACACAAATGATAAAATACAAAATCCATGTGTATGTTGTATGAATAATTTATGTCAGTATTTTGTGTATTTGTGTGTATATGGAAAAGTTGTGTAGTGTATATTCTTTGTTCATAAAATGCATTGTCCAGATTAAATATTTAAATTCCGTTAAGAGTGTCAATAGTCTGATTTGGGTGTTCCTATCTGTTTTTGGGGATAGTGTTGAGCATGATAGCTCTATACATGTCTACTTTCGTCTGTGTGTGTTTGTTGCGCGGACGTCAAAGGAAGAGATGGGCAGACAAGCTCACTGACTGGTCAAACATTTGTTGTTGTTGTTGCTTAGATGTTTGCCTCACTAGTTTCTACTGGCGGAGGCGCGCCATTTTCCACCCCAGACCGTAGTCCATTGGGCGATATCAGGACGCATAAACCAGTGCTTGGATGCATGTGTGCGTCTGTATGTACCTATGCTAGGTTTGTGCGCCCTCAGAAGCTAGCCCAACCAAAGTGCAATGAAAGGGTCTCACCACGAGGGCGCGTGTGAAAGTTGTGAGGTACGACTAGGGAGGGCTTGGACGTCCAAGGAAGAGATGGGCAGACAAGCTCACTGACAAACCTTCGTCCCGATGAGGTACGACTGGCAGCAGCGGAAAGAGAGAGAGAGATACCGTGGGGTTGTGGGAGTGTCTTCAAGTGTGCCCCAACGACCTGATGGTTTACGGGATGAACTGAACTGAACGGAACTGAGTTCGTAAAGACATCAGTGTTACCGGGGCCAGAAATGGGAGTCAAGAATAGCAACACTGCAAAACTGAAATCGTATGCGACAAGTGTCGACCATGGAAGGGGATGCGGAGGGTGGTTGGGGGGGGGGGTTGGCCCTGGGTACCCCATCCTTTAGAAACTTTATGTGGCACAAACTGCAACATATGAACAGGGTAATCAAAGGAGCTGACCGACTTTCTGGGTTTTTGTTGACGACTAGGGATCAACAAGAAGCTAAAATGATTTACATTAATTTATTGATAACTGATGATGGATTAAAGGATTGATGAAGGATTGAAGGATTAAAGAAAGATTGATGAAGGATTGAAAGATTGAAGGATTAAAGAAAGATTGATGAAGGATTGAAAGATTGAAGGATTAAAGAAAGATTGATGAAGGATTGAAGGATTAAAGAAAGATTGATGAAGGATTGAAGGATTAAAGAAAGATTGATGAAGGATTGAAGGATTGAAGGATTAAAGACATATTGGTGGATTGAAGGATTAAAGAAAGATTGATGAAGGATTGAAGGGTTGATGAATGATTGAAGAACGATTGATGACAGACTAATGATGGATTGAAGAATTGATGAATGATTGAAGAATTGATGAAGGATTGAAGAAAGATTGATGACAGACTGATGATGGATTAAAGAAAGATTGATGAAGGATTGATGATGGATTGAAGAAAGATAAATGACAGACTAATGAAGGATTTCTGTTTGATTGCTGGCTGGCTGATGATTGATTAATTGATTGGTTAGGTGAAAGAGAGTCTGAGTGGAAGTGTACACTTGCCTCTTGCGGCAAACGTGCTAGGCTCGCTCCAACCTACCAAGCAGTAAATTGAATACCTAGTTCACAATTAAGAACGGTAAAGTCGCAATGAGGCAAACTGGCCACACCACCGCAGAAACATCCCAGACCTTCAACTTAAACTTAACGTCTTTATACTGGTCTATAAGACTCTGCAGAGTCTATTTACAACCAGTTTCTTCTAATTCAATTGATCTAAAAATAAATATGTTGATTCAATCTATTCTTGAATGCATTATCTGACTCTGCTCTCACGATTTCCTATGGTAATGATTTCCAAGTATTAACCACGCTCTGACAAAAAAAATATTTCCTCATTTATAATCTGGACCTTTCTTGAATTAATGTGTAGCTATGCCGTCTTGTTCTTGTGGGTGGTTGTACTTTGAGAAACGTGTTATAGTCTAATTCAACCTTTACTTTGATTATCTTATAAACTTGTATTGTCACCACAAATTCTTCTCTTTCATAGTCACTGTAGGCCGGTTTTTCTGAGTCTTTCCTCCTAACTGTAATTCTGGAATCCCACTATCATCTTTGTCGCTCTTTTTTGTATCCTTTTTAGCATGTTGATATCCCCTCTATTATAATGACTCCACACCTGTACACAGTACTCCAATCTTGGTCTAACTAAAGCTTTATACAGTTTGACTATCACCTCCTTGCTCCTATGTTTAATATTGATTTTTATCATACCTAACATTGCATTTGCCTTTTTCACTGCTACCTTAACTTGCTCACTCACCTTTCCTGTATGATCTATTATAACCCCTAGGTCCCTTTCCTTATCTATCTTTCTAATATTGTTCTTTCCCATTCTGTAATAGTGTTTCATATTATATCTATCCATGTGGGTGACTATACATTTATCTACATTAAACTCCATTTGCCAGCTTACAGACCATTCTCGAATTATATCTAGATTCGCCCTCAATATATGCACTTCTGCTTTAGGTGAGACACTTCTGTATAGTTTTGTATCATAAGCAAATTTGTCAATTACAGATCTGATATCAATGTCCAAATCGTTTAAATAAATCAAGAACAAAATTGGTCCCAAAACCGAGCCCTTTGGCACTCCACTTTTTACCTTACACCACTCAAAGTACTCCTTATTTATGCCCACCCATGCCTTCTTCCCGTTAACCAATTTTCAATCGATTTGCCAACTTCCCCACCTATTCCATGTGATTTTAACTTCCTAAACTATCGTTGATGAGGTACTCTATCAAAGGCCTTTGCAAAATCTTGACAAATAACATCCACTTTCTCCCCTTTATCTAACATTTTAGTAGAGGAGAGGAGATAGCGCGTAGCCGAATGGTTCCGAGGCCTGCCTGCCGACAAGGAGGGCAGCTGTTCGAATCCCCGATATGGCATATGTTGTTTTTCTGTTGCGATGAAATAAACAAACATAGCCAGCACACGACGTGGCGACAGCAGTGGCGAGCGGCCTGTAGTCCTCAGCCTTCAAAACCTCTCGACCAGCCCAGCAATGGGAAACATGTTTGACGGTTTTAATTTTTTTAAATTTTTTTTAGTAACCTCCTCCATGAATTCAAATAGATTTGTTCAGCATGATCTCCCTCTAGTAAACCCATGCTGACTATTTCTGATTAGATTAAACTTGTCTAAATGCATTACAATGTTTTCTTTGATTATTGACTCTAACAATTTACAGACTATGCTTGTCAAACTCACCGGTCTATAATTTGCTGGATCTGATTTTTTGCCCGTTTTGAATAAGGGGATCACTCCTGCATCTTTCCAATCCCGTGGAACAATCCCTTTTGTAAGTGATTGAGAACATAATATAGCCAATGGTTTTGCTGGTGGGTCTCTAATTTCAAACAGCAATTTTGATGAATACCATCTTGACCTGGACATTTATCCACTGGCGATCCCTTCAATTGTTTAAAACCCATTTCCCTTATAATACAGATTTATCTGAATCCAGCTTGTATGCATGTCCCTTTTGAAAATATCTATAGGTTCTGGGATCTTGGAGAAGTCCTCTTTTGTGTAGACTGTGCCAAAGTACCGATTGAGTAGATTAGCTGCCCCCATATTCTCACTTATTATTTTCCCTGTACTGTCTTTGAGAGGACATACTTTGTCTTTCGTTCTTTGTTTATTTCTAACATAAGAAAAACTCATGCTATCAGCCTTGATTGTTTAGCAAGTTTTCAAAGATGTTTTCCTCGCGGTCCCCGTTCCAAGGCAGCGGAGTATCCGACGCTTCATCAAGAGCATCCAGGGATCACGATCCACTGCTCAAACAGAACATAGCAGCACCCGTTCCTCCCTCCTACTGGGGGTTGCTGAAGGTGCAGAAGAGGCAGTCTGTCCCCGCACAATATGGCTTCAGCCAATATCAACCACAGTTCTGGACCTGGTCTGGAACCGCACCACAGCAGAGGGGTGTGGCGGACCGACACAACGAGCCTCAGACGTATGTCATGGATGTGGCCGACCGACCAAATGGGTCTCAGACGTGGGTCATGGATGTGGCGGACCGACCAAATGGGTCTCAGACGTGGGTCATGGATGTGGCGGACCGACCAAATGGGTCTCAGACGTGGGTCATGGATGTGGCGGACCGACCAAATGGGTCTCAGACGTCTAAGCGAACATTATAATTGTTATTTCAAAGTTATTTTTGCTGCTCTATTCACTCTATGAGCTATGTTTTGCTTGTTCAAATGTTTGGAATACAATTTTTTTCAATTTTCCTGCCTCTATAAAATTTTGTCATGCTTAATTTTTTAGCTTTTATACATTTAACTACAAATCTAGTTACTCAATTGTTTCGTTGTACATGGAACACATTCCTCTTTCAGATTCTCTAGAATTGTTTTGAAACTCTCCCACCCTTCTTCAACATCTGTTCCTCCGACAATATCTTTATAGATTGTGTGACTCGCTGACTCTTTCTTATTCTGAACATCTGTCTTAGAGTAGTCGCATGTTCTTGTACTTCTGTTATTGTTCTTTCTTGCTATAAGATTCCATGGGATGATCTGATAGTCGCTCGAGTCAAACAATTTACCTACGGTCACAAGTCTATTTTTGCCTCTGGTAGCTCCTTTAACGTGATGGACCAAAAAATGGTCAGTTATGAAATAAATAAACGCATGCAGAGTTCACATATCTAATCTCTAATAAACTCTGTGAACTGAATACTTTAACTGTTTAAACAAAATTAAAAAAAATTAAAGCGGGGCTCGACTTCATTGCCTCGGGTTTTCCCCCATTTTAGCTCGGTCTCTCTCGGCAGGTGGGCACCCTACCTGTCGAGAGCATCCCACAAAGCACGAACTCCGTAGCTCCAGCGATGAACCCAGGGATTCCCGGAAAAAATTGACATCATGGACCGACCGTCGCAGCTCGTAATCGAACCCCGACCGTCTGAACACGAGGCAAACGGCTTGACCACTTCGCCACAGGGCTAACATATTTACCTCTAATAAACTCTGTGAACTGAATACCTACCGTGTTGACATATTTACCTCTAATAAACTCTGTGAACTGAATACCTACCGGGTTGATATATTCACTCACCATTTCTGCTGACCAGAAGCTCCTCCAGGTAGACAGCAGAGAACTGCAAGATGTTGGCAGGCTGGTTACGTATAACGCCCCTGGCTAGCCGCTCTAGGTAGAATTGGAACCCCCGAGGGAGCCGCTGCTGCCAGTACTCTCGCTCTCCCTGTGTCAGCTGTTTTGTGGGGTTCTTTGCTTGCCCGGGGGATGGTTGCGAGGGCGAGGGCTGACTGCTCGTCTGCTGGTCTTGCTTGGTGTTCTTTGCTTGCTGGGGGGATGGTTGCGAGGGCTGACTGCTCGTCTGCTGGTCTTGCTTGGTGTTCTTTGCTTGCTGGGGAGATGGCTGCGAGGGCGAGGGCTGACTGCTCGTCTGCTGGTCTTGCCTCTGATCGTCCTCAAGGGTGGCCTGCTCTGGCTGATGGTGTTGCAGCCTTCCCTGACGTTGGTGTTTCTGGAGATGTCGAGGCAGCTGTTCTGGCTCCTGTGCCGGATGTTTCTGCTCCGGGTAGGTCATGGCTGAATGAGCCTGTGACGTTCCACTGTCTTCTCTCTCCTGACTGGTTTCCATTTTGCTAGAAAAGTCTACTTTTCGTGCCCTGAAAACATTTAGGAATGAAAGACAGTACAGGGAAAAATGAATGCACAACATTGATAGACATAATTAGAAGATACAGATAAATGTTTTAGGTATACGTATGTTTCAACTTGACGGGGTACCGGGAGGCCATCAAGCGTGTTACACCCTGATGGTCTTGAAAGGCCCTGAGAGTCTCGTGGTGAGGGGTGGGTTGGGGTGGGTGGGGGGTCGATTGTCCCAAGTGGCCTCCCAGCAAATAATCAAAACTGTGTTTGGTCGTGTGTCCGTATCAAGATAACGTGTCGTTTCTAAAGGCCTGGCCTGACCGACGAAGTGCATGGTTTGTTGGTAGGCGGCTATCAGTTATATTGTTAGGTTGATAATCGCGGGTGGCCGAAGGTATCAGATATGCACAGAGCTCAGCTATCCCTTCCCAGGCAAGCGAGCGATCGATTCCCTCAGTTGGTCGATCTGTCCACTACCGGCTCCCCTGACAGCAGCTGTCTGGCCGATCATACAATTGTCGTATGCTTGTCTCAAAGACTAGGACATCAAAGATCGCAAGACCTAGCACCTTGTATGCCCCGTCGGGAAGCTCAATCAATTGAACATAGAAATACTGGACTCCTTTCAGGCTTTGTATGCTACTAGTGGAGGTGGACAGCCCACCAGAGCTCCTCGGAACTCTTAGCTCAACACATCAGGCACTGCACTTCATCACAGTGATGTCTTCTTAATGGTCTCAGTACTGTGAACCAGATTCTCCTAGAGGGGAGTCGGTTTGGGTTACCACCTTGTCCTCAGATATTTGTGCTGGGGACAGTCCTGAAGGGAGTCGGTGTGGGTTACCTCCTTGTCCTCAGATCTGTGTGCTAGGGACAGTCCTGAAGGGAGTCGGTGTGGGTTACCTCCTTGTCCTCAGATCTGTGTGCTTGGGGCAGTCCTGAATAGAGTCGGCGTGGGTTACCTCTTTGTCCTCAGATCTGTGTGCTGGGGGCAGTCCTGAAGGGAGTCAGCGTGGGTTACCTCTTTGTCCTCAGATCTGTGTGCTTAGGGCAGTCCCGAAGGGAGTCGGCGGGGGTTACCTCTTTGTCCTCAGATCTGTGTGCTTGGGGCAGTCCTGAATAGAGTCGGCGTGGGTTACCTCTTTGTCCTCAGATCTGTGTGCTTAGGGCAGTCCCGAAGGAAGTCGGCGGGGGTTACCTCTTTGTCCTCAGATCTGTGTGCTTGGGGCAGTCCTGAATAGAGTCGGCGTGGGTTACCTCTTTGTCCTCAGATCTGTGTGCTTAGGGCAGTCCCGAAGGGAGTCGGCGGGGGTTACCTCTTTGTCCTCAGATCTGTGTGCTGGGGGGGGGCAGTCCTGAAGGGAGTCGGCGGGGGTAAATTGCGTGAGTGAATACCTCATCAAGAATGCAGGCAATGACAGAGAAATGTGTGTGCCAGTTTTACTTGGCCAACAAGGACAACAACAGTATGTGCTTAGACAAAAGATCTTATAACAAAAACATGCTGGAAAGGATAACAAAAACATGCTGGAGAGGATAACAAACACAAACCACAAAGCTGATAGTGGGATTCCAGAATTACAGTTATGAGGAAAGACTAAAAAAAACCGGCCTACAGTGTCTAAAAAAGAGAAGAATTCGAGGTGACTTAATACCGGGTTTATAAGATAATCAAAGAAACGATAAATTAGACTTTAACAAGTGCTTTTTTGAAAATACAACCATCTCAAAAACAAGAGGGCATAGCTACAAATTTACCACAGACAGGTCCAGATTAGATATTCGGAAATATTTTTTTAGTCAGAGAATTGTGAATACTTGGAATGCATTGCCACAGGAAGTTGTGGAGGCAGGGACAATTATTGCATTTAAGAATAGATTTGATTCACATAGTTTTTAGAGCAAGGTAATGTAAAAGAAACTCATGAAACTGGTTGTGTACAGACTCTGCAGAGTCTTCTAAACCAGTATACAGACGTTAAGTTAAAGACGGACATGTACAAAACTGATATTATGTGAGATCGTACCAGATGTCTCTAAAATATCTCCTCCATGTTTGTTTTAATCTCTAATGACGTGGGAGAATTTGATTGCACATTTCCTCTATAGCACAACATTGTGTACGCATAAAATGATGACGTCAAGTCAGTTAATTTGATAACAGCCCGTGTGTGATTTGATACTTCCTTGAAGTCCTGTTCCTCAGGTAGGGCTGTACAGAAGTGGGTCCCAACTTCGTCTCCAACCGTCTCTATCCTAGGCTGCGGAGGTCCAGTGGGTAATAAGCTTGCCCGTGGATGTTGAGGTGGAGGTGTAGCACAAATGAAAGTGTATCGGTTGGGAGTAACAGATGAAACAACAAGTGGTTGGAGTGTGTGACGGATAGTGGGGGGGTGAAACAACAAGTGGTTGGAGTGTGTGACGGATAGTGGAGGTGAAACAACAAGTGGTTGGAGTGTGTGACGGATAGTGGGGGTGAAACAACAAGTGGTTGGAGTGTGTGACGGATAGTGGGGGGTGAAACAACAAGTGGTTGGAGTGTGTGACGGATAGTGGGGGTGAAACAACAAGTGGTTGGAGTGTGTGACGGATAGTGGGGGTGAAACAACAAGTGGTTGGAGTGTGTGACGGATAGTGGGGGTGAAACAACAAGTGGTTGGAGTGTGTGACGGATGTCCTTCAAGTCAAAAATAAGAAAACGAAGAGCTAATTAGTAACATCAAAAAGGCTAGTGGAAGGAAACTATTATTAATGAAGGATTTCAATTTTCCTGGACTAATATTGGAAATGGCAGAAGGCCCTACCGAGTCAAAACCTTTTGTTAAGTGCATAACTGACAGTTTCTTGATTCAACATGTAGAGGAAGCTACCAGAGACAAAACCTGTTGTTAAGTGCATAACTGACAGTTTCTTGATTCAACATGTAGAGGAAGCTACCAGAGACAAAACCTTTTGTTAAGTGCATAACTGACAGTTTCTTGATTCAACATGTAGAGGAAGCTACCAGAGACAAAACCTTCTGTTAAGTGCATAACTGACAGTTTCTTGGTTCAACGTGTAGAGGAAGCTACCAGAGACAAAACCTTCTGTTGCGTGCATAACTGACAGTTTCTTGATTCAACATGTAGAGGACGTTACCAGAATCAAAAACATACTCGACCTAATATTTACTACAGAGAAAAATATGATTGAAAACGTTATCGTTGGGGAACTGTTTAGCTCAAGCGACCATCAGATCATCCGTTGGGATCTTATAGCGAGGTGAGAAGTAAACATAAACACGCGAACATACGACTACTCTAAGGCAGATGTTCAGAAGATGACACAGACAGCCAGTCACATAATCTGGAACGCTATTGTCAGAGGTACAGATGTTGAACAGGAATGGGAGAGTTTTAAAACAGTTATAGAAAAGCTAAAAGAGGAATGTGTTCCATATAGGGAGGTAAACCCCAAGCGTAAAAAGTGGATAACTAGATTTGTAGTTAAATGTAGAAGAGCTAAAAATAAAGCATGGAAAAAAATATACAGGCAGGTAAATCGAAAAAAAACATATTTAAAATATTTGGACAAGCAGAACATAGCTCAGAAAGTGAATAAAACAGCAAAAATCTACTTGGAAAAAAAAACTTGCTCATAGGATTAAGACTGATAGTAAAAGCTTCTTTTCTTATGCAAGAAAAAAAAACCAAGAACGAAAGACAAACTAGGTCCTCTCATAGAACAGATCAAATAATTTAGAGAAAATAGGGAGGCAGCTAATCTACTAAATCACTTCTTTGGCACATTCTTCACCAAAGAGGACTGCTCCAAGATCCCAGAGCCTATAGATATTTTCAAATGTGAAATGGATATAGTGAGCTTACAATCAATCGGTATAACGGAGGAAATGGTTTTTTAAAATTGGAGAAATTAAAAGTGGATAAATGTCCAGGCCAAGATGGTATCGATCCGAAATTACTATTTGAAATTAGAGACCAACTAGCAAAACCATTGGCTATATTATGTTCTCAATCACTTGCAGAAGGAATTGTTCCACGATTTGGAAAGATGCAGGAGTGATCCCCTTATCGAGAAATGGCTAAACATCAGATCCAGCGAATTATAGACCGGTGAGTTTAACGAGCATAGTCTGTAAATTGTTAGAGTCAATAATCAAAGAAAACATTGTAATGCATTTAGACAAATTTAATCTAATTAGAAATAGTCAGCATGGGTTAACTAGAGGGAGATCGTGCTTAACAAATCTATTGGAGTTCATGGAGGAGGTTACTAAAATGATAGATAAGGGGGAACCAGTGCATGTTTTTATGCAAAGGCTTTTGATAGAGTACCTCATCGAAGATTATTGAAGAAGTTTAAATCACATGGAATAGGTGGGGAAGTTCCCGAATGGATTGAAAGTTGGTTAACGGGAAGAAGGCAGAGGGTGGGCATAATTAAAGAGTACTCTGAGTGGTGTGAAGTGAAAAGTGGAGTGCCACAGGGCTCGGTTTTAGGACCAATTTTGTTCTTGATATAAATAAATGATTTGGACATTGATATGTTATCCATGATTGAAAAATTTGCGAACGACACAAAAACTATGCAGTAGTGTCTCATCTGTAGCAGAAGTGAATATATTGAGGTCGGTTGTAGATAAAATTCGAGACTGGTCTGTGAAATGGCAAATGGAGTTTAATATAGTGAATATATCTTGACTAAAGCGACCCCATTCAAAGAACACATAAACAACACATTAAAACACATAAAGAACATATGAAAAAATAAACAACATATAGACACCACAAAAAACACATAAACATATAAACAACACATGAACAACATATTAACAACATATAAACAACATATAAATAACATATAAACAACATATAAACATGTAAAGAAACACACACACACACACCTGTGCACTAGTGCAAGAAACACAATAGCGAAAGCTGCAAGCAAAAACATTCTTCAATTTTGATTAAAAGTGCATATATGACCGTCACACTGTACCACATCGTCTCAGTTACCTGTGCGCCCCACCACACTGTACCACATCGTCTCAGTTACCTGTACGCCCCGCCACACTGTACCACATCGTCTCAGTTACCTGTGCGCCCCACCACACTGTACCACATCGTCTTAGTGACATGTGCGCCCCACCACACTGTACCACATCGTCTCAGTTACCTGTGCGCCCCGCCACACTGTACCACATCGTCTTAGTGACCTGTGCGCCCTACCACACTGTACCACATCGTCTTAGTGACCTGTGCGCCCCACCACACTGTACCACATCGTCTTAGTGACCTGTGCGCCCCACCACACTGTACCACATCGTCTCAGTTACCTGTGCGCCCCACCACACTGTACCACATCGTCTTAGTGACATGTGCGCCCCGCCACACTGTACCACATCGTCTCAGTTACCTGTGCGCCCCACCACACTGTACCACATCGTCTTAGTGACATGTGCGCCCAACCACACTGTACCACGTCGTCTCAGTGACCTGTGCGCCCCACCTCACTGTACCACATCGTCTCAGTGACCTATAGGACCATCACACTGTACCACATCGTCTCAGTGACCTATACGATCGTCACACTGTACCACATCGTCTCAGTGGCAGAGCAGTTAGAGTTATAGCTTCTCTTGGCAAACATACCTACTTCAATCCCTAGCCTCGACACAGTCTCAGTTCAGAACATGTTCCATCTTCACACCGGAGGTCTGCTAGGTAGATCTCCAACGTCCCAATGTCTGTTTCTGTTTCTAAGAATTGACGTCACTGCACTCCCGGCATACCCATAGGTGGTCAGTCTCTCTCAGTAAATGAAGTAGAGTATGCATGATGATGGTCCCTGTAGCTCGCTGGTTGTACACTCTCCTGCGCCGTCCTCTCATGCGCCCCACTCCTCTCGAACCTCGTTTAATGTCGAAACCCTGCAGTCTGGGAATTGCTGCTTCATCTATTGCGGTGTCCTCATCCAGCAGGCAATCATTGATTGATTTCAAAATGTCACTTCTGTCCATCACCAATGTGCCCATGATGGAAGCCCGTGAAGCCAAGATGTCAGCTATTTCATTGCCCTGAACCCCGGCATGAGCAGGACAGTAGATCCAGGTCAACCCCTGGAGGTTTGAGGCCTCAATAGCTGCTACCCACTCGTACCCAAGCCATCCTTTCTGTACCTTCTGAAGTAAGGCTTGTGTGTCTGTCACAATGACAGTCCTTATAGAAGTCTCAGATATCCATTTCAGTGCTGAGGTCACTGCTTCCGTCTCTATTCTCATACTGGAGGTTGTTGACATGTATCCCCTACTGCGCTCAGCAACGAACTCTCCTCTCACTCTAGCCGAGAAACCCCAGCCTGATGTCCCACTGCGCACGACTGATCCGTCGGTGTATATGACAGCGTCACTCTTCTGGGTGTTCTCAGTTATCAGCTGATTCACCTCGTGCTCTGCTCTCCCGTTGTTCCGTTCTCTGCATTCCTTGCCTAAGGTTATGATGACTCTCTGGTACTCTATCATTCTATCACCAGTGTGGACCCATTCTTCCTCTTTGGCTATCGTCTCAGCTGGAGGGACGTGTCCGATTGTTGTCTTAGCCTATGCCATCCATGACGACCCTCTCTTGATCCCTTGATCCCTTGATGTCTGAGATACTACTGTACAGAGGGCGCCGAGTGTCTGTGGTGACACGCATATAGGCTTTGACGTGTGCCAGTTTATGTCTGGATGTCACCGATAACAATCCCAACATGTACCGCACCATCACAATCGGGGTATCTCTAGTGCAGCCCAGAACCAGACGCATACCTTCATTCTGGATGCGGTCCAACCTTTCACACTGTGTTCTTGATAGTGTGAGGATGCCTAGTCCGTAATCGATACAGACAACACGACCTGACGAAATAGGATGAACAGGAGGCGTTGTTCCAAGTCGGCAGCAGCCATGGTCATGAGTGCTCCTAACCCTCGCTTTCATCTTTGTACGATCTGGTCCCCTGTCTATTGCCTTCCTATTGTCACCAAACATTATTTTATGTGTCCAACTCTTAATGCTACCTCCTCCTAGTCTACGTAGCTATAAATGATACCTGACCTGATTGTTACTGAAGGAAAGACAAAAATTGAGGTCAAATACCTCCAAGCATATATCCACATCAGCAAATGGAACATAGAGCCAAACCCCCACCACAAAGATGCCTTACTTCTTCCCCGACGGCAGTGTTTTATTTTCAACCGTCTTGTCCTATTTGTCTGCACATGTAACTGGAGGTATCTACTAAATGACCTCTGCAGCCCACGTGGTAGAGCAGGAGCGACTAAACGTTTAAGAATGAAAGACACATCGAATGACATGTCTCCACTGATAACACTGGAGTAATATCAAATGCCTGGTACGCAAACTATAACCTGACACCGTAACCTACCTACGCGCCCTGTTACAAACTATAGCCAGATTGACAAGCTCCGAACAAGCTACAGTTATCAGCCTCATGAACTTGACCTTGCTAGAGTTGGTGTCTCAACTTGAAACTGGTGAGAAGATGGATCATGCGTCCTTGCTTGGATGACGAGTTCCCGAGGTAAGTCCACGCGTTGTTGTTGTTGTTGTTGTTCCAAGTTGCTGGTGCCGAGCGATTCAATGACGGATGGTTTTATCTGGTAGCAGATTGTTGAGACTTCGTAAGTCTCTGGTCGTACTGAGGAGGGTGCGTGTAGTCCCTTCTGGCGGTGCTGCCTTCAATGCTTCTTAGAGCGTGAGTGTGGTCCCTTCTGGTGGTGCTGAATTCAATGCTTCTTAGTATGCTCACCGTTAAGGGGATCGCAGTGTCCATCCCCATCTCGTCGACCAGGCTGCTGTAACACCGCCTGTTTAGAAGTGCTCAGTGTGGACATGGAGTGGACAATCTCTTGTGCCTTGACCTGAGCGACGTCACGGCTAAATATAAGTTTTCAGTGACATAGAGGTGTCAGAACGCTGGGTAGGACATAGAGGGATCAGAATGCTGGGCAGGACATGAGCTGCGGTGGTCAGCGACTCAAAGCTGACTGCTAGCGTCTGGACTAGCGACCCAGAGCTGACTGCTAGCTTCAGAACCAGCGACCCAGAGCTGACTGCTAGCTTCAGAACCAGCGACCCAGAGCTGACTGCTAGCTTCAGAACCAGCGACCCAGAGCGGACTGCTAGCGTCAGGTTTAGCGAGCCGGAGCTGACAAGACCCTTCTACACCTTCACGCGGTGATTCCGGATAACTAGCTGCAACAGAGCAGACTGGCTAAGTAGAATTAATCGAAAAGAGAAGGCAAACCGGTACTCTTAAATGTCTGCTCAATGCGGATGTGTTGGACCGAAAGGTGCATATATCGCAGTCAAGCTGTAAACTATGACACAATGCATTCCGTTCTCCTGACTACATCATGTTACTTGCAAGGCACTTTTCAGGACTTGGTAGCTGGGGATTGAGAACGATAGCAGAAGAAGAAGTGACCAAGACATCTCATCTTTGTCACGTGTTGTACTGCTTAATACTGCATGAAGAGCTTGTTGACTATTTGTGTGTAAATTCTTAAGGGACAGTAAGTGTAGTTTTTTCAAACACACAAACAAATATGCATATCAATCCTACTATATGGCTTGGAAACATGGACATGTTTCTTAGAGTATTACATCCAGACTACAGACATTCCTCAACAGATGCCCTGTCACGTGTAACCAATGGTTTGACACCAAGACTAGAGCCAATCCTCAACAGATGCCCTGTCACGTGTAACCAATGGTTTGACACCAAGACTAGAGCCAATCCTCAACAGATGCCCTGTCACGTGTAACCTCTTAAATGGCTGAAACAATAACACACACACGCGCGTACTGTCCTCTTGTTCAGTAAGAGATCTGAATGTGTGTAGTACACGCAGGACACCTGGTGAACGATGTATGATCTAATTACCTGTGAATGTACAGATTCACGTGAATACGTCAAGTCATATAAGTATTTGTGAATGCACAGGTCGCCTGATTGTAAGTGATCTGATCGTATATGAATGTACATATTCGTCTGAGTTCGTAATCTGATCGAGAAGACGAGTTTCTGATGGTGTGTGGAGTGTGCAGATAGGGGAGTGCCATCTTGGTACCATATATCTTGGAGGAAACATCAAAAGCTAGTGCTTACAACCTCCTATTGTAGTTCAATATACATATTATGATTATTTAGTTTAGATGTACTTTTCTTTTTGTTGATATTCATGTTATTAAATTATATTGTTTTGTTTTACTGTCAGGATAGTATTTACTGTGTTATTTACTGTGTTATTTACCGTGTTATTTACTGTGTTATTTACTGTGTTATTTACTGTGTTATTTACTGTGTTATTTACTGTGTGAAGTCGTGTCGTGGTGTAGATACATGTTGTAACTCTTTAGATAGTAAACTACTCAGCGAAACCTAGACTCTACCACACATGTTAGGGCGTGTGTTTCTGTATGGTGAAGTGTGTCGGTCTGTATGTTAGGGCGTGTGTTCCTGTATGGTGAAGTGTGTCGGTCTGTATGTTAGGGCGTGTGTTTCTGTATGGTGAAGTGTGTCGGTCTGTATGTTAGGGCGTGTGTTCCTGTATGGTGAAGTGTGTCGGTCTGTATGTTAGGGCGTGTGTTTCTGTATGGTGAAGTGTGTCTGTCTGTATGTTAGGGCGTGTGTTCCTGTATGGTGAAGTGTGTCGGTCTGTATGTTAGGAAGTGTGTTTCTATATGTTGAAGTGTGTCGGTCTGTATGTTAGGGCGTGTGTTCCTGTATGGTGAAGTGTGTCGGTCTGTATGTTAGGGCGTGTGTTTCTGTATGGTGAAGTGTGTCGGTCTGTATGTTAGGGCGTGTGTTCCTGTATGGTGAAGTGTGTCGGTCTGTATGTTAGGAAGTGTGTTTCTGTATGTTGAAGTGTGTCGGTCTGTATGTTAGGGCGTGTGTTCCTGTATGGTGACGTGTGTCGGTCTGTATGTTAGGATGTGTGTTTCTGTATGTTGAAGTGTGTCGGTCTGTATGTTAGGGCGTGTGTTTCTGTTTGTTGAAGTGTTTCGGTCTGTATGTTAGGGCGTGTGTTCCTGTATGGTGAAGTGTGTCGGTCTGTATGTTAGGGCGTGTGTTCCTGTATGGTGAAGTGTATCGGTTTGTATGTTAGGGCGTGTGTTCCTTTATGTTGAAGTGTGTCGGTCTGTATGTTAGAGCATGTGTTCCTGTATGGTGAAGTGTATCGGTCTGTATGTTAGGGCGTGTGTTCCTGTATGGTGAAGTGTGTCGGTCTGTATGTTAGGGAGTGTGTTCCTGTATGGTGAAGTGTGTCGGTCTGTATGTAAGGACGTGTGTTTCTGTATGGTGAAGTTTGTCAGTCTGTATGTAAGGGCGTGTATTCCTGTATGGTGAAGTGTGTCGGTATGTATGTTAGGGCATGTGATGAATGCTCCAATACAAACTATATTCTTCTCCTCAACCGAGCATCCTCTGCTGTGGAGTATTCGACCCCTGTAACGTTCCAAGCACATCGCAATGTGACTAGATGAGGTTGTGCTTGAGTCAAGCAAACTCATCATATACAATCACAGCTGTCGAAACCGCCGCTGTAACAGTTCGTATACAGGCTTCAAGAGAGGGGCCAGTTCTAGTGGTGAGCCTATGCTTCAGTTGGAGCAAGAAGGCGAATCATCTTATTCCTAGTTATCGTCTATGTTATCTTCCTTATTATCTGTTACTGTAATCAATCTCGGATAAATATAAACCGTATTCATTGATCGCCGTGTTTCAACATTCCGACATACAATCTCGCCGGCGGACATAGTTGATACGTGAACAAGCTGTCTCGTCCAGTCTTAGCGGGCACCTATCAGCTGCTCTAGGCAAGTGTCGTGTCCGGTGTGAACTGATTAGCCACCAATGGGTATCCACCATCTGCCACGCCCACTGACACCGTGTCCCGAATCATGAAAGTTGACCCATATTTCTTCTGGTCTGAGAGTAAGAGAGAGTGGGTATTATACCTGATTAGATATTGCTACCCACACCCCCTCCTCCACCATCCACACTCCCATAACTAGAGGAGGTCGTGTTACATTATGCCAAGAAGACTAAGTCACAAGTGAACATATAGTGAATACAATTTTTTCTGTATGTGAAGCAAAGGACTACCTTAGGGGGAGGGAGAGAGAGGGGGAAGAAATAGAGAGAGAGAAAGAGAGGGAGAGAGAAAGAGACACACTGATCAATGTGGGAGGAAAGAGTAATCTAGGTCAGCTGAAACATGCTGATTTAGGTGGGTGACGAGAGACTTACACGCTGGGGGGTGACGAGAGACTTACACACTGGTGGGTGACGAGAGACTTACACACTGGTGGGTGACGAGAGACTTACACACTGGTGCGTGACGAGATAAGTTAAACTGGGGTGGGGAAGGAGGGTGTGACGAGAGAAGTTAAACTGGGATGGGGGAGGAGGGTGTGACGAGAGATTTACACACTGGTGGGTGACAAGAGACTTACACACTGGTGGGTGACGAGAGACTTACACACTGGTGGGTGACGAGAGACTTACACACTGGTGCGTGACGAGATAAGTTAAACTGGGGTGGGGAAGGAGGGTGTGACGAGAGAAGTTAAACTGGGATGGGGGAGGAGGGTGTGACGAGATAAGTTAATCTGGGGTGGGGGGAGGAGGGTGTGACGAGAGAAGTTAATCGGGGGTGGGGGAGGAGGGTGTGACGAGATAAGTTAATCTGGGGTGGGGGAGGAGGGTGTGACGAGAGAAGTTAATCGGGGGTGGGGGAGGAGGGTGTGACGAGATAAGTTAATCTGGGGTGGGGGGAGGAGGGTGTGACGAGAGAAGTTAATCGGGGGTGGGGGAGGAGGGTGTGACGAGATAAGTTAATCTGGGTTGGGGGGAGGAAGGTGTGACGAGATAAGTTAATCTGGGGTGGGGGGAGGAGGGTGTGACGAGAGAAGTTAATCGGGGGTGGGGGAGGAGGGTGTGACGAGAGAAGTTAATCGGGGGTGGGGGAGGAGGGTGTGACGAGAAAAGTTAATCTGGGGTGGGGGGAGGAGGGTGTGACAAGAGAAGTTAAACTGTGTGATGACGACATAAGCCTGAGTTAACCTGCCAGGTCACTGGGGAAAACAGATGAGCTTATTTGAGAACGAATGAATGAAAATAAGAAAGAAATGAGATATTGTGTTTCAACAGTTTACCAAACCAGGCGTGAAAGCGGACGAGGCCGCCATGTTGCGCATCAACCACTTTGAAGTGGCCGACACTCTGGCCTATCTGTTCTTGTGGACCACTTTCTATTTTGCTCTGTGTTTGTGGAACCCGGCCCGCAGCTACGAGTGGCACTGTCGAGTGGTGACTGTGGTACATGCAGTTATAGTCAGCGCCATGGCCATGTATTGTACATATTATGTCGGCCCCTCTCCGTTTTCAGAGGCAGGTAAGCTGGACCGCTTGTCCTTATACAGACTGGTCCAAGTATCTAGTGGTTGTGTTGTTGGTGCTGCTGCTGTTGTTGGTGCTGTTGTTGTTGGTGCTGCTGTTGTTGTTGGTGTTGTTGTTGTTGTTGTTGGTGCTGCTGTTGTTGTTGGTGCTGTTGCTGTTGTTGCTGCTGTTGTTGTTGTTGTTGCTGCTGCTGTTGTTGTTGTTGTTGTTGTTGTTGTTGCTGCTGCTGTTGTTGTTGTTGTTGTTGTTGTTGTTGTTGTTGTTGTTGTTGTTGCTGCTGCTGTTGTTGCTGTTGTACACACTACTCCTAAATAGGTACTAAATCAATCAACCAAAATATGTTCAGCTCCCTCTGGAGCATATGTCTTCAATACATTCACTCCAATTCATCACAAGTTACCACAAGTCATCTGTCTATTGACGTGGTTGTGACTTGAAGTCTCCAACCTTCATTATTTACTTTTAACCACCTGCTTGGTATGTTACAGTGCTGCTTTTCGTTGCTGGACGTCCGGGCCCAGACCACACTCGGACGACACAGTTACTCGCTGAGGAACACATTCCATCAAACTTTGACGGGAGAACATTTCAGATGAATTGAAGAGTTAATGGACTTGGAAAGATAAGTCTAAAAAGGAGCAACGTTGTGGCATCAGTTACAGCGAAGTGGGGAACATTATAGGACTGGCTCAGCACAAATAACACGCATCCACTTCCACATCCACATCCACACTACTCACAGACTCCTGACCTGGAGAAAAGAGCGTTTCCCAGATCTGAGAGATGGCGTGTTTGAAATTGTGAATAAGAGCAGCGGGTCAGACACACCAAGCCATAAGAGAGAAATACATGTAAACACACTAGCCTAGAGATAGATGGATCCAGGTGTATATAGATGGATCCAGGTGTATATAGATGGATCCAGGTGTATATAGATGGGTCCACAATAAATGCCACGAACAATGGAGCTGGTAGATTCTTTATGAACATAAATAACAACACTGAAAGAAAGTTTATAGTGGGAGACGGAAAATGTTCAAGTGACTTCACGGCAGAGGCGGAGACCTTGAAAACTGCATCAGAAGTACGCATGATGAATGAAAACATAGAGAAAGAAGTGATGCGATTGACAGACGCACCATCGGTGGTGGCAGCGCTTGGAAGCCGACAAAATTCATCCACTGAACATCCCATGCCCCAGACAGAATCGACTGGAAACTGTGTTGAGGCTCATGTAAGGTCAAAGGATGCAGTACTGTTCGAGCCTCGCACTCTAGGCAGAGAAATGCACCTGTTGGCTCCCATCAAGGTACACTTAACTGACCAAGACCCCTTTCTCTCTTCCATGTAGCGCTCCGTGGACCAAGACCCCTTTCTCTCTTCCACGTAGCGCTCCGTGGACCAAGACCCCTTTCTCTCTTCCATGTAGCGCTCCGTGGATCAAGACCCCTTTCTCTTTTCCATGTAGCGCTCCATGGACCAAGATACCTTTCTCTCTTCCACGTAGCGCTCCGTGGACCAAGACCCCTTTCTCTCTTCCATGTAGCGCTCCGTGGACCAAGACCCATTTCTCTCTTCCATGTAGCGCTCCGTGGACCAATACCACTTTCTCTCTTCCATGTAGCGCTCCACGGAAACAGGCTGTTTTCAAGACAGTTTGGCTGACGAGATGTGGACCGACGTGATCTCCGTAGTAGTGAGCGTCACACAGATGGAGCCAAATAGCGCAGCCGCCTGGCGGACCGTGGTCCACCTTTATCAGCACTCTCGGGATGTGAGGGAAGCTACTACAACCTGCCACTCGATGTCCTTTTCAGTGCCCACAAAAGAGTCAACTTACTCATTGTGGGCATTAAACAACAACAACCAACAACAACAACAACAACCAACAACAAGAACCACTTCACACAAGAGTTGAGAACTGCACAATGACAACCTCACGTGTAGATCTACAGGGAAGAAATGCCTTGAACCATATTACAAGAAACACTATTTAGCGAGACAGCTAGATCAATTCAACACCAACAGACATGAGCTGATTGATTGGTGACGAAATGTGGCAAGGATACGGTTGACGAGGGGGTATTGTGGTGCGTCGTGGAGGGTTGGCATGGCGAGGATACCCGCTCTACCACCTGCTCTTTTAATTTAAAATGGTTTCTGGGTCCAACATATTTTGTTCTGTCGTTGAGAAATAATAATAACAAGAATAATAAGCTCGCTTAGGCGTCTGAGGCCAGTTCGTCGGTCGGCCACATTCATGGCCCACAGCTGCGGCATGGCCCACAACTGCGGCATAGCGCTAGGCCTCGTCCACAGCAGAGGAGGTGGTTGGTATTAGATGGAGCCATATTGTTAGGAGACGGCCTATTCTGCGCCTCCAGCCGGTCGGGGGAAGACTTTTGGTTCCGAGGAACGACTTGTGTCTTGTGGGCCGGGGTTTCCTGGTCCAGCCGTATAACGTGACCAAACAGAAAAACTCGGCGGCGGTCCAGTGTTTTCGAGATTGGGTAGAGGCCTCCACGTTGTGGATGTTGTCGTGCCATCGGATGCCTGTGATACCCCGCTGGTTGCGCATGTGGAAGTTGTCCAGTCTCGACATGTCATGTTTCAGTAATGTCCATGTTTCGGAGCCAAAAAGCAGGACTGGGACCACACAAGACTGGTACCATGCAGGACTGGGACCACACTAGAACCACACAAGACAGGGACCACGCAGAACTGGGACCACACAAGACAGGACCACACAAGACAGGGACCACACAAGTCTGGGACCACACAAGTCTGGTACCACACAAGTCTGGGACCACACAAGACTGGGACCACACAAGTCTGGGACCACACAAGACTGGGACCACACAAGACTGGGACCACACAAGACTGGGACCACACAAGTCTAGGACCACACAAGACAGGGGCCACACAAGACAGGGACCACACACGACTGGGACCACACAAGTCTAGGACCACACAAGACAGGGACCACACAAGACTGGGACCACACAAGACTGGGACCACGCAAGACTGGGACCACACAAGACTGGGACCACACAAGTCTAGGACCACACAAGACAGGGACCACACAAGACAGGGACCACACAAGACTGGGACCACACAAGTCTACGACCACACAAGACTGGGACCACACAAGTCTAGGACCACACAAGACAGGGACCACACAAGACAAAGACCACACAAGACTGGGACCACACAAGTCTAGGACCACACAAGACAGGGACCACACAAGACTGGGACCCCACACG